>NW_024121421.1:2532942-2793882 GCF_016745375.1 Pimephales promelas
TCCACCGGCAATATCAGACATGGTCAACATTTCCTCTCCAAAAAAACTGCTCTCTAAAATATACAAAATTATCTCAAATTCAACTTCAGACTATATACTTACCAACAATAAAATGGGAAAATGATCTTTCAATAGCCCACTGATGCCAACTTCTGGACCCAAATCTGTAAAAATGTCTATCTCATGTCCAAAAATGCGAATCTTCAGTTAATACAATACAAAATACTCCACAGAACACATTACACAGGCAATAGATTAGCTAAAATGGGTTTCACATCAGAAGTTTGCACACATTGCAATCAAAATTCTACAGACACATACATCCATGCAACCTGGCACTGCACTCCAATCAAACACTTTTGGGAAGAGGTCACACAATCACTATCCACTATAGTTGGCTGCCACATCCCATTGTCGCCTTCCCTTTGCTTGCTGGGGGACCTTACAATAATCACTGATAAAACTATAAACTCTAAAATACTCCTCAAAGCCAGCGCTAACCATCGCCAAGAAAAACTATCCTCATGAACTGGAAAACCAGAAATAAATTACACATTAACATTTGGAAAAATCGTATAACAGACTTCATTGCAATGGAACTCGCATCTCCCCTTCATAATTACACATCGGAAACTGACCTCTACCGTCCAACACTTTCTGACCTCTTACAGCTATGAATCCCTTCTCTGTTCTTACTCAGACTATAACCAACCCACGAATATTTGTGCATTTTAGTTGTTCGAACTTGTTTTTGTCATCATTGTTATTGCTATCTTTACTGTCACTGTTATGATTACTATTTTCACTTTTATTTAATTTTTTGTTGTTTCATTGCTGTAATTGCTGTTGTTGCTGTCTTTTGCTCTCACCGTTGTGATCACCACTGCCATCATCATTGTCATTCATTATTATTATTATTATTATTACTACTATTACTATTATTATTATTATTATTATCATCATCAATATTGCCATTGTCAATGCTGTAGAATTAGAATGTAGAACTAGAATTAAGCGTCATTGTCATCACTAATGCAATAACTTCCCCCTTATCTCTTCATGGGTTTTTAATGCACCACAACATAGAAAAAGGAAAAAAAAAAAGAAAAAAAAAAAAAAAAAAAAAAAAAAGATAAGTATATTTGGATAAACATCGCAAACACCAAGGCAGGCAAGACAGGGCGAGAAGTAGTTTCAACGGCACAGCATCTCTGGCCCAATTTGAGACATTCTCGCACTGTACTCCCTCTTTTAATGCACTTTAGACATTGCACATAACACACACAAACAAAAAAAAGGAAAATATAGAAAAGATAGGGACTGATGAGATGTGGGGGAAGGTTGTCTTATATTATATTATATTATATTATTATATTATATTATTATATTATCATATTTTGTACAGGATTGACAATAGCAATTGTTACATAGGAGGAAGGATGGAAATAAAAATCTACAAAAACAATATGGGCAGTATGGTGGTAGTGGGGAGTGATGGTAATGACAATGGTAATAAATAATAAATGGTTACTTTGTGTACACACGCATACACATACCCACGCTCATACACGCTCACTTACACACTTAGATCAAACACTTAATCACTCTTGCCACTGCTGGAATTATGGATTTACAAGATTGCTCACTACTGCACTATGTTGGTTTGTTTGTATGTATGTCTGACTGTTAAAAAAAAAAAAAAAAAAAAAAAAAATATATATATTTTTCACAATCCTGAAATCACAAAGATTGCACAAAAATGATAAGGTGTATTCTATACTAAACATTTAGCATAAAAAAATTATACACACATTTACTTATATGTATGGCTATTCCATAGACTTCTATGATTTTTACAGTATATTCAGCTTATTACAAATAATATAACCTACCCTAAACCTTGCATTTTTATAACTAACAGTGAATCAGTAGTGCACTGTGCATCTTTTTCCCCCAGATGATTTTCAATACTAAAGACAAAGGAACAGTAATTTATTAATTTGCAACAATTATTTTTAGACTCATAAGCCAGATTCAGAACTTTATTTTAAAATAGCAATGTATATGAAAAAAAATCATGAAATATAGTGTAGAAACCTCAGATCTTCCTAAAAGCAAATTTTTTTGAGATATCAACCTTAAATTTGGAACAAAATGTAAGAGTACACAGAGAACATGTACTCAAATGCGGGAGTTTATTCATTAAATGTGAAACACGTATTCAGAATTCACACGTCACGCATTTCATCATAAATCAGACACATTAATAAACTGGAAGAGCACAAAGCGCATGAGCACGCAGGGTTGTGTAATCTAACAGAAGTGAAAAACAGAAGAACTGAAACACGACTTCCGAGAAGCTCAGAATGAAAACACAACTCCACTTTCCTGCTCACAAATGAGCAGGAAAACGTGTAGTTTTCTGGTAAGTCTCTGGCAAGTAACTAACAGGATATCCACAAATACATGTAACAAACGTTCAGCAGAGCAACCGCTAAGGCATCATCAAGGAAAAGCAGGTTGGCCTGTATCCAATACGGTTGTCAAACAATGCTAAACTGAAAAGCCACTGCTTTTATAAAAAGTTCTGATCTAAGCTTTGCATTGTGAAAGATTAACTGGTACAGTTGAAAAGAAATGAAAGCTTTAGCATAAGTTCTGCCAGGAAGACTTAATTACCGCGTCACGTGTTACCTTCAGGTTATCCAATCATGTTCTTATTCTTGTGGTATAAAAGATTGGTACTTACACATGTTTGAGTTCGCAGATGCCGACGCAACAACAACCTGCACCCTCACCACCACCACCAGGTTGGTCCCGTCTACACTTCCCGGGGGGTCGGCTGCGCCCCTGCCTTCGTCTTCAGGCAGGAAATGCTGATCCGCTACCCTCGGATTACGATCTATGGACGGGGCCTACGCCAAAGAACTTTGAAAATAATTACTTGCTGGGCTGTCAATAAATGGATGCTTTGTTACATCATTTTATCTCCCGAGTCTTTCTGGTAGAACCTGGATAAATCAATCAATTACGCATATGGAAGTGGAAATGAAGGAAAAAGTACGAACTACACAACAAGAACATCACATTGGCGACGAGGATAAAGAAAAAACGAAAAAGGCTGTTTGCAGTTCGGACAGAGAAAAAGAAATGTCATTTGGAAACACAGTTGCTCTTTTGATAATGAAACGGATCCGAGCTCCGTCAGACCACGCTGGACAAAATGGATACAAAAGTTTGAGAACTATGTTACAGCAGTAAACATTACC
The DNA here is from genome assembly GCF_016745375.1 of Pimephales promelas. The sequence goes on from NW_024121421.1 coordinate 2,536,212, forward strand.
GAAGATGCACATCAGGCTCAATGGTGTAAAAATTGCAGCAATGATCGATTCTGGGGCCGCAGTGAACATAATTAGCGAATCGGTCCTCAGTACACTGAGACCATGCCCACAGCTTAGCCCATCTGATATAAATATATTTCCATATGGCAACACTAAACACTTTGTAAATTACACTTTGTAATGAAGGGTGATAGCTGCTCTCTGCTAGGATACGACACAGCTAAAGAGCTAGGCCTCATCAAGATCATCAACACTGTATCTGCTACAACCAGCCAAACAGTAGCAGATGAGCTCGTACAGAAATACCCAGAGCTGTTTGTAGGCATCGGCATGTTGAAAAATTTACAAGTAAAGCTACACATTAACATTGACATCCAGCCAACCTGTCAGCCACACAGGCGGGTACCTTTTCAAATCCGACAGAAGGTTGAAGAGGAGCTGAAACGGCTTGAGAATGACGATGTCATCGAGACAGTCACAGGCCCTACGCCATGGGTCTCCCCCATTGTGACGCCAAAGGATCCGGATAAGGTTAGAATCTGTGTTGACATGAGACAGGCCAACACTGCCATTCGACGTGAACGCCACATCACTCCCACCATGGACGGTGTAATACACGAGTTGAACGGAGCTACAGTTTTCTCCAAGCTCGACTTGACTGCCGGTTACCATCAGCTAGAACTCCACCCAGAAAGCAGGTACATCACAACTTTTACCACACACCTTGGTTTGAGACGATACAAGCGCCTTGACTTTGGGATATCTTCAGCGTCAGAGGTGTTCCAGAATGCGATCTGCCAGACTCTGCAAGGCATCACAGGAGTAAAAAATCTGAGTGATGACATCATTGTGCATGGCAAAACACAGAAAGACCATGACGACAGCCTTAGAGCTGTGTTCCAGAGACTGAAAGACAGTGGGCTCACACTCAACAGAAAGAAGTGTGAGTTCAACAAAGCTAAGCTAGAATTCTTTGGGTTCATTTTCTCAGCTGGTGGAATTTCCGCTGACCCCCAAAAAATTGCTGCCATTCAAAAAGCTAGCGATCCACAAGACCCGACTGAAGTTAGGAGTCTGCTTGGTGTGGCGAATTACTTTGCTCGTTTTATCAAGGACTTTGCTTCCATCTCTGCACCACTACGTGAGCTGACAAGGAAAGACACACCGTGGCACTGGAAGCCTGAGCACGCCACAGCGCTACAGACGATCAAAGACAGCCTGACCTGCAACATGGTAATGTTATACTTTGATCCAGCCAAAGACACAGAGCTTGTTGTTGAAGCCAGCCCAGTCAGCTTAGGCGCTATTATCTACCAAAAGAATCTAAAAGGAGAGAGGCACACGATAGCATACGCCAGCCGTGCTCTCAGCGACGTAGAAAGACGCTACTCACAAACTGAAAAGGAAGCATTGGCCATTGTGTGGAGTGAACTTTGTGTGAACATTGTGTGTGAGTATGCCACACCCAAAGCCATGACTCTCAACGAGATAAAAGAGGAAACTTTAAAAGACCACATCTTGCAAAAGGTTTGCACCCACATCAGAGACAACACATGGCACAGAATCACAGATGACACACAACAGGCTGCAACACTGAAAAAGTACAGACAGATCAAGAGGGAGCTCACTGTGTCCCACACTGATGACATCATTCTGCGAGGTACAAGAATTGTCATCCCTGCATCCCTTGAGCACAGAGTGCTACAACTAGCCCATGAAGGACACCAGGGCATTGTAAAGAATAAGACATTGCTCAGATCAAAAGTCTGGTTTCCCAACATATACCAGAAAGCAGAACTGACTGTTAAGAACTGTTTAGCATATCAAGCCAACACACCTTTTACACAGTCAGAACCTCTAAAAATGTCTGAGTTGCCAGAAGCCCCCTGGCATAATATTAGTGCAGATTTCTACGGCCCACTTCCGACGGGAGAGTATCTATTAGTCATTATAGATGAACACTCCCGCTACCCAGTCGTTAAAACTTTGAGATCCGTTTCAGCCAACACAGTCATCCCAATCCTTGATAAAGTGTTCTCAATGTTTGGAATTCCCAGAGTTTTGAAAACAGACAATGGACCCCCTTTTAATAGCGAACAGTTTTCCAAATTTGCAGGCCATCTAGGTTTTCACCATTGGAAAATAACACCTCTCTGGCCTCAAGTAAATGCAACAGCAGAACGCTTTACGCGTACACTTGGGAAAGCAATCCGTGTGGCAGAAACACAGAGCACCCCATGGAAACAGAGACTCAACATGTTTCTTCGTGAGTACCGCGCCACACCACACAGCTTCACAGAAGGAGACAGAGGATGCGCTCACGGATACTGATAAGGAGAACTAGGACACTGTCGTTGTTACAGCGAGGTATCCCTCTCGAGTCAATCGTCAGCGCCCATCTTACCTCAAAGACTATGAGCCTGTTTAAAGTTTAAAGAATTATCACAATACCTATGTGATAATGTTAATTCTAGGCGTACTGATAAATTACACTAATGTGAGTTGTTTCAACACAGAACTGAATCACATGCTTATATTTTGTACTGCTAAGATATGTACACGAATAACATGGTTATTGCGGTTAACAAGTTAGTTATGTGTACCTAAGGCAATGGGTCTAGTTAAAAAAGGAGTGTTGTGATGTTTGTAATGTTCAGTTTGCAACACTAGTATGATGTTTACGACAGTGACGTGTGTGGTACGACTGCCGTCATACCGAGAACAGGATGTTGGCATTATTAGCCCCCGTGAGCTAGGATTGTACAGCTGCATGTACGACCTGTATGTGGATAACTGCTAACGCATCGTCACAGTAAAGTGTACTAAACCAATATACGTCTGGTCATTATTCAAGCACTGAACGAGAACATTACAGGCAGCAGAAAATTGAAGGGTTAGTTAGAGAAAGGAGACAGCTGAGGAAGCAATGGAAAAGAGCAAAACAAAGTCAGAAGGACGGACTCAATATCTTACAAAGGGCCATAAAAGATAAGCTGACAATATTATGCAGAGCTGAGCGCCTACGGAAACGCTACATAAAGAAGGAACGTTCGAGGGCTAATTATGTTAATTACGTGCGAGGGGAATTTATTCACCAGTGAGAAGAATGGCACTTTAAAAACATCTAGGGTTAAGCTAGAGAGATATTTGGAGGAAACGCATACAGATGCAAAAAGGCATGAGCCTATGTCAATTCCATCAGACATCTCACCTATCAACCCACCAGATTACCAAATGGACGTCTGTGCACCTATGTGGAAAGAGATAGAGCAGGTTATGAGAAAGGAAAGGGCTTCATCGTCTCTAGGGCCTAATGGAGTTACATACAGAGTGTACAAGAGTGTTTCAGGAGTTCTACAAATTTTGTGGAAATTGATAAAAGTGGCATGGGAAAAAACAGGTTGTACCTTGTGTCACGACACACAGGGGACAGAAGATAAAATTTGCAGATGTTTATTATAAAGGGCAATCCAAAATCGTAGTCTTCCAGGCAGGGGTCAAAATCCAAATAATCAAACCAAACATGAAAACAAAACACAAACCAACTTCAAAACAGACCAAAGAAGTGGTGACATCTAACAACGAATCCGTACACATACTAACACAGACAGGGAATAAATACACAGATCTAACAAGACTAACAATGAACAGCTGGGAACAATGATGACGGGAAACAGCTGAGTGCAATGAACTGATGAGTGACAGTGACAGACAGAATGCTGGGAAATGAAGTCAATAGTAAAGGACACCTTAAACACAAAGACCTCTAGTGACAAACAAGGGAACAAAACCAGACACTGTGACATAACCCCGCCTCTACGGAGTGGCTACCAGACACTCCATGACAACAGCTACAACACAACACAAGAGTTCATGAGGGAGGTGGTACCATGGAGGATCAGGGGGAGGGATGGTGGGCCAGGTCCATGAAGGGAGACAGGAACAAAGGGTGAGGGCTTAATCAGGGACCAGGGCAAAAAAGAGAGTCTATCAGGCATCCAGGGCGAAACAGAGAGTCCATCGGGCGGCCAGGGTGAAACAGACAGTCGATCAGGCGGCCAGGGCGGTGAAGATCCCTCGGGTGCCCAGGGCGGTGAAGACCCCTCGGGCGGCCAGGGCGGTGAAGACCCCTCGGGAGGCCAGGGCGGAGCAGACCCCTCGGGCGAACAGGGTGAAGCAGACCCCTCGGGTGGCCAGGGCGGGGCAGACCCCTCGGGTGGCCAGGGCGAGGAAGATCCCTCGGGCGGCCAGGGCGGGGAAGACCCCTCGGGCGGCCATGTCGGAGCATGCCCCTCGGCCGGCCAGGGCGGAGCAGACCCCTCGGGCGGCCAGGGCGGTGATGCCCTCTCAGGACCAGACACTGGCTCGGGACCAGACACCGGCTCAGGAACGGACACCGGCACAGGAACAGACACAAGAACTGTAACAGACACAAGAACAGACACAAACACTGGAACAAACACTGGCACTGGAACAGGCAGTGGCTCTGGAACAGACATTGGCTCCGGCTCTGGAACAGACATTGGCTCCGGCTCTGGAACAGGCACTGGCTCCGGCTCTGCAACAGGCACTGGCTCTGCCTTCGGCTCTGGAACAGGCATTGGCTCTGCCTTCGGCTCTGGAACAGGCACTGGCTCTGCCTCCGGCCCTGGAACAGGGACTGGCTCTACCTCCGGCTCTGGAACAGGCACTGGCTCTGCCTCCGGCTCTGGAACAGGCACTGGCTCTGCCTCCGGCCCTGGAACAGGGACTGGCTCTACCTCCGGCCCTGGAACAGGGGACTGGCTCTACCTCCGGCTCTGGAACAGGCACTGGCTCTGCCTCCGGCTCTGGAACAGGCACTGGCTCTGCCTCCGGCTCTGGAACAGGCACTGGTTCTGCCTCTGGCTCTGGAACAGCAGTCACCGGCTCAGGAACTGCTGACACTGGCTCAGGAACAGCCACTAAAACAGAAATGGTCACAAGGACAGACACAAACACAGAAACAAACACAGGGTCTGGAACAGGCACAGGCTCCGGCTCTGGCTCCGGCTCTGGAACAGGAACTGGCTCCAGCTCTGGAACCAGGGACACAAAAGGTCTGAAGGGTCTTTTCAGGATCCCTGCCAGACGCTCCAGATAGTTGCTGGGTATTCCCCTGGCTGCGAGAATAGGTTTCTCCTGATCTGTCTCTGGCTCTGGAGCAGACTCTGGTTCCAGCGCTGGAACAGCAGGCATAGGCTCAGGAACAGCAGGCACTGGCAGAGGCTCAGGAACATTGGACACTGGCTCCGGCTCTGGCTCTGGAACGAACACTAGCTCCGGCTCTGGAACAGCGAGCACAGGCATGTCCAGGATCCGAATCAGATGGTCCAAATAGTCCATCCGTGCCCTCGCGGCCATGCGAATGGGCATCTCCTGATCCGTCTCTGCCCAGGTAGACGTGGCGTGGACAGTCTCTGGCTGAACAGATGTGACGAGACGTGACTTTGCCTGAGCAGACGGGACATGAACAGTATCTCGCTGGCCAGACGGGACGTGAGCAGTCTCTCGCTGAAGAGTTTAGACAATTTGATGTCACCATGACGGCTGTCACGTGGTTCATGTAAGCCCCAATAGTTCCAAAACATGGCTGTCATGATCTTCTATAGATAGACAGCGCCGATTGCATTATTAAATGGTAAATATAAAATAAAACACATACCCAAGTACTTTTTAAGCTGTTATTGCATTTTGTTAATGTCAGATTTGCATTTGGAGAGGCAGGGTTACAACGAAATACTCTATATTGCTATATTTTTTGAGGGAAAAGCTTAGTGTTCATGTTCGCATGAAAGTATCACTGGCTTTAGCGGCTCTAACTTAACTCTTCCATGTCATTCATCTGATGATGGACGTCTTATGATATTTATTTTAGCACAACTGGGCTGTATTAGCTATTGATTCCTGTGATCTTGCATATAAATTTTGATTCAGCCATTAGCTTACCTTCGTGATCACGCAAAGAGGTCTGCAGTGGCGGTCCATTCAGAAAAAAGAAATAATTACGCTGTGCATGTACAAATGAATGATTTGAGGGAAATAGACTGCTCCCATAACGTAGAAAGCAACGACTACATTTACAGCAATGTTCGGTAAATATTAACTTAGAAACCGGACAGATAGTTAATAAGTGAATTAACTATGTTCCTAAATATGATCCTTAACTGTTAACAGGATTAATTTCAGTATGACTAATGTACCCCTCCATCCTAGCCTAATCATAGACTAAACCATTCATCAGAAAACACACACAAATACAGCCTACGATGTACACGTTTCAATCACACATAACTATCTTTTGTAATACGCTCCCGTCAAACATTGTATTTCTCATGCGGAAAAACTATTTAGAATATATTTAAAATGCCGCAATTTCTCTGGCCGCACCGCTCACTATGGAACCGGCGGGAATCAAGAGCGTCTCCACTGGAGTTCATCAGTCGACCCTGCCGCTTATCAGCCAATCAAAAAAGAGCACTATTGTATCTGGGTAAGATTTAATGCAACAACCAATGAAAAGCATATCGTGGAATTGTTCGTGTGATTCTGCAACAACATCTTCCGAAAGTTTCTTCACCCACAGAGATGAAACTAACCACTGGAGCTCTGACCATAACTTAGAGCACAGATTAAGTCATGATCTCCTGTTTTAATGTTACAACAAATTCACAACTTGTTGGACAAAAACAATGACAACTTGACTGATGTTAGAGAATATTTTTTTAAATAATTAGCTTCAGTTTTCCATGAGTGTCTGTAACTTAGACAACAGTTTTACAGCCTGTTCACTTGTACAGCCTGCTCAGAACAAGTAGTCTAGGTCTAGTCATTTTTCCATATCAAACGATGACTGACATATTGTCACATTATTAATATCTCTCTCTCCAAAAAGACTTAACACTTTTATTAGCACTAAATAAATTAAAGTGTATTGCATAATCAATGTTATAGGTCACTTTTAAAATCATGTCATATTTTATAATCATATCCTGGCCATGGATGCATTAATCATTGCACCTGTCTTTCAAAGATGTCAGGTAAAAAGCAATTATGCACCCTCTCTGTTGACCCTGAGAGGAAAGCCCCCTTAAAGGGGTCATGAACTGGCTTTTAAAATTTTATTATATTGTTGTCTGAGGTCAACTTAAGACGGTCGCTTGGTTTTTGCATTCAAAAACATCAAAAAATGAATAGGCTATTTTGTCAGTGTTGTAGTACTCGAGACTCGTTTCGAGACCATATTTTAATGGTCTTGGTCTTGTCATGGACGTGTCCATTTGGACTCGGAATTGACTCGTACTCAAACATTTTTTTTTTTTTTTTTAGGACTCGGAATTATTCCCGAGTCCACTCAAGTTCAATTAAAAATATTTTTTATGATTATTAATGTATGTTAATAAAATATTTCTTTAAATTGATTGACACACCCAGTGATTGGTAATTTTCTAGTGCGCAACTGCGCATGACAAATTGTAATAAAATTACTTTTAACACCACCTACTATGTGGCCTTTTTACCCTAAACTGATCTTATTTTTTAAACTCTAAGTTAATTCAGTAAAAAAAAAAAAAAGGATTTCTCTAAATAAATAAAAGTAAATTAGGTAATCAACCCTCACTGGTCTCAGTCTCGACTCGGACTCTACCGTCTCTGGTCTCGGACTCGACTCGGACTCGACTCTCTATGGACTTGGTCTTGACTCGGACTCGACTCTCTCTGGTCTCGGTGTCGACTCGGACTCGAGTGAGGTGGTCTCGACTACAACACTGTATTTTGTACCCAAGTTGTGAGCCTTCCTGAAAAACGGACGGTTTTTATGGGCGTGTCGCACTGAAGACTTGGAAATAAATGCCCACTGCTGTGAGTGGATAACAGTTTCGCATATTATAATAAGTTTAACTCACCCGTCGGTGTACGTGGGGGAAAACGTCCAATGTTGTCAAATGGCAACCGGATTCGCCCATACATGTTCAACCAAGAGTCCGTGTTTTGCAAAATTCCTGTCAGATCCAATATTGAGAATGAGGAGTCACGTGCCTATTTGGGAGGGGTCTGAGCCGGTCGTCCATGATGGTAGGAGACACTATCGGTTACCAGGGGCAACGCCTTTAGAACCCATAGACGCGACTAAACGTTCCAGAGCTCTTAAATTTTCGCACATTTATTATTTTGGCAGGACAGAGACAGATCTAAGAATACGAGAAAAAAGGAAGAAAGTAAAGCAATGCTAAAAGATAAGGCGAAAGAAAAGGGACCTTACAGGAACAAACTGCAAAGTTTGCAAAAGTGCACAAAGTGCAAAACAGCTCTATTTGGAGAAGCAGCATCAATATATTTATTATTTTGCACTAATGACAGTATTATTAATTCATTATTATTACTTATGTTGTCCATGAAATGTATGTTGTCCGAATAGCCTATGTATTTCAGTTCTCAATAAATATTGTTAAGCCATATCAAGTTGTTTCAAACATTTATTTTAATGAAATAAAAAAGTAATGAACAAGGCACTCAAACAACAATTTTGCATATTATGTTCGTTAAGGCACAGCAAATAGTGACAAATGACAATCGTATACTAAAGGCATCAGCAAACCCAGCAATCCGGCGTCTTCTCGTCAGGTTAGACTCTCCCTGCTGTGTCCATTTCGGTAACCCCAAAAACTTAATTCCATTGTTTCTATGTTTTCCAAATGTATCGTGTGAGTTACTGGAGGAGTTTTTAATGCAGCAGTTACATCCAGGCATGGTAAAACAGTGCGGTATTGCGAGAAACTCCTCTACTACCGAACTAAAAACACACGTAATCAATACTGTTTTGCCGTGGGAAACCTACCAACATGGCGGAAAGGGGAGGCGCACTGTAAAATGACGTCAACTCCTCATTCTCAATAGACGGCACAGCACATTCTTTACTCTTAATCAGTCTGCAAATCAAGTCAAGTCAAGTCAAGTCACATTTATTTATATAGCGCTTTTCACAATACAGATTGTATCAAAGCAGCTTCACACTGATATCCAGAAGACTGAATCCAGTCTTGTTTACAAAACAATCCTCAGTGAAATGAAGCGAACAGACGACGATGTTTTACCCTCATCAGCTGGAACGTCATTAAAAATAAAGTTTATCCATGAAGTCCTATTGGACTCCAGAGGAAGCTTATGCAACGGCTGTCTTCTTCCACAACCAGGCACTGCACACAATATTCTGTATTGCTCGTTAGATCGATCCGGTTTGTCATCACGAGGTAGGTATGTATGTTAGGCTACTTAGCTATATGCGTGTAATGCACGAATCGGTGGGCGGGGCTAAACCGGCCGTGTTGAAGTAGGTGTTGATCTTCTTCGGCGGGGGTGGTGTTTTAACCCCTTCGACGTCATAGTTTCCCACTTTTAAAAACGAGACATTTTCAGAGGCTGGTGTAAATAAAAGCTTTTATTGGACTAACAAGGACGTATTCAGTTCTGAAACTTACAGGATTCTTATAATATAATGACCTCTTAGATGTCAAAAGCTCAAGGAAAATTTGATTTCTCAGTTCATCACCCCTTTAAAAGGCCAGTTTAGAGGATAATTTGCTGATCTTTTTGCAAAAAAAAAAATGTTAATGTGACTGATGCTGAATATGTAATGCAAATGTAAAAATATAATGGAAAAGCAAATACACTGTTGGATGATTATAAACATATTTTTCCTGCAGAGCAGTGCAGAAAATGATATGACAACAATAAGGTCTAAATGTATGTTTGTAGTCTCTACAATTTTCAGTGAAATGTGACTTCCTGTGAAAAATGGCTATTTTTACGTCATAATAAGCAGGAAGTAAAACACGGGAAAATAAGGGAATAAAGCATGACCATTCAATAATATGACTGGGTTTCTAAAAATACAAAGCTTAATGCTTAATGTACTGACAACAACACCAAGTCCAATTTTCCTGCGTACAACCTTCACTGTCTAGCGGATTTTTTAATTTTTACCTTTTAGACGGGAATGCGACAATGGAGCGTTTTTTAAGATTTCAACTCTGGAAGGTGGTTTCACTTTTTTGTGTTTTTAAGCCCCCAAAAACGCTGTCGCCGTGTAAACGAAAGGCACACCCTATAAAATATTTGTATGTTTTCACCCGCGAGCGTTCTGTGTAAACAGGCTTTAAAAGTATGGTAAAGTTTCCCATTCGGAGTAATTTTTGTATGACCCAATTCCTATGAAATCTTAATATTTTTAACAAGGTTAAATCTTACAAATCATTACAAATCTGGCATGAGACTATGATAGGTATGTTTCATTTTAGATATACATTGGAAAGGCACATGGATGCCAGAAGAAGTGAAATGTGCAAAGCTGGATATGTGAATGATGATTTTATAACAGGAAGCAAATAAGCCTTGTGTGATCATCATACACATGAGCACCATCCAGCTCTATTAAGCCCTTATACAAACTTGCAAGTCATCAAAGGATTAGGAGGGGGGGGGGGATGCCATCACTAAGTTTCATTGTTCACTGATCAAACAAGCACAAATAAGTCAAGGCAAATTTAAAAATTTTGCTCATGAATAAGACATTTAAAAAATCCCTATAATTTACCATAATCTCTGCTTTGAAAGCTAAGAATACATTTCTTGCTGAAGAGAATTCAGCTTTATGACAAGTCTGAAAAAATGTAATTATTAATGACAAGCTGACTGTAGCTCTGCATTGGTTGTCAAAAAATGTAATTTGTCATCTTTTCACACTTAATGATGTAAATACCTTGTCCATCTGAATTACCATTAAAAGACACATATTTAATTAATCACTGCAATGTGTGGAGCAGCAAAGAACAGTCACCAAATATTTCACCCTCACAGCCGGACCGGGCCATGTGACGGGCTGTGTCCGAGCAGGAAAAAGTGGCACAGATGAAGGCGATAGCATTTGACACGTGGAAAAAAAAATGTCCCTGCTCATCTTCCAGCTGTGATTTGAACGGAGAGGTATGCACCATACCATAAGAGAGACAATAGACGGGGGAAAAAAACGTCTCTCGTGTGTAGGCATATCCAAACTCAAAACTTCTCTTCAGGGGATGATGTCTATACCCGTAGAGGAATTGCAGATTGAACCAATGTCTGCCATTTTGACACAATTACAAGACATGGTGGCTAGACCTGCCTCTACATGCTCTGTAGATTTAAAGCTAGTGAAAGTATCTATTCAGTCCATTGTTTTCCATTTTTTGTCATTACATGGCTTTGGTTCTGTACGACTATTGGACACTGAACATGCCTACTTTATAATCTGAAGTGCCTGATTTAACGTGATTGATTCTCTTTATGGGAGCTGTCTTCAAAGAACTCTGAAGCAATAATAATATCGCACTACAAGACCAACCTTCAGTCTTTATGTTGCTTCTGCCTCTCCTGAGTTTAGTAAAAGAAGTATGGCTACATCAAGCAATATTCCTCTTTGATTTATGTGTCATAATCACTACCGATGCTGGGTACCATTCTCACTTTTCATGAAAGTAACAGACACGCTTTTACCTTCTCCAAATTCTCAGAGACGTTGATAGACTAAGGAGAGGATGAGCGGGATCACAAAAAAAGAGCTGAGACGTTTTGATCATTTTTATGTCTGCGTGTTAGTGGATAAAGACACGTCTGTACTGCCAAGTGTCCCAGGCAATCCTGGCTTCATTGAGTCCTGCTCTGCAATGTTCTAAATCACTACTCTTTTATTCTTCTCTACCATAATAGCACCGCTATAAAGAGCAGCAGAGGAGAAGGAATCAATAAAATCATGCATCTAATAAGGGAAGGCAGGATTAAAAATGGTTCCTCCAAAGCCTTCAGGGGAAAATCGAGGTGAGATTTAAGTCTTTTGACAGGTACATCAGGGACTTGCTCTCCCATTCCTGACAGAGTGGACGGGCGGTGGGCCCGAGACTTGTTCATGGCAGGTTGGGATTAGGAAGGTCAGATCTACACTGCCATTTCTCAAGGCCTCAAAAGCCCAGTAGGCTAATTAAACAGTAACAGGCGAGACATGGGTCTCTCTTGTGCTCACCTTCTGGCTTTGCTCTCTTCAATTCCAGCAGTTTAATTTTTCTAGAAAGAGGGCAACCCTGTCGGAGTACTGGGCAAGCTTCCAGCTCTGTGGTGGGATGTTGGAGGGGTAGTGACGCGATGGAGGAAGGCCGAGCATTGGAATGAGGAGAGGGTTGACCACAGGAAAGGGCAGGTCAAACCCTCCACACCCCAGCTGACAGTTAGAGTCAGACCTTCCTGCTCCATGAGGCTGAAGGTACAGAAAAGTAGGGGGAGGTGGGGGTATCGACACGGAAGAGGCATTGTGACTTGCATTGTGATTCCTGTGCCAGTGTTGCAATCCACCGTCGTGGCGCTGGAAGGGCAGGCGGCTCGCGTCCAAGGGCTCCCCGTGGAACCTGTGTTAGATCGGCGAGGCCTGATGTTGTTGACCTAGCCCCAGGGTGCATGTGTCACAGCCAAGGCCATCAAGCCAGTTCCCGTCATCACATTTGCACTTCAAAAAACATTTGGCTTGCACAGCCTTGGAGCAAGAGAGTCTCAGAGGTGCTTGTGATAGTGGATTCACCAGCTTACAGGAAACCTCCTGAATTAAACAGAACGAATGGCAGATGTTGGATGAGACCAACTTCATCTCTTAAAGACCGTGCACTGCTAATCTTCTTCATAATACCCATGCCTCTCGATCAGTTACTGTCTCACAAATAAAAATGAATACCATCGCTGAGAAAAGGTTTAGTTTAAGTTTAAAAAGATTCACATATTGGAGAGTAGAAGGATTATACTCCCAAATTAAAGATGTAACAGCCATGGTGTAACTTTGCTTTAAAATAATACAGTGCTAAATCATAAATCAGATGTACCTATTTACAATAACATACCGATGTCCAGCAATTAAATATTACATTGTGTTTAATTTGTCGTTTAATGAGTTCTAGTATTTGTTAGTACCGAAAATTTTCACGTGAAGAAATAGATCCGACAGTTACACGCATGCACTTTAATGGTCCAGTGGCAGATCTTTACAGAGTTGTAGTACTCGAGACTCGGACTCGTCTCGGATTCGGTCTCGAGACCATATTTTAATGGTCTTGATCTTGTCATGGACTCGTGTCCATTTGGACTCGGAATTGACTCGTACTCTAACATTTTTTTTTTTAGGACTCGGAATTATTCCCGAGTCCACTCGAGTTCAATTAAAAATATTTTTCATGATTATTAATGTATGTTAATAAAATATTTCTTTAAATTGATTGAAACGCCCAGTGATTGGTGATTTTCTAGTGCGCAACTGCGCATCACAAATTGTAATAAAATTACTTTTAACACCACCTACTATGTGGCCTTTTTACCCTAAACTGATAAAGTAAATTCAGTAAAAAAAAAAAAAAAGGATTTCTCTAAGTAAATAAAAGTAAATTAGGTAATCAACCCTCACTGGTCTCGGTCTCGACTCGGACTCGACCGTCTCTGGTCTCGGACTCGACTCGGACTCGACTCTCTATGGACTCGGTCTTGACTCGGACTCGACTCTCTCTGGTCTCGGTGTCGACTCGGACTCGAGTGAGGTGGTCTCGACTACAACACTGGATCTTTACCAAGCGCGTGTCCGAGTGAAGTTTGTATTAGTTGTGTGCCGCGAGATGTTTCAAAAGTGGTGGGGACAATATCAACCCTGGCAAAAAGTGGTGGGGACATGTCCCACCCGCAAATTATGCCGATGTTTAACAGGCTCTCGCAGTGTTGCAAAATGTTTCCTGTAGTCACCACACACACACAGTACTGTACCAGTACTACATGGATACAGGTCACCATTTTAATTAGAAATTTACATTATTACAGATGTAAATTTACATTATTACATTATTACATTATTTAATTAAAAAATTTACATTATTGCAGAACCCACTTTGAGTACTGGTTATAGAAAAGAGTACTTTAATCTAAAGTGATACCAAAAACTTATATATATATATATATATAAATATATATTGATTGAACATGTATATATTGAACATGTATATATTGAATACATTAGTGTACATGACAACATTTACATTTTTGGCGTGTTGCACCACAATTTACAACCTGAACTAACATTGTTTCGTCACAAGAAATGTCAGATTACCGGATATTTTAAGAGACTTGTTGACCTTAACAAGATCTTTGTGATATCTATGTTCTTTTAAATGTTGGTCATACCACATGCCTTTGATTTACAGTAACAGCAAACATTTTTAAAATACTAATAAGCATCAGAATAATTAAGAATACTACAGTATATTTATACTGTACTTAGTATAAGAAATACAAATCTACCGTAAATATTTCATTGGAATCCAGATTTACCAACCTTTAAAACTGTGTAGGTCATAGCACAGACATTACTCTCTCTATGTTAAAACTTTCCAAGAACATATTAATGCCTTTATATAAATGATGGAGGATCTAAGCAAACTGCCAGTGACATTTACTATGAAATAGTCATGCATTAACGGGAGTGTGGAAGAATGATGACCTCAATAAGCTGAGGAGCGGTGTACCTAAACATCCATATTTGTTCTGAACTTGCTCTCATCAAGCCAGCTGTATCTATTTTTAATAAAGGATATATGCCATTGTAAAATTGGATACTCCATAGTGGGTTTATCTTGAAATTAGGCTTTACATACCCATGTGTTTTACTGAGCAGGATGGCCATATAGCTGTCAGACGTATGGATATGAAAATACAAGCAAACTCCAATTTACATATATGTGGGCAAATGTTAGGCCTATATACAGTCAGGCTCGAACCTGTCAGAGCTTGACATATCTGCTGTTCAGCTGTTCATGTCACCCAGCCGAATTAAGCTTGTAAATTGAGGTTTTAACAACACTAAGTGATTCTAAGCCTTCATGACAAAAGTTTTCGAAATGAAACCTTCAGCCACAGTGACCTTGACTCAGGGTCAGCAGCAAAATCTTGGTGCGCCTCAATAAAATGTCCCCTATCAATTATTTAACCTGCCAATTGTTTTCCCCGACAAACATGTCCTCCCCAGAAAAGTAAATTATCAGCAGGCACAGTCACCGGGGGAAAGCCTGTCTGGCTGTTGTCAGCTCGGGCTGAGAGAGATTTGAGTTGTTTGCTGTTGGCTTGCTAAAGCTCTATTTTCTCTCAGGTGTGATGGCTGAGATGGTTTTTTTTTTTTTTTTTTTTGCTCTTCTGGTCTGTAGGGACTTTTCACAAGCAAAAACAATACCCTGGGCACAGAAGCCCCCCTAGTGAGATTCCTGTTATACTTTAGTGACAACAAGCTAAAAAAAAATGCAATCAAAAATAGAGATTAATAAGTAGTTAACAAAGTACACGCTGTAGCATTTTTAAGTTTTATAAAAACGTCATGTGGTCTAACCATTAAATAAAATAATAAAATGTTTATGAATATATTTGAGTTGAGGTATATATATATATATATATATATATATATATATATATTAATTTACAAAATAATTTAGTTTCCTGGTTATTACACCACATGACATTTTACAATCTGAGCTAACACTGAGCTAATTTCCTATTTAATGTAAGTAACACCACATGACTTTGCCAATTAGTATTTGACAAAAAAGTTTGTACACTTTTTGTTTAAAGTTTGACACTTTTGTGTTATTATGATATTGAGACTTAAATGTAACATTTTTATTTATTGGCTCCAAAACTGTGAAAATAAATATGAATACAACAATGTATTCTGCTCTAAGACTTCATGTTCCTGTTGAGGCACTGAGGCCTTAAGGCCATTGCACACCGAGTCCGAAATTCGCATCCGAAATTTTCGCACGTTAAAAAAAAAATTCGACCTCACGTTATGTCAGTCACGCTTGCACACCGCCTCCGAAACTTTCGTCCGTCATAAAATTAATCGGATCGGGTTCGATTTTCTGCGTTTTTCGCATCCAGAGCCAGCATTTTGAGAGGTCTTTTGACAATTCAGGGCCGGGGGAGCTCGTCCTCAAATCATTGCACATATGCGCCGTGCTTTCAGTTTCGGTTTTCAATTCGATCAAGTGTTTATGTTCTCTTCTCTATATTGGATTATGAAATTAATAAACCTCCCCTTTCAATCAGATTGAAATTTAGGATCGAATAAGGTGTGATTGAGCAGCCTATTCGATAACTAATGTATTTGGGCACAATACACAATAACAGCCTAGCTGTTCTGCCCAGCGCTTCCAACGGGCCGCGCGCGGGTGTGTGTTTGTCCGTGTGTGTGTGTGTGTGTGTGTCCATACCTGGTCCAGTTCAGACACACTGCCAGTCTCCGTTCAGAATCGATTGGTTCACGGAAATTGGTGGTCTTGTTTTTAATATGTGGCTCCAGAATCGCTAGCAAAGCATCGAACTGTCCCACTGACATTCTGAGGTAAATTTTGAATCGCTCAGGATAAATTCGCAACTCCTTGATAAGGAACTCTCCTTCCTCTCGGCGCAATTTCAGGATTGGATGGACGTAATATTTTCTCTTTCTTCCTTTTTCAATAAGAGAGAGGGCAAAAATCATCCTCACTGCTTGACGAATCCATTTGGTATTTTTGCGTTTTTTCCCGCAAAGGTTTAAGAAATACGCAACGGACTCGGTGTGCAAGGTTTCTATGCGTGACGAATTTTTAAGCTGACGAACACGAAAATACGCATACGAATATTTCGTGCTCGGTGTGCAATGGCCTTTAGAGGGTTGTATTGGATTTAATAGCTCATTGCCACAGTGATAGCTGCTCAGTGAGCTGTGACCACCCTACTGGTGGGAGAGTGTGAGTGTTAGCACCAGGGTGGCTTACCATCTCTCCGTATTGGTCTTTACTATAGCAGCATACAGCCCAGAGCATTGCCTTCTCAAAAACAATCATGCTCCCCAACACTGTGGCCTTCAACTGCATCCACTCCCTATGATATTGCAAACACCAGTTGCATGATTTTACTCAATTTACTCACCCCCATGTCATCCAAGATTTCCATGTCATTCTTTCTTCAGTTGAAAAGAAATTAAGGTTTTTGATGAAAACATTCCAGCATTTTTCTCCAGCCCTTTGAACAGTTTGCACTGAAAGTGTCTTTTGGACCTTGAACCATTTGGTTCCCACTGAAATGCATTAGATGGAGAAAAATGCTGGAATATTTTCATCAAAAACCTTCATTTCTTTTCGACCGAAGAAAGAATGACATGAACATCTTGGATGATGTGAGTAAATTATCAGCAAAAGTTTTTTTTTTTTTTTTTTTCAAAAGTGAAATAATCCTTTAAGTCTCCAACTGAGCTTTATGGATTTGTATGTTGGGATAGTGGTAATATGTAATTTACTTGCCCCATATGCATAAAATTGTTGAAGTTTAACAATGTTTTTCTTCTCTAACAAGACTGCAGCAATAGCTGAGACCTCAGTGAAAACACAGGTGAATAACATATTATGTAATGAATGGGTATAAACTGTGTGTGGTAACACTTTAGAATACGGTTCCTTCATTAATGAATAACTACACAAGAACTAATGAGTAACACAATATTAACAATCTAGTAACTATTATTAACTAAAAATAAACTCTTATTAACGAATTAGTAAGTAATAGCTCACAGATAAAAGTGTTACTAGATATTTCTGTGGGAATTACTAATTATTTGGATTCGTATTATAAAGTGAAGATCATTGGAACTAACTAGTAATGACTCAAGTGTTACTAAAGACATTTTCTAAAAGTATACTAAAGTTCACCAAAAATCTCAAACGTTTGCACAAATCATCATGTACAGTAGTAACACTTGAGTCATTTTTTGAGTCAGTTTCTTTTAGTTAATAGTAGTTAGTAGTAGTTATTATTAATACACCTTTTCAGTAGTTCTCTGGGAAGTATTAAAAAAATATAAGTTATTGATTAGTTAATAGTGAACTACCACTTTCATCTATGCGCTATTACTTACTAGTTTGTTAATCAGAGTTTCTTGTTAGTTAATAGTTACTAGATTGTTAATATTGTGTTACTCATTGGTTCTTGTGTAGTTATTCATTAACAAAGGAACCATATTCTAAAGTGTTACCCTGTGTGCTTGTAGGAGCCAATTAGTGTTATAAGAGACAATCATCCTTTCCTCCTGCCCCACTTCGCTCCTCTCCACCCACTGTCTTTTCTCCTTCCCATCTGTCCATCCAACCTCCTCCTTTCCCCTCACCCTGTCCTCCTCCTTCTCTCCTTTAATAATGCTTAGGGCAATGATTAATTTGTTTCATATCTTTATCATTAATCTGCATTTATACATAAAAATCTATTAACTATTGGGAAGCTAACCATAAGGATCAATATGAAACATGAAAAGGTTTCTAAAAGTTGCCAAGAAATTGATATTGTGATGATTTTTCAGATTGAAGTTATAAAGGGCTCTGGGGTGTTTTGCCAGGCTGAAGTGTGGAAAGCAGCCCGCCTTGCCACCTCTGCTACAGCCAATCTGCTGCTGGGCACCTTTAATTTGGAGACTTTGCTGAAAAGCAACCTGAATTGTACAAAACAATATTCCTAAAAAAAAAAAAAAAAAAAAAAAAAAAAACAAGTCAGTCATATTCTGTGGAATAAATTATGTTTGTGTGCAGGCATACCATCGCTTTTTTTTTTTTTACTTGTGGTACTTTTTGTATTTCCTTGCACCTCATGTAAATGTGATGTGTGTGTGTGTGTGTATATATATATATATATATATATATATATATATATATATATATATATAAACTATTGCTTTCACCACCTTCATTTTTGCTCCATTTCATAATAATTTTGAAATATACTTTAAGGTGGGAAGCCACCATTGGGGATGGGGAGCAGGTCGCCCTTGACCATATTAAAAAGGCAGCCATTATTGGTGAGTATAATCATGCATAAAAGTTTTGTTTTCCCTTCTCAAGACTTTAAAAGTTCAACACTTTTACCATAGCCTACCTGTGTCAATGTTTATTAGGCATCAATGGAGGCTGTATAAGGTATTGTTGCATTATTTTTACTGTATTTGCTTACTCTATCTAACTACTATCTACTCTTACCTTTCCTCTTCTATAGCCACATTTCTGAATTTTTTTCTATCCATGAATTTTCTCTGCTTTGGATGCAAATGATTGACCGTGTGATTATTAACAATGCAGTCCCCATGACGGACATGAGCATATGAAACAACGATGCCGCTAAAAAAAGGGGAAGGGGGTAAAGGGCTGATCTTTTTTTTTATTTTTATTTTTTTTTATGATCAGCCCTTTATCCCAAATATTTTTTGTTTTGTTCAGTTTTTTGTCTTATTTTTTGTCTTGTTCTATTTTATTGTTCTTAAATAAATAAATAAATAATGTAAATGTATACATTTGGGCTATTTATGTTGCCTAGTAGCTATGGGTTTTAGTAGTTATACTAATATATAGGTAAACATACATATGTGCGTATAGGTGCATACATATGTGCATGTTTACGTGCATATATGTACCTATAGATACATATATGCATGTATATATATATATATATATATATATATATATATATATATATATACAGTATATATATATATATATATATGAAGAGTTCAGATGCAAAAGCCTCTAAATGCCATTTGAAATTTTCTTCTTTAATGATGATTTTTATCAAACTTGTATATTTAAGTTCAGTAATTTCACTTAAATAACAATTAATAGGTAATTATCATTGCCATTTAAGTGAAATCACTGAACTTAAATATACAAGCTTGATAAAAATGATCATTCTAGAAGAAAATTTCAAATGGCACTTAGAGGCTTTTGCATCTGAACTCTTCATATATATATATGCACATGTGTACATAACATAAATGATATATATATATATATATATATATATATATATATATATAATATCATTTATGTGCACATATGTACATATATTTGATGTACATATAGGAAAACGGCCAATTTTATATAGGTCACATATATTAAAAACCTGCAGTATGTTAAAACATATAGATTCTTTCCATGTGGTTAGCATTATACTTAACTGCAATGTAGATGCCATGGTGCATATTCATGCAACAGTGCACATCAGACTATGTAACATTGTAATTTAAATAGCAAAATCACCATCGCTATGACCATGTATTTTCATGTTCTGCTCTCACAGGCTACATTCACACAATAAGTGGGCCTCACTCAATTTGCATATTTATGTGCACAAATTGTTGAAATATTATTGAATCCAAATTATTGTAAATTAGTGTGTCCCCACTGCTAGCAAATACATGAGCAGCAAATCATGCTCATGTATACAGTGAACAGCTTTCCATACAACCTCACCTCTGTAGCCCCTTTTCCACCAAAGCATTTTGAGAGCCGGTTCGGAGCCGGTGCCTGCGCACGAACCAGTTCTTTGTGTTTCAACAGCCAAAGAACCGGTTCTCGGCCAAGAGAACTGGTTCCAAAGCGGCACCAACTCTTTTCTGGATTAGAACCGTTCTTTTACCACGTCATGCTTGTGTCGGGGGCTGGGGCGGGTTTAGATGTGTTCTAAACATCTTTTCTGACCATAATAAAAGATCGCAAAGCCAAGAGAAACATTTGCAGAAACACTATGGAGTCCGCCTTTGTAATTGTTATTTTTAAAGTTAACGCAAGCATTTCTATTTCTTTTATTATTATTTTTTTTTATTGAAGACATTTGAAGCAAAGAAGAAAACAGTCACAATATAGTACAAATAAATGGAAAGAAAAAAAGACACAAGAAAGGGGTACATAACTTATCAAAAAAGATTACATATCAAACGAAAAGATTAAAAGATTTACATATTTCAATTGTTTTTAAAGCCTTCTTGGTACACAAGTTAGAGATAATCCCAAAGTAATGTTGTACTTGCAAGCGTTTCTAGCTAGTATGGCGACGTACACAGTGACGTAACGACGTCGTTCCCTGGGCGCTCTAGTCAGTGGAAACACAAATAGGTTCTGAAGTGGTTCGCAAGTTGAACCAACTTTGAACCAGTACCGGTTACGAACCAGTTCTTTTTTTGGTGGAAAAGGGGTATGTGTCCTGCTCTCTCTTGCCCACCCTTTTTCACTTTAAAAACAAACACAAAAGGATCTTCAACTAAAGAAAAGTGTGCCATTCTCGAAATCAAACCCAATAAACAGTTGGGTTACTTTATTTTAAGTTGGCCTTTTTACAGTGTAGTTAAATAAATTCCAAATAGATAAAAAAAATAACTTTGCTTCAGGTGTGTAGAGCAAAAAAAGTAATTGCAAACAAACAAGATAATTGACCGCACACTGACAGTCCAGACTGGAAAAAGTCTAGCATTTTTATTTTATTTTATACACTTCATCGTGCAAAAAGTGCAAGTTGTATGTGAATGAAAGGCTAGACAAGGATGAGCTAACTGACACTGAGGAAAGTAATGTGTTGAAATGTCTGCTCATGCTTGTTTAGCTTTTCCTTGCTAAGGCCACCAGGAATTTGATTGTTCATATTTGTGGTTTCAGTTGGTTCAAAATTTTTGAATTTGTAGTGCAAACTTACTGATGATTCGTGATGTCTAATTGAAAATCCTGGAACACAAATTTAGATACTCCTGACTACCGTATGGTCATACACACACTCTATTGTGTGTTGGGAAAACATAAATTTGCTGGTGTTGGTGCTGGTTTCCAGTCACATCATATAACACATTACAGGCTTTGGTTTGCAAAAACGTCTTAACAGCCACCAGCAAATCCTTGCTCATGTTATCTGCGCATCACAAATCGTAACTTCTGACGCGAACCGCTGCACAGAAGCCAAGAGCCGAGGGGCTCGGGCCAGGCCAGCACTAGACTTAAAAGTAATATGAAGCAGGATGCAAAGGGGGGAAGAATTTGCCTTCAAGCCTAATATAGACAGGGGTTCAATGGTATGGAAAAAAGAAATGGAAGGAGGGAGTGAGTGAGAGAAAGACAGAGAGAACAAGAAAGAAAAAGAAGAATTCAAGCCATGGCCAGCTTCTCCATCATTTCTTTTTAAAAGGTTAGGATTCTTGTAGGTAGAACCGTGGACGAGTGGAGTGTTGCAGATGCGCTGAACAGCAGGGTATTTTCCGCTGCCATGACCAGCTAAGGAGGACTCCTTTAAAACACATCTGCCAGTAAACATTTTGGCCAAACTCCGGGTCATCTCCCCTGTCTGAGTGCAGCTCAGCCAAGCGTGAACGTCTACCTGCACAGGGCCATGAACCGCCTGTCACTCACTCTTCCCCCACACGCTGCTCTCCTCCACTAATCGCTTGGCTGATGTGTAGTCTTTAACTCCTGTCCATTGCTCTCTTCACAGGTCCAACTGTTCAATCTGACAGTATAGAGCATTTTCCGGTTGCAGTACGGAAATTGATTGACGTGAAGGTCTTGAGAGTAGTACCTGTAAACAAGTGCATATTATAATTACATTTTAACAGTTCATCAACATTCATTTGAATCTGATGACAATATAACACTTCACAAAACTCTGGACAAAAAATATTTCACATTTTAATTCAGTCTCAGATGTGCCCTATGGGTCAAAAGTTTAGGTTCAGGAAGATTTTTTATTTTATTTTTTTCAATAATTTGATCACTGTGCACATTCAGTCTAAAAATATTTCACATTTTAATTCAGTCTCAGATGTGCCCTATGGGTCAAAAGTTTAGGTTCAGGAAGATTTTTTTATTTTATTTTTTTCAATAATTTGATCAAAATTGGCAGTAAATACTTTTACACTGTTAGATTTTTTTATTTTTTTATTTTTTTTTTATTTCTGTTCATCAAAGAATTTCTAAAAGAATGAATCATGATTTCCACAAAAAATTAAGCAGCACAATTATTTTCAACTGTTAAAGTAATAATAAAAAAGTGCTACTTGAGCACCAAATCAGCATATTAAAATCATTAAGGAATGATCATTCGACACTGAAGACTGGAGTAAAAGCTGCCAAAATTAGGCTTAGCCATCACATGAATAAATTACGTTTTAAATATATTTAAATGAGAATAATTATTTTTAATTGTTATAATATTTCACAATATTACCGTTTTTACTGTATTTTGACCAAAATCAGTATTGGTGCTCACTGCTCATAAAAGACTCTGTGACCCTGCCCACTGTGTTGAAACAGCCTACCAGGATTGCATTAAAGGAAAAATGAAAATCCTGCAAGAATTTCAGCGTGACATTAATGACAGGTTGTTTAGGTGAGTCTATATCGCTTGCATATGATGAAAAGTTATAATTTCGATCAAATCTAAAGAGTCAAAAGGCAGAATCTCTTCTTAATCAGTCGTGATAAAGAGGTTGTTTTCACAGACTCTGTCTGATAGAGATGGATGGGACAGATGTGCACTCGGTGATGAGTACGCCATCCAAAGATACTAAAACACACAGGGGACTGACATAAACATCTGGAAGGAATTGTCAATGGGATTGATGCCTGAGCCAAAGTAATGAAAAATGAATTTACAGCACCACCATGTAAACAACATACAAACTGACCAAAATCCCCCGCACATGCTCTCAGTTTGATTTGTGATAATGTACATTTTTTTCCCCTTGTCTCAACACCTGTTTATCTATTAAAATATTACCTTTCAAATGCCACAGTAATTCCAATCTCAAATGATGCTCATTAAAAAATGAAAATCTCTAAGACGCATCTATTCTAATGATGCCTGAGAGCCCAATCAACTTAGAATGTAAACAAAACAAGCTAATGTACATTGACGAGTAAGATTTGCATTGCAAACCACATTCCTCTGACGCTAGGAATAGCATGGCTGCCGAGAGTGCTGGATGAACTATATCCAAGGTTCACCAGGTGGGGAACACACCTGGGAAGCAAGATAAGATATCCTTATCCATGAAGAAGAGTGGAGTGGAGCTGCAAAGAGATTCCAAGATAGTTCCCCTACTTAAAGCCAGTACAGGGAAAGACACAGGCTCTACTTGAAGCCAGCACAGGGAAAGACACAGGCTCTACACGGAGATTATAAAATCACGCAAACCCGTTAGGTGTCGTGCAGCCCACAGCTCTACAAATGTCTGCCACCGAGGTACCGTGCGCCAATGCATGAGTGTCACCACCCATGATTTTGGTATCCACAATCCAATGGGCCAACCTCTGATATTCCTTCTACTGGCCTCCATAGCAGAGTGGAGTATCCATTCTCCCAGGAGTGTGAGCTGTCATGAGAGCTTGTCAACTGCACGATTGTGGTCGCCTGGACCTCAAATGGATCTGACTACAGAGGAGGATATAGTGGTTGAGTTGCAACATGTGACAGGAGCATAGACCGCCCTGATGGTTGATGTATGCAACGGCCGCAGTGATGTCCGTCCGGACCAGCATATGCTGCCCTGTAGCAGCATTCTGAAGCGGTGCAGAGCAAGCCATTATGCTAGCAACTCGAGGCAATTGATGTGGCACTGCAGTCACAGCACGCCCATTGTACCTGGCACCTCAGCCGTTGGTGGAGGCATCTGGAGGCACAACAACATGCCCGGACACTTGCTTTAGGGGAACTTCTGACTGTATGGGTGAGGTGCTTGAGCACCAAGTCCCTGTGTTCGCACATTTGCTCTTGTGAGTGGGCCAGAATGAGCAAGTTGTCAAGGTAGAGAATGATAACACTGTGCTCCCTCAGAGGAGCAATGGCCACCTCCGGGACCTTAGTGAAGAAGCAAGGAAACAGAGACAGTCCGGAGGGGAGGACCTTTTACTCACATGCCTGTCCCTCTGCGTTGACATCTTGAACGATTCAAGAACAAAGGTCCAAGATTGACCTCGGCTCCGAATTAAAAGCTTGAATGAGTAAGTTCAGCATGCTTCAATTAATACCAACTTTGAGTGGTGTGGTTCGCAATGCAAACCTGAGTCGACAATGTACATTGGATTGTTTTGTTTACACTCAAAGGTGATTTTTTCAGGCGAGATCCCTAGTCGGTCTGACGTAACATCAAACATTACTGATTGATAGGGAACTAACACATCTACACAAACAACTGGCAATCAACTGCTCAAGCTTCAGGACAGAGGCCCATGTGGTCGTGGCCCATATGGTCAACACTACCACCTCCAAGGACTCAGTCGTGGTGGCGGCCATTTTGGTTGATGGCTCAGGCTTGGCGGCGGCTATCTTGTCCGAAGACAGAGGTGTGGAAGTTGCCATCTTGTACGAAGACACAGGTGTAGAGGCTGCCATCTTGTCCGAAGACACAGGCATAGAGGCGGCCATCTTGTCCGAGGACTCTGGAAGGGCAGCCATGACGAGACGAGACTCTGGAATGGTGGGTACAGTGTGGCTTTCATGTTCCTCCTCCTCAACATCCACAGTAAAAGCAGAGCAACTCAGTTGCAATGCAAGTTTGATTTAAAAACCAAGGGACGAATTGGGGTTGTGCAATGGCATGACTTACCTGAGTGGCTGATTTTGTGTGCCCCACAAACCCCAACACCAATCGCTGTGAAAACCCTCTTTTTGGAACATTAATTTTAAGATTGTGGGAAGCGTGTTGTCCTCCCTTGTTGATAAGACTATATCTTATCCCTAACTACACACATTATATTGTAATTGAGCTGTGACCCACCAGATGAGAAGCACTAATTTAGACTGAATATGTGTTTAAGGAAAAACATTATCTTTTAGTCCTAAACAGATGGAAGATAATTGTTTAAATATTGCAAATGATGTGCTAAGTGTTTTAGTGCCATGACTAAACTTCAACTGTACCACAATAGTGGTACGGTTGAAGCAGACAGAACAGTCATCCATTAAACAAAAACATCCCCTACAGCCACAAAAAAGCCTAAATACATGGGATGGCTGGGTCACAGGCTCTGAGAGGAGCAGGGCAAAGAGGGGGGACAGGTTTTCTCAGACTCTTTTAATGTGCTGTGGCTCTACTTAAACATTGTTTTGAGCTCAATGCATCTAGATTAGTGCCACAGGGGAAAGCCTGGGGCTATCTCTATAATGAGCTTTAGAAAATGTCACGTTTTCATTTTTCATTATGGGGCCATTTTAGAGAAAGAGAATAAAGGCGCATCTCAAGGGAGAATGTGGAAACGATTTGCTTCCTCCTGTGTTGAGAAACATTTAAGCGATATTTGTTTTCTATTTTTTTTTTTCCATTTGGTTGGTTGTTTTTTAAAAGGCCCAAATGGCCTGAACCACAATACAATACAGCCACTGATCATTTCCTATTTATTAATGTACAAAGGAAAATTTGATGGAATTTTAAGGATTAGTTCACCAAAAAATGTAAATTCTGTCCTTAATTACTCACCCGTAAACCTGTAAGACTTTTGTTCATCTTATCTTTTTGATGAAATCTGAGTTCTCCTGTCCCGCTATTGATAGCCTATGCAACTACCACTTTTAAAACCCCAGAAAGGTAATAAAGACATCATAAAAGTAATCCCTGTGACTCCATTTAACCCCAATTTTATGAAGCGACGTAAGTGCTTTGTCTGTGCACTTTCAGAAAAATTATCGCAGGCTATCTTTGGTCGCAAGACTGTGATAAAGGCGCCATCTTTGAACCTCTCTCACTGAATGGCGTAGGACCACCGTTTTGGAGCCACAACCAAATCACCAGGATTGGTCATATTTCCTCTGGGACAGACCAAAATCATGTAATGTGTACCGGGCATAAGAAACAATTGACTGTTTATGTGGATACTCGCCAAAACTTACATTTTGAAATCATTTTTGGGTCCTTCATTCAACAGAAGGTGCCAAGATTTTGAAAAGTTAATTTTATAAAGTATTCTTAAGTAATGTTCAAGTATATTTTTAAGTATACATTATATATTAAGTATATTTATGTCAATATGTACTAGTTGTAAACATGTAAGTGTACTATTTTAGTACCACTTGGGACTAAATTGGCCCACTATTAGTGCATAAAAGTATATGTTTAAGTGTACTATAAGTGTAACCATAGTAAACACTAGTAGTTCACTTTTTAAATACTTTTTTAGTTTATGAAAGTACACTTTGAAGTATACTCATAGTATAAAACTACTAAACTAGTAGGTATAATGTTAACTAATAAACTATAAGTATAATGTTAAGTTCACTTAAAGAAAACGTCTCGGGTTATGACTATTCCCTGAGAAGGGAACAAGGCACTGCGAGAATCAACACTTGGGGACGCTCCCTTAGCGTGCGCCTCTAAAGTATGAACAAAACTAATCCAATCCTGATTGGTGTTGCGTCATAACGTAACATGTGACGGCATTAATGGAAGCATAAAAGTGACGCTGGCACAACACATACCAGTCTCGCGATGAAGCAAGATGCTCTAAGGCCTCAAGGGGCGTGGTAGAATGACACAGTGTCTCGTTCCCTTCTCAGGGAACAAGGGTTATAGTCATAACCTGAGACGTTCCCTTTTGAGGGAACTCTACACTGCGTCGAGAATCGACACTTTGGGGAAAGAATGCCCGGAGTGAAACTGACATAGGCACTCAGCTAGGAAAACCATACTCAGGCCGGGCCGGGCCGGCCAGAACGGGGCTATCAGAAGAAGACTGATGCCCTCCTGATGGACCCTCTCCAGGACTCCCGGAAGCAGAGCGTACAGGCGAAGCCTCGGCCAGGCCTGTACCATGGCATCCAACCCCAGTGGGGCTGGATGTGAGAGGGAGAACCAAAGTGGGCAGTGGGACGTCTCTCGAGACACAAATAGATACACTTCCATTGGTCCAAACCTCTCCCATATCAACTTCATTACATCTGAATAAAGTCTCCATTCCCCGGACCTCAGCCCCTGCCCCGACAGGATGTCTGCTCCCTGATTCTGAACCCCTGGGATATATATTGCTCTGATGGATAATATTTTCCCTTGGGACCATAAAATTATATGATGCCCCAGTCTGGATAGAGGGCGCGATCTGAGTCCCCTCTGTCGGTTCAGATAGGCTACCACTGATGTATTGTCCAAACGGATCAAGACATGGTAACCCTTGATGTCTGGAAGGAAGCTCCTCAAAGCCCTGAACACAGCCAACATCTCTAGGCAATTTATATGTCAAGAGCGATGATGGTCCTGCCACAGACCCCTGGCAAAGCGGCCGTCCATGACCGCGCCCCAACCAGTCAGGGAGGCGTCTGTCGAAATGGTTTTCCGGCGACATGACGCTCCTAACACTGGTCCTTGGGACAGAAATCAAGTTTTCTTCCAAATTACTAGGGAACGAAGGCATCTGCGCATAACCCTGATTATACGGAACGAATTTCCCCTCAGGGAAAACCCCTTGGCTTTTAGCCACCACTGAAGGGGCCTCATACAGTATATAGAAGACCCAAAGGTGTCTTGGCTTGGCCTAGTCTTATCCCAGTTACCATGGTTAGAATAGTCTTGATGCGTGCGGGAGACATATGTGCCCGCATCATAACGGAATTTCATACCACCCCCAGAAACGTAGTTCTCTGAACTGGTTCTAACACACTCTTTTTTGTGTTGAGTCTCAACCCCAAACTTTGAATATGAGCAAGGATGACATCTTGATGCCGAATTGTCTTGATGCCGAATTGCCATCTCCCGCGACTAAGCCAAAATAAGCCAGTCGTCAATGTAATTTAGTATACTGTACGTATGCCCTGGAGTCTCAATGGAGCCAGAGCTGCATCCATGCACTTTGTGAACGTTCGGGGAGAGAGTGCTAGGCCAACGGAAGAACCCGATATTGGTATGCTTTGCCTCCAAAAGCGAACCTTAGGAACCTCCTGTGACATGAAAGGATGGATACGTGGAAATAAGCGTCTTTTAGATCTATGGTGACAAACCAGTCCTCAGATCTGATTTAATTCACTATGATGGGAATAGTGAGTATCTTGAACCTGAACCTCCTCAGAGCCAGGTTCATACGCCTTGAGTCTAAAATCTCTTGAGACTGGTCTCGGGTATTTCTTGGACACTTTTCTCGACTTCTTGAAGCGAAATAATGGCAGGCACTAGATGAGAATTTTTTTTGTGACCATAGCATTTGTTCTTGATACAGACACCATGTTGGATATTCGCTGGAAATTGATGTGGCCCGAAGCATCAGGCATGGCGGGACAGAGGTCCTACCACCTCTATACGAGGAGCTGGTTGACGGCTGAGGCTGGCCACTGGGACCAGCCCTCCTAAAAGACTAGTTCAAGAGATTTCGACGACGCATGTGCGAGAACTACGTTATTTTTCTACTACCTGTTCAGTTTTCGCGCATGCGTCATGGAAATCTCTTAAACTCTCGTCTCAGGCCCAGAAGGAAGAAAAGGAATAGTCAAATAAAGTCGTTACTTTTTTTGTTGTTGTTTTTTTCGCACCAAAAGTATTCTTGTCACTTAATGAACTTAAAGTTGAGCCACTGTAGTCACATAGAATATTTAAACATTTTCTTCAATGACTTTCTGGGCCGTCAAGTTTCAATCCCTTAGGATGCCTATGTGGTAGCGATACAGCTCTCAAATTTAATAAAAAAATATCTTCATTTGTGTTCCGAAGATGAACGAAGGTCTCACGGGGTTGGTACAGCGTGGGGGTAAGTAATTAATGACTTAATTTTCATTTTTTCAACTAACCCTTTAAAGTATGTCAGTACCATTGATTTGTCCCAAGATGCACACCAGTATTTTTTTTTTCTCTGGCATGTTTATAAAAGCTACTTAAATGTCCTAGTTGAACTAAGGAATAATCATGGCTTAATCTAAGCCTTGTCAGTGAAACCAGGCCTCCATCTGTCAGACTAGTCATCCAAAATGGGTCCTTCATTAGAGCTCATCTTAGTGACATTTCTGCAAATTTTACTTCTGTCCTGGCTCTAGCTTGCACACTCTGGCATCCTGGGACCTCTTTATTATGTGTCATTAAATGTTTTAAAGTGTGCATAATTGATCCCCCCAATAAGTCCTCATTGATTTATTGCCATCTCAACTGCTAAAGGTACTTTAAAAATTCATAACAACTGTAGGTGCCTTCTCACAATCCATTAGCTGCTCCTGGCCCCACAGTCTTTCCATTGATTGACCTTGTGCATGGATTTTTGTAGAGCGCGTCTATCACATTTACTTCCCTGCTACCCTTCAACAGTGTGGGAAGAGTTATGTTTCAGCATTTTTCCTTGATAGCTCCGCTTTGATTTCTCTCTCTCAGCCTTTTCCTCTGTTTCTCTCTTCATGCCTGTATCTCTTTCGGTATCCCCCAGTTTCTCTCCTTTCTGTCTTTCTCTTTACTCTCTCTTTCTCTCTAAATTGAAGCCGTTACTCAGAGATGATGAATAAATAAAGCATGTTCCATAAACAGCTTTCCACTATTATTTAAGCTTCCAGGGCCTCTCGCTCTGACAGCCTCCTCTCCCTGCCATCAAATTCAAGTGTGTAAATTTTCTAAAAGGCTCTGAATGTTTAATGATGATTTCAGGGAATGATGGAGTAATAGCTGAATAGTGAAGCTATTAGTTTTAATATTTATATTGAGTGCTTTGAATGATTAATGTGACAGGATGTAGAAACAGAGCTGCGAGACTCACAACCAAAACGCCACTTGCTGGAAAATATTTGTTTTTGCAGTTGCAGGGACCAAACAGTAGAATGGAATACTTTAAGTTTATCATTTGGTACTTTTAATTTTAATATCACACAGATGTTAAATTTGAAGAGCGCTGCAATTCCTGGCCAATCAAATCAGAATCCGCTAAAATATAGGATATTTTACTCTGCATATAAACTGCATCAAAGTACTTTTAGTACTTCAACTTTTGACTTATTATCACACATAAATGCGTTTACTCTTATCTCAGTTGCAGGTAACAATGTTTCAAACTCTCAACTGTTGATTATTGATTTGCGTGCACAATGTATTGAAAATGTAATAAAATGAAATGAAATAATAAAAAAATTTATCTATTTTTAAATACAGTATATGTTACATGAACATACATACTATTTAACAAAATTTCAAGTGTACCAAACATATTATCAGTATAAATCATATTATCAGTATAAAATCTTTTTATAAAGTGATTTATTTATTTTGTTTTATCAAATTTTCATGGCCATTTTAAAATACTTTAAGGGGCAAATTATGCCAAAACGTCATGTGAGTTGCATGTATGTAATTGATTACAATTGATTAAAAAATAAATAAAAGATTTGCTTAGTGTCATGAAGTTCTCGGTGGAAACAGACAGTGGTGACCCAAATGCAGGCTTTATTGAGAGGAAGACCCAGAAACAGGTACGAGAGAACAGGCAGAAGTCTAAACCAGGTTAGCAGTCCAGATCAGAAATCATACAATGCAGGGATGAGGCAAACGGGATAAACTAGATACAGGCAGGGAGTCCAGGAACTGTGAAATTTGAAAACACTCAGAGACACTAAGGGTGTATTCACACCAGGAAAGTCCGATAGTTCACTTGCTTTGGTCTGGACCAAATAACATTATTATTATTATTATTATTATTATTATTTATTTATTTATTTATTTTTGGGTACGGTTCACATTCACACTGCTCTTTTTGCAAGTGAACCAATATTTGTAAACAAAACCACACGTGTGCTAAGGTCGTCCATTCATTGGATAAGGATTCTCAATTAGGGAAATCAGGAATTGCAAAAAAGGCTAAGCATGGAGATATTTCGTACTGCAATATTTGTTCTTTTACTAATTTTGTGTTATTCTGTACAAACGCAACATGAAGAAACGTCTTGGTTACGGATGTAACCCTCGTTCCCTGAGTAGGGAACGGAGACGTTACGTCGGAATGACAGAGAATGGGGGTTTCGCATAGAAAGCCAATCCTCTTCGAGTATTTAAAAACGAGCCAATGGCTGCGGAATTTGCATAGTGTATCTCCTTCTATAAAAGGAGGAAGTCAACGCAACCACAGTATGTCTTCGCTGAGACTGAGCCGAGACTGAACTCAGGCGTCTACCCAGCGGTACAGCAGAAGTGGCAAGGAGACGTAACGTCTCCGTTCCCTACTCAGGGAACGAGGGTGAGGCACGGGGCCGTTGCGCACTTTCACCTTGCTCTGTGTGCTCGGAGATGGAATGCAGCTCTTTGAAGAAAAGATTCTCCCCCAGCCCTCCACCGGGGGAAGGAGTGAGCCTGACCACTCCCTGAAGAACTGCAAACCATACCCCAGCTGCCCGTATCTGGTACGGGCAGGGGCGCCTCTGTACGACCACCTCACGGCACGGCCCGGTGCTGCTGGGACCGGACGGGAGGGGGCGGAAGTCGCAGGAGGGCGCATTCGGCGGCAAGCGGACTGAAGCATCTGAGCCGGCGGCTAGTAGCAGCAGAAACCGCAAAATCAGGTAAGCCACAGTCCACTTCTGGGCGGCCGAGAACTGTTGGGCAGCGTTCTTGACCACGCCGCCAAAGAGGCCAGCCTGGGATATGGGAAAGTTGAGGAACTGGTTCACTCAGCCTCACGCACATCAACCAGGTTAAGCCAAAAATGTCTGACCACACGCGTGGACATCACCTGACTCAGGGGGCATGTGGTCACCTTCTTCGCTCGTAGAGCAAGGTCGGCGACGTGAAAGACGGGGTGTGGACCGAGGAATTTCGTCGGTTTAGTTCCAGACCTGACGTCTTTTTGGTCACCCTGGCCACCAGCCAAAGTATTATCTCACGTGGAGAAAATGGTTCGGGATGTGGATGGGGGGATTCTCACTCTACTGAGCTCATTGAGTCTCAACCGTTGTACATTGCGATGATCACGTTCCCACTGAGAGAATGTGACACACCCACTAGCGCTGTCTGAGCGTGATCAAAGCCCAAACATGTCAAACAGCGCTCGCGCCCATCAGCTGATTCTATCAGAATACCGCACTCAGGAATACACGGGCAGATCGTCTTCAAAAAGACGCGTCTTTAAAAAGACGTGCCGCGTGCACACTCTTTCAGTGAGAGGAGAAACTCAGCGGATGTTGAAGCGACCAGGGAGAGACACACACACTGGCAGACCACTGCTCAGATCGCAGGCAATGTGAAACTCGCTGGGTACCGCCGTCACACCAACACCAGAGAGTTGCTCGTCTCGAAGAGGTGAGTCACCGTAGTAAACTCAGATTGTGTGGCTAGTTCTCTTGGCTCTGAAGCGAAAACATACTGCAGTTGCGTTCACTTCCTCCTTTTATAGAAGGAGATACGCTATGCAAATTCCGCAGCCCCAAGGCATTTTCATGCCATTGGCTCGTTTTTAAATACTCGAAGAGGATTAGCTTTCTATGCGAAACCCCCATTCTCCGTCATTCCGCCGTAACTCGGAGTGACTACGAAAGGGAACTAATGAGTATTATATTATACAATGTCATCTATACAATGTTGTAATTCGGATTTTAAGAAGATGATGATGTGCTGCAAGACGGTTCCGGCGGAGAGAACATGCTCTCATGTTCGCCTACCATGGCCTGCTGACAGTGGCACTGCGCAGAGGACGGATAAGGTATAAAGTATTCATTAAGAGAGAATGTAGTAGGCTACAACAGATCACTTTCCCATAATGAAACTCCGACTACGGAAGCCTGTTAACTCAAAGGCGCAGTGCTTTCTTGCAATTGGGTCGGTTCATGTTCACACCGTAAACGAACCGTACCAGAGTTTGTTTGGAACCGTACAGAGACCACCTCTTCAGCTGGGTGTCAGTTCGGTTGTTTGGTCCAAACCCGAGTTCGATTGCTGTATTCACACCTGCCCAAAAGGTCCGCACCTAGGGGGAAAACAAACTAGAGTTCTATTTAATCGAACCAAACAAGTCAGGTGTGACACCCTAACAGCCGTAAGAAACTAGGAACTAGGAAAACTCTCAGCGTGCAGTAGCTGTGACACTTACAAAACTACACAATGGTACAAAGGGCCACCCAGGCTTAAGACAGGTGCACTAAACAAGATAATCAAACACAGGTGCACAAAATCAAAGGTAATGAGACTGGGTGGAGAATGAGAGAAAGGATGAAAATAATAAACAGGGAAGGAGTGTCCTCCTGAGGCTCTCGAAGGCACTACAGCTGCTGATCGTCATGCACACTTAGCCATGAGCACATCATCAGTGTGCAAAAGTGAATAAAACTTTCCAAATTGCAATCAAGACCAAAAGGTTAAATCCCTGCTGTCATTCTGCTAAATGGCATCAATCCATTACAATAACTATATCACCCTAGTTGATATAATCTAACATAATTCAACTCGTCTGCAACAGAACATGCGCAGCAATACAAACAAGAAGAATGTTTTTATCAAAGCTTTTTGAAGCTATTTTGAGTACAGATGCTAAGGGGAAAAGAATGTTGACAAAGGGGGAAAAATGAGATGTAACACACAACATGATGACACAGAGCAAGTTCCATTATTCAGATCCAGCCACTGTGCAGTTTGTCTGTCAGTGCCTTTGGCATGTTAAAGAGCTGGCACAAAGTGCTTTAAGGGCTCAGTTTTCTTCTGCTCAGCAGAGCGCTGGATTTAAAGGCCAGTTGATTCTTGTGGGTATCAGACAGTGTGTTCCTGAGGGGCTTCAGCTCTTTCATGCACATTTAGTGCACTTGACTCAGCGCGCAAAAGCTCTCAGATGGAAAAGCCATGTTTAGAGGACGTCGGTCAGACATTAAAACATTGCTTTCCCATTGTTTTTTGGCTACTCTTAAATGCCACCTTACTCTCCTGAGTCTGCCGAGCACTCGTCAGGCCATGCATGTGTTCTTGAAGAAACGTCATTTGAAAAGTATTTTCACTCCTCCTATTCTTCCACCTGGGATGGAAGGGGGTGGTTATGGGTAAACACTGCTGCTGGTCAGGCTGTCATATGTGCTCTAGCCATGGCTGAGCGATTGAGCGAGGGATAGATGGAGACAGTGGGGGTCAGGAGGATCGAGAAGAGCAGTGATTCATCCCATTTCATTTTGTGTGCAGTGGGACGGTCCAGACAGCCAAATGCTCAGTGCACTCTGGCTTTGGAATATTGTGAAGTACACCTCAACAGATACATATGATAGATTTTGTTGGCAGATTTGAAAAGTGAAGGAAGCAGTGCAACGTGAGGTGTCTGTGAACCGAAGTTATGAGCAATGTCTTACTGGACAGATATGAGTGTTTCCTCAACCTCAGGCACTTTTGTTTGTCACGCTGTATAGTTGAAATACTCGCTGGAAGCAGGACTTCAAATTCACAAACACTAGACTATACGGATATGCAGGAGAAAACAACAAAACTACACAGCTTAAACAAGATTAACAATGAGACTCAGACATGAACAAACAAATGATCAAAAACAAACTTTAAACGTGAACAAACAAACTCAAAATATGACATTTATGTCCGAGGATTTGTTTTTTTATTGTAGGCTAATTCAAATAAATTTCAAATAATTTTGCTACATGATGCATTTCAAACTGTCTTGGAAACTTTTTAACTTGCCTTTATTTAGTTATGCTACTTTTCAAATGACTTGTAGCCTACACATTTCCCCCAATCCCAGTCAAAGTGTATTATTTATCCACCACAATGAAGTTTTTCAAAAGTGACAGCATTAAAGGGGTGATGAACTGAGAAATCAAATTTTCCTTGAGCTTTTGACATCTAAGAGGTCATCATATTATAAGAATATCCTGTAAGTTTCAGAACTGAAAACAGCCTTGTTAGTCCAATAAAAGCTTTTATAGAGCATCACAGTCCTGCCCACAGCCGGTGCCGGAAGTAAGAATTCAATACAATTTCTCCATTGACATTTGGGATATAAGCCTTAAAAACGTAATCATACATGGTAGACTTAAAACCAGCTACGGCTGTACTAAGCGATTGTATATTCTCATATAAATGGCAAAAGTTCATGAGGCACTAACCTTGTTTTAAGATAAATGCCTTTAATTCGCGCTTCTCTTAGATAAGTACTTCATTACCCACAATACTGAACAATCCCACAGTAATGCATCTGATTGGTGTAAATCGTGTAACTGTCTGGTTAAACCCCACGAAGGTCAATGAAGACTGAAGATCGTGTAACGACGTAGGACTAGTTCATTGGTCGCACCTCAGAGACGCCCGCACCAATGGATGTGCAAATGCCGCAGCACAGCCTATGAGCAAGCCAAATGCTCAATGTTTTAGCTGCAGCTGCAAATGCGTTTTAGTAAATCAAGGAAAAGGAGTTTCCCTGCACATTCACTATATAAAATTCACTGGAGGAAAAAGTTCACGTGGCCGTCGTTAGATTTGGAAGTCACTCAAAAGGCTCTTTCACGGTGGCTTCAGTCGACTTTAGTGAGGTGCGGTGGTTTATGGGATGAGTAGTTCCTTTGCTCGGAAATTAAAATATGTACACAGTCTTGTACCCTTGACTTTTTTGAATTTTCTCTTTGTTTTTTCACTCGAAATGATATGTTGTATGCTTATGAGTTGAGCCGTAGCTGGTTATCCTCAGACATGCTCTAAGTATGCAGTGGTTTTAGTTGTCTACCCTATTGTTCTTGTGCACTTCGCTCGTCCCGCGTATTTATTCCGGACGCTGTGATTGTATATAGGCTATAACCCGCTTGTAACAGCTGAACTGATCATGTTGTATGCACCAGTACACTTGTTGCTTTGTTTTGTTATACACCAATATACACTCATTGCTTCATTATTATCACTCCCTGTGACATATTAGTCCAGCGTTGACTCGACTGTGTACGGTGCAGTTTTGGCACTCTGCCAGCTAGATGCATAAGTGTTTTGTGGCAAGCAGGATGAGGAAACTCGGTGTCTTTCCCTGCCATTAATGCTTGGATAACACACCACGTCTCCTTCCATTAACCCTCATTTGGGTCATGGGGTCTATACGACCCCAATCGACTTTTACTTAATAAAAAAAAAGATTCCCTTTATCTCAGTGGAATAAGATTTTGTGACTTTTCATACATTATCTATCTATACACACACACACACACACACACACACAAAGATTCCCTTTATCTCAGTGGAACAAGATTTTGTGACTTTTCATAGATTATCTATCTATACACACACACACAAAAAAAAAAAAAAAAAACTGGGCTTGATTCGGTTGTTCTGAAGGTATGTAAAAAAAAAAATGTTTACGCTTCTGGTCCTTGGGGTCAATATTACCCCACATTGAAATGAATGGGAAATGTGAAAAAAAAAAATATATATTTTCTTCATGCGTCAAAAAGAAAAAAAAAATCCAGCATAAATCTGAAAAATTTTACACAGAAATGACGGCCTAGTTCTAGAGCATAGATGCAATGTATCATAAAAAAAAAAATATATCATATGCAAGCTAATGGTGTAGTTGAGGAATTGTGTGGTATATGGATACAAAAGTGCAAGGCAAGGCAAGGCAAGTTTATTTATATAGCACATTTCATAGACGATGGCAATTCAAAGTGCTTTACATAGAAGAAATTAAAATAATCAAAAGAAATCAGAATAATTAAAACAGTAAATAATTAAAATAATTTATATCTCCAAAAACACAGCATTAATGAATAGATGAGAAGTAAACAAAAAAAATGATATATTATTTGTATGATTAAAAATGTAAATTTTTTGCACAATTACTCAATCAATTGTTGGGGTCATATAGACCCCGAAGCCCAGAAGTGTATACAGGAAACGAAGACCATTTGAAGGCTAATAACAATAATGTCTAGTGCGGTGCATGGCAGTGATATAGGTTATAAACCTACCAACTGTCACAGTCTTCGTCTGCACCATCCTGTCTGCGTCTCCAGCACTACACTTCCCAGGATCCTCTTGTCTCCACACCGGAACTCACTCCCTCATCAGCCTCCCGTTCAGCGTCCTGTATTCATCTGTTTCACCTGTTTTCACCTCGTTTAGTTTGATTCCTGTGTGTATTTAGTTCCTTCCCATTCAGTCTGTCCTTGTCGGTCAATGTTGATGTTACCCTTCCGTGTTGTGAGTGTATTCCTGCCTGTACCCGTGCCTGTTTGCTATTCTGAGTTAAATTAAAGCGTTTGCATTGGAGCATTGCCTCTTGTTCTCCTTCTTCTGCCAGCACTCCACCGGCACCGTGACAGATTGACCGACCTAAAAGAAAAAAAAAGAAGAAGAAAAAATGGACATTCCCGCCGTGGCTCTTCTTTGCCTTGATCAAGAAGACCGTTCCCTGGAATCCCATACTAGGGATTTTCTGGAGTTGGCGTGCCTCACTCACTATTCTGACCGCTCGCTGAGTGAGTTCTACATCGCCAGCCTCAGCGAGCGGTCCCGGGCACGCCTCCCAGGGAACGGTCCAGAAGATTTCGCCGCCTGTGTGGAGTGGGTGCTGGTGTGCTGTGAGTCTCCATTCACGGTGGAGGAAGTCACCAGCACCCCTCCAAAGCTCGAGCTCTCCTCTCCGCTGGTTCCGCCCAGCCTCGCCGAGCCCGAGATTTCTTCGCTGGTTCCGTCCAGCCCCGTCCAGCCAGCCCCAGAGACCGTCCAGCCAGCCCCAGTGACCGTCCAGCCAGCCCCAGAGACCGTCCAGCCGGCCCCAGTGACCGTCCAGCCTGCGCCAGAGACCGTCCAGCCTGCGCCAGAGACCGTCCAGCCAGCGCCAGAGACCGTCCAGCCAGAGCCAGAGACCGTCCAGCCTGCGCCAGAGACCGTCCAGCCTGCGCCAGAGACCGTCCAGCCTGCGCCAGAGACCGTCCAGCCTGCGCCAGAGACCGTCCAGCCAGCGCCAGAGACCGTCCAGCCAGCGCCAGAGACCGTCCAGCCAGAGCCAGAGACCGTCCAGCCTGCGCCAGAGTCCGTCCAGCCTGCGCCAGAGACCGTCCAGCCAGCGCCAGAGACCGTCCAGCCAGCGCCAGAGACCGTCCGGCCAGAGCCCGAGACCGTCCAGCCAGAGCCCGAGACCGTCCAGCCAGAGCCCGAGACCGTTCAGCCAGAGGCCGAGACCAGGATCCCACCCAGCCTCCCTCTCCCACCTCCTCCCGTGACGCAGCCGTCAGCCCTTCCGTCTGCCAGCTCCCCTGACCCAGCTGGGTCGTTGGATCCCCGGCCTTCGCCTCACACCTCCTCCATCTGGACACTTCCTCGGCCCCGGTCCCATTGGCTCCCCCGTGGCTCCTACCTCCCTCAGCTCCTCCATGGCCCCTCAGTCCACCAGCTCGGCCAGGCTCCCTCGACCCTCCGGACTCCCTTCGCTCCCTCGTCGTCCTCCCTTCACCTTTGGACTTCCTTCCTCTGGCTCCGCCCCGTCATGTCACCCCCCCAGTTCTGTCGGACTCCTCACTCCCTCCAGTCACCCGTCAGCCCTCACGCCCTCTGACCTCACCGTGTCCCTCTGTGCCCCTGTCGTCACTTCCGTCACCTGAGCCTGCGGTGTCACCATGGTCCCTCGGTCCCTCCTCAGCACCATATGTCATCGGTCCCTCTGCTTCACCCTGGTCTCCTCTCCCATCTGCTCCGCCCCTGTCAGTCGGCCCCCTGGTGTTGTCAGCCCCGATTCCATCGGCTCCACCAGGGGTCCTCCCTCCATCAGCTCCGCCCTGGTCTCGCCCTCAGCCTGCTCCGCCCTGGTCTCGCCCTCAGCCTGCTCCGCCCTGGCCACGCCCTCAGCCTGCTCCGCCCTGGCCACGCCCTCAGCCTGCTCCGCCCTGGGGACGCCCTCAGCCTGCTCCGCCCTGGCCACGCCCTCAGCCTGCTCCGCCCTGGCCACGCCCTCAGCCTGCTCCGCCCTGGCCACGCCCCGCCCAGTCCCCAGTTCGTCCCCCCTCCTTCCTCTGTTATGCGGCGTGAGGTCACGCCTCCCGGGAGGGGGGAGTTCTGTCACAGTCTTCGTCTGCACCATCCTGTCTGCGTCTCCAGCACTACACTTCCCAGGATCCTCTTGTCTCCACACCGGAACTCACTCCCTCATCAGCCTCCCGTTCAGCGTCCTGTATTCATCTGTTTCACCTGTTTTCACCTCGTTTAGTTTGATTCCTGTGTGTATTTAGTTCCTTCCCATTCAGTCTGTCCTTGTCGGTCAATGTTGATGTTACCCTTCCGTGTTGTGAGTGTATTCCTGCCTGTACCCGTGCCTGTTTGCTATTCTGAGTTAAATTAAAGCGTTTGCATTGGAGCATTGCCTCTTGTTCTCCTTCTTCTGCCAGCACTCCACCGGCACCGTGACACCAACGTCTGCTGCCATGATTTTTGGAATGACTTATTGCGAGAGGAAAAAAGACGTTTTAGTTGCATAACATCGGTTAATGGAAACGCCATCATTTCGCAATAGTTTGTTATCGACATTTAGAAAATATTGCAAAAGTTTTGTGCAAATCTGTAATGGAAATGCACATGACTGATACAGAATGGTGAAGTGATGTTTCACTCATAGTTACTACTACAGACAGAAAACAAAAGAATAGTAAGTTTCATCAGCAAAACTAGAAATGGCTCAGTGATCTACTGCAGAGCAATAACTGAACACAAATTTAAATATGGTTAAAATCACTTGATGGTGGATCTGGTGAAGAAGCCGTCAGCGATCAACATATGGATTTTGAAGTTTTTAGTACATGTTTTAGAATATATTGTGATAGATCGTTATCGTGAATCATTTTGACCATGATAATCATGTAGTGAAAAATCTGATATCATGACAGCCATAGCTTGATTTCATTGGTGAACTTCAATAAAATGCAGTAAATCAATAAATAAATACTGATTTAAGAGCCTATTTAATTAATGAACGAAATATAATTATAAGTTAAAGTACTTGCAGTATTAATTAAATTAATTACATGTATGTATATTTAGGATACTTAAAATGTTAGCTATATCCTTAGAAGGTTAAAATGTTAAAGTTGTACTACAATGACTAAACCTAAAGCTAAAATGAAAATATAGATTAATAGAATTATAAAAACCAATCAACTTGACAAAATTACATTAACAAATACTAGCATGTAAACTACAAACAAACTAAAAAAAAAACCTCAAAATATACAAACAAATGCTATTAAACACAATACTTCATATGAGATGTTGTGTAAATGACTTTTTTTGGGGGGGGGGGGGTGCAATTATACACTGTTAGGGGACTTAGTGTTAGTGAACTAAACTAGTAAGAGTGATAATGTGTTTAAGGGCGGTTTTAAAAGAGCAAAG
Organism: Pimephales promelas; assembly: GCF_016745375.1. The sequence continues at coordinate 2,577,388 of NW_024121421.1, forward strand.
CGCTTATTTCTGCCATATGTATAGATATGGTCCTTGTTTGATTAGTTTTGGAAGCATATGCTATGATGGTTCAAATCTATAATTAGAAAAATGTTCATGTACTCACACTAATCCTAGCAAATGTCACTGCTGGATGGTCAAACAGCACCAGTATTACACTAAATACTCCAGCAAATCAAGGTCTTTCAGACACAGAAATCAAGTGTGGGAAGTCTTAAAGTGGCCCTAATTCTCACAAAGGCACCGTGACTATAACAGATGCCGGGCAGACACTGCGGTTGACGTGTGTGTGTAAGTGTGTGTTCTTCAGCCACTCTATGAATACATGAGAGGTTGTTAACTCCGCCTGAGCAGCACATCAACAGGCCACATTAGAATGAGTTGCATGGGCTTCTGGTTGTACATGCCCAGGAATGAATATGGAGCCCATTAGCAGTAGGAATGAAGGCATTGCACAGGACGATTGAGGATGCTGCGCTTGACTTTTCCTGATGCTTGTCTTTTCCGTCTTTCTTACTCTCCTTCTCATCCACTCTCTTCATGGCCTAATTGCTATGAAGGCCTGCCGGTCTACACAGGCACATATACACTCATCCCTATTCGGCCTTGCAGAATAAATCCTATCTTTCCCTTGCATGGGGTGGAATTTAAAGAGATGTATTATAATTTTATCACCTCCTGCACCTCAGAAAGACACTGTGTATGATTCTTGCCCTCAACGTGGGATGAAGTCTAATTACATATTCCACAGGGGGTCCAAAGGAGCCATCGACCTGCCGAGACAATTCCGACACCATCAAAGAGCTTATCCTGTTCTTTGACTTTTTAAGTGGAATGAAGCAGGGAACATCATATGGTTTATGTATGCAGCAAAATCATGTTTGGAAATCATTCTTCAGATGCTGAATGTTTTACAGGGTAATAACAAAATCACTGCCTTGCATTTGGCTCTAGGCTGGATAAGAAATAACACTCATACTTAGAGTGTAAAAAAAAAAAGAATAAAAGTTTAATGAGGTCAGTTGTGAGCCTAATTTTTAATAAGAGCATCATCTATTTGTTTAAATGTTATATGCTATGTGTTTTTGTCTAAAAAAAACAAGCCTGACATATTAATGTTCCCTTATAAGGGAATTCATGCTCAGAAGTTACAACGCTATGGGAACACCTCTGTGCAGTTGCATCTTGAAGCATATGTGTAATCAGTCCATTAGTATGGCGGGACCTCATCCCGTAGCATGCAATGTCACAATTAGGAAGCTATAAAGATCATTTCGGACCAAACAATGTATGCTTCTGTGCCTTCTGCAAGCACTCTGTGTTCATTAACAGCATGCAAGAACTCAATGCGGTTGGTGCTTGCACTGACTGACATAATGTACATCCGAGGCGCGCACACAGAGAATTTTGTTCTCTTTTGCAGCTGGTTTAAACCAGGTTTAAATGGTCAAATATATGCACAGTAATGCCAAAATGCTCATCTTGTGGAGTATTCAATTCAATACATCAACGTAATTTGATCCGTGCTTTTGATCTTAAAAGGACAGGAGCATAATAAACTCAATGTTAATTAAACAAACAAAGACAAAGAGAAAAAATACTATCTGCTCTTGACTGAATAACGTCTCGGTTACGGATGTAACCCTCGTTCCCTGAGTAGGGAATGGAGAAGTTCCGTCGGATGATGGCGATTGGGGTTTTGCTTCGATCAACTTTGATCAATATAAAATGAGCCAATGGCAAAGAAATGCCATGGGTCAGCGGAATTTGCCTATAGTGTATCTCTGCCTTACCTCGTGAGTATAAAGGAGGACGCTGGCAGCAATGCAGACATGTGTCTTCGCTGAGGAGCCAAGACTGAGGTCAGGTGATCCCTGCGGCACAGTGGAAAGTGGCAGGAAGATGGAACTGGTGGTAGGGTACTCAAACCTGCCTCGTCGCGTCCAGGAGCCACACGTGGAGGTTCCAAAGATCGGGACAAGGGTGCCATAGGGTGCCCCTTCCCTGAAAAAGGAGGTCCTTCCTCAGAGGAATGGGCCAAGGAGGTGCTGTCACGAGGAGAGTGAGATCGGAGAACCAGGTCTGGGTGGGCCAATACGGCTGGACCAGAATGACCTGCTCCTCGTCCTTCCTGACCTTGCGCAGGGTCTGCGCAAGAAGGCTCACTGAGGGAAAAGAATATTTGCCTCCCCGCGGCCAGCCCTCAGTCAGGGAATAATACTGGGCGCAATAGGTCGAGTTGTGAGAGGCAAACAGATCTATCTGTGTGTCCCCGAACTGGTCCCAAATCAGCTGGACCAACTGGGGATGGAGTTGCCATTCTTGTTCAGACGTAGGGATCTGAGCGGACGGCGGGGTTGTCGTTGCAGAATAAGCCTCAGTCTGCTCGTGGCTAGTTGAGAACTGTTGGGCAAAGCACTCAACCGCACTGCCGAAGAGTCGAGCAGAAGGGTCCAACTGACATCCTGCACATCGGACAGGTTCAGCCACAAAATGGTGAGCATCACCTGATCCAGGGAGCGTACGCCCACTTTCGTCGCTCAGAGGAAGCAAGGAAGTTTCGGGAGTCTCCCGCAGATTGATAGCGACTCCCTGACGACCACAAATTAGTTAAAATCTCCCAGAATCTAGAGCGAGCAAGCAGTAGCGCGCGCATGACAGAGAGCAAGAGAACCCTTGAGCAGTAAAAGTATAACCTGTGGGGAAAAAGGCTTGGTAAAACTTTATTTGAAGGGGTGTGCAGAAGACTGACATGAAACTGTCATAAACATGACCTAACACCTGTCATGAACATGAAGGAGTCTATATGAATATGTATGACAGTATGACGGTATGACAGTAAATCATGACACTTTTAATGCAAAGTTGACATTGTTTAAAATGTCTTTGTTATGACAACTTGACATTAACCAAAACAAAAATGTCTTGAATATGGCAACTTGACATTAACCAAGACAAAATTGCTTGGTAGACAAGACAAAAACGCCGTTCCCTGTACTCGCGTCTATGCAATGTTTACTTCCGCTTTTATATCCGCACTTGTAGGCGGATCGCGGAATGCAAAGATTGCATGCCAATTGTTATTGGCTCGTTGTTAATTCTTTCAGAGGTAATAAGGCTCCCTAGCGTGATCCCAATTCAACGTGGGATGAAGTCTAATTCCACAGGGGGTCCAAAGGAGCCATCAACCTGCCGAGACAATTCCGACACCATCAAAGAGCTTATCCTGTTCTTTGACTTTTTAAGTGGAATGAAGCAGGGAACATCATATGGTTTATGTATGCAGCAAAATCATGTTTGGCAATCAGTCTTCAGTTGCTGAATGTTTTACAGGGTAATAACAAAATCACTGCCTTGCATTTGGCTCTAGGCTGGATAAGAAATAACACTCATCCTTAGAGTGTAAAAAAAAAATAATAAAAGTTTAATGAGGTCAGTTGTGAGCCTAATTTTTAATAAGAGCATCATCTATTTGTTTAAATGTTATATGCTATGTGTTTTTGTCTAAAAAAAAACAAGCCTGACATATTAATGTTCCCTTATAAGGGAATTCATGCTCAGAAGTTACAACGCTATGGGAACACCTCTGTGCAGTTGCATCTTGAAGAATATGTGTAATCAGTCCATTAGTATGGCGGGACCTCATCCCGTAGCATGCAATGTCACAATTAGGAAGCTATAAAGATCATTTCGGACCAAACAATGTATGCTTCTGTGCCTTCTGTAAGCACTCTGTGTTCATAGACAGCATGCAAGAACTCAATGCGGTTGGTGCTTGCACTGACTGACATAATGTACATCCGAGGCGCGCACACAGAGAATTTTGTTCTCTTTTGCAGCTGGTTTAAACCAGGTTTAAATGGTCAAATATATGCACGGTAATGCCAAAATGCTCATCTTGTGGAGTATTCAATTCAATACATCAACGTAATTTGATCCGTGCTTTTAATCTTAAAAGGACAGCAGCATAATAAACTCAATGTTAATTAAACAAAGACAAAGAGAAAAAATACTATCTACTCTTGACTGAATAACGTCTCGGTTACGGATGTAACCCTCGTTCCCTGAGTACGGAATGGAGAAGTTCCGTCGAATGATGGCGATTGGGGTTTTGCTTCGATCAACTTTGATCAATACAAAATGAGCCAATGGCAAAGAAATGCCATGGGTCAGCGGAATTTGCCTATAGTGTATCTCTGCCTTACCTCGTGAGTATAAAGGAGGACGCTGGCAGCAATGCAGACATGTTTCTTCGCTGAGGAGCCAAGACTGAGGTCAGGTGATCCCTGCGGCACAGTGGAAAGTGGCAGGAAGATGGAACTGGTGGTAGGGTACTCAAACCTGCCTCGTCGCGTCCAGGAGCCACACGTGGAGGTTCCAAAGATCGGGACAAGGGTGCCATAGGGTGCCCCTTCCCTGAAAAAGGAGGTCCTTCCTCAGAGGAATGGGCCAAGGAGGTGCTGTCACGAGGAGAGTGAGATCGGAGAACCAGGTCTGGGTAGGCCATTACGGCTGGACCAGAATGACCTGCTCCTCGTCCTTCCTGACCTTGGGCAGGGTCTGCGCAAGAAGGCTCACTGAGGGAAAAGAATATTTGCCTCCCCGCGGCCAGCCCTCAGTCAGGGAATAATACTGGGCGCAATGGGTCGAGTTGTGAGAGGCAAACAGATCTATCTGTGTGTCCCCGAACTGGTCCCAAATCAGCTGGACCAACTGGGGATGGAGTTGCCATTCTTGTTCAGACGTAGGGATCTGAGCGGACGGCGGGGTTGTCGTTGCAGAATAAGCCTCAGTCTGCTCGTGGCTAGTTGAGAACTGTTGGGCAAAGCACTCAACCGCACTGCCGAAGAGTCGAGCAGAAGGGTCCAACTGACATCCTGCACATCGGACAGGTTCAGCCACAAAATGGTGAGCATCACCTGATCCAGGGAGCGTACGCCCACTTTCGTCGCTCAGAGGAAGCAAGGAAGTTTCGGGAGTCTCCCGCAGATTGATAGCGACTCCCTGACGACCACAAATTAGTTAAAATCTCCCAGAATCTAGAGCGAGCGAGCAGTAGCGCGCGCATGACAGAGAGCAAGAGAACCCTTGAGCAGTAAAAGTATAACCTGTGGGGAAAAAGGCTTGGTAAAACTTTATTTGAAGGGGTGTGCAGAAGACTGACATGAAACTGTCATAAACATGACCTAACACCTGTCATGAACATGAAGGAGTCTATATGAATATGTATGACAGTATGACGGTATGACGGTAAATCATGACACTTTTAATGCAAAGTTGACATTGTTTAAAATGTCTTTGTTATGACAACTTGACATTAACCAAAACAAAAATGTCTTGAATATGGCAACTTGACATTAACCAAGACAAAATTGCTTGGTAGACAAGACAAAAACGCCGTTCCCTGTACTCGCGTCTATGCAATGTTTACTTCCGCTTTTATATCCGCACTTGTAGGCGGATCGCGGAATGCAAAGATTGCATGCCAATTGTTATTGGCTCGTTGTTAATTCTTTCAGAGGTAATAAGGCTCCCTAGCGTGATCCCAATTCATCAGGGAAGTCCCCGACGACACGTCTCCGTTCCCTGTACTCTGTACTTTTCAGTTGTGTTTTTTTTTTGTACAGGTATCAACAGGTATCTTTTATCAGGAAGCAGCAGAAACAGTCTATGTAGTCAGTGGTCATGACCACTTCTACAGAGATAAGTCGACCAGCAGTACTTCCCTGATTGAAGTTTCACATGCTCCCTCTGCATCTGTAATTGCGCGTCAACGACGCAAAAGTTTAAATGAAAATTAACGTGTAGTCTATAGCGTAGATGTATAGAGTAAGGTGAAGTGGTTGAGCACAAGGTGCAGCGACAAGTGGGTGCGTTCCTGTAAAACTGTCGCCTCATGCACACACTCACGCCCGTTGCCGAAGTTGAATTGTATATAACTTTTTGTACACGACGCACAGCACAAATCATTGGAAAAGAGACTGATCCTTGGCTCGCTGTTTGTGAGTTTCCACAATAGTTATCAAAAAAAAAAATTGTCTGCATTAATTAACACGATAATAACCCTTGCAGGTCCCAGGGCCAGCTGTGGGCCAGGGCGTCTGTGCCGAGGGTCCCCTCGGACAGGGAGTAAAACCACTGGCAGTGGGTCGTGTCCGGAGAAGCAAACAGGTCTACCTGTACGACTCCGAAAACACTCCAGATCAGCTGAACCACCTGGGGGTGGAGTCGCCATTCTCCTGGCAGGGGAGGCAACCATGAAAGCTCCTCTGGCACACGGTTGAGCTCCATGCGGCGGGAGCGTAGACCACCTTGGTGGTTGATATACGCAACGGTCGCAGTGCTGTCCGTACGGACCAGTACATGCTTGTCTTTGAGAAAAAGCCTGAGGCAGCACAAAGCCAAGCGTACTGCTTGTGTCACAGGTCGAGGGGAGGAACGCTCGGGTGACCAACCACCCCCCTCTAACCGAGTCACCACAGTGAGGAGCCAACGCCACAGGCACACAACAGAGGACCACAGAGACAGAGATAAGTTTCAAAGGAGTAACAATCTTTATTAAACCAAGGGTTTCTCACAGTTCAAAATACTCTCGTCGATGCACGAAGATGGAGCAGGGGGTTGAAGCCTACTTCCTCCCAGCGGTGCTGCAGAATTCCAGACTCGAGCAGTAAGTATGACAGGTAAGGATTCTTCAAGGTACAAAGTACTCTCGTTGGTGCACGGTAATAAAGCAGTGGATTAAAAGCCTACTTCTCCCCAGCGGTGCTGCAGACTTCCAGACTCAGACAGTAAGTATGGCAGGTAAGGATTCTTCACAGTACAGGGTACTCTCTCTTCAGTTCACAGTAGGGCGACAGTGGGTTAAACAATTGCTTTACCAGCGATGCTGTATGCTTCTGGGCTCAAACAGTAAGTAGAACAGGTGAGGATATTCACAGTACAGAGTACTCTCTCTTCAGTTCACAATAGGGAGACAGTGAGTCATAAGGTTACTTTACCAGCAGTGCTGTATGCTTCTGGGCTCCAACAGCAAGTACTGTAGAACAGGTGGGGATCTTCACAGTACAAAGTACTCTCTCTTCAGTTGACAGTAGGGCGACAGTGGGTTAAACGATTACTTTACCAGCGATGCTGTATGCTTCTGGGCTCAAACAGTAAGTAGAACAGGTGGGGATATTCACAGTACACAGTACTCTCTCTTCAGTTCACAATAGGGAGACAGTGAGTCATAAGGTTACTTTACCAGCGATGCTGTGTGCTTCTGGGCTCAAACAGCAAGTAGAACAGGTGGGGATCTTCACAGTACAAAGTACTCTCTCTTCAGTTCGCAATAGGGAGACAGTGAGTCATAAGGTTACTTTACCAGCGATGTTGTGTGCTTCTGGGCTCAAACAGCAAGTAGAACAGGTGGGGATCTTCACAGTACAAAGTACTCTCTCCTCAGTTCACAGTAGGGCGACAGTGGGTTAAACGATTACTTTACCAGCGATGCTGTATGCTTCTGGGCTCAAACAGTAAGTAGAACAGGTGAGGATATTCACAGTACAAAGTACTCTCTCTTCAGTTCACAATAGGGAGACAGTGAGTCATAAGGTTACTTTACCAGCGATGTTGTATGCTTCTGGGCTCAAACAGTAAGTAGAACAGGTGAGGATATTCACAGTACACAGTACTCTCTCTTCAGTTCGCAATAGTGAGACAGTAAGTCATGAGGTTACTTTACCAGCGATGTTGTGTGCTTCTGGGCTCAAACAGCAAGTAGAACAGGTGGGGATCTTCACAGTACAAAGTACCCTCTCCTCAGTTCACAGTATGGCGACAGTGGGTCAAACGATTACTTTACCAGCGATGCTGTATGCTTCTGGGCTCAAACAGTAAGTAGAACAGGTGAGGATATTCACAGTACAAAGTACTCTCTCTTCAGTTCACAATAGGGAGACAGTGAGTCATAAGGTTACTTTACCAGCGATGCTGTGTGCTTCTGGGCTCAAACAGCAAGTAGAACAGGTGGGGATCTTCACAGTACAAAGTACTCTCTCCTCAGTTCACAGTAGGGCGACAGTGGGTTAAACGATTACTTTACCAGCATTGATGTATGCTTCTGGGATCAAACAGTAAGTAGAACAGGTGAGGATATTCACAGTACAAAGTACTCTCTCTTCAGTTCACAATAGGGAGACAGTGAGTCATAAGGTTCTTTTACCAGCGATGCTGTGTGCTTCTGGGCTCAAACAGCAAGTAGAACAGGTGGGGATCTTCACAGTACAAAGTACTCTCTCCTCAGTTCACAGAAGGGCGACAGTGGGTTAAGCGATTACTTTACCAGCAATGATGTATGCTTCTGGGATCAAACAGTAAGTAGAACAGGTGAAGACATTCACAGTACACAGTACTCTCTCTTCAGTTCAATATATCACTCTGGGCTTCTGACGGGGGCAGATATAATATCCTTCCACGAACGTGTAAGCATGGATAGGGCTACTTCTCAGCAAAGACACATCGCACTCGTGTTCACTTCAATTCCACAGCCAAAAATCATTGTGTATCAATAAGGCAAAAGCACTGCAATTCACTCACACGGTAGGGCTGATCAGAGGCCTCGCTCTGTTTGTTGTGCTCACTTTACATGGGGTTTCACTTTCAATTCCTCCTCCACACACTCTATAACACATAGCTCCTCCAACAGTCAGATCCACATTCACTGTATCCTCTGCAAACGGTTTAAATGTTCATAAGATAAAATCAGTTCACTTATCTTTGCTCTCTCCTTTCACAGCACAGATCCAGTCAATAGCTCAGTCCAGCAGTCTTCCTACAAACGATCACTCTGATCCAGCAAGCTTAAATGGGCATCTCTCCCTTTCCCCTGTCCCTTCCCTGTCAGTAGGTCCTCCATCTGAGCCTCCTCCATCTGAGCCTTCCCCGTCTGTGTCTTCCCCGTCTGTGTCTCCCCCGTCTGAGGCTTCCCCTCCCTTCTGTCTGTCTCCTTTTATCTTGACTCGTCAAACAGGAAACCTGTGTGAGTGCCGCTTCTCTCTCTCTCGCACCTGCAGTGCATTAGCGCTAATCAGTGCGGGCATGATTCCATCACGCCCGGAACCACAGTGGCGTGTTGCACACAATCCGTTCCCCTAGGAAACTTGCGACTCTGAGGAGAGTTCCGATCGCCAAGCGATTTTGTCACCCGTGACATCCCCCCTTGCCAATCGGTTCTAGTCCCTAGAACCGACGTTCCTCAATTCCATTTGCCATATCTCTCCAGTAGCTGTCCTCGGGTATCCCACTGAGGTCGTCGGGGTGGCGAGGGCGGAGCCGCTCTTACTTTACTTCGAGGTCCCTTGGGACCACAGCCCACCCTACCATGGGTACCTCTTCGTCCGCCATTGCGTACCTGTGGCCGCTACAACTCACGGTGTGTACCCTGCCGACTACGCCACTTTGTCACAGGTCGAGGGGAGGAACGCTCGGGTGACCAACCACCCCCCCTCTAACCAAGTCACCACCGTGAGGAGCCGACGCCGCAGGCACACAACAGAGGACCACAGAGACAGAGATAAGTTTCAAAGGAGTAACAATCTTTATTAAACCAAGGGTTTCTCACAGTTCAAAATACTCTCGTCGATGCATGAAGATGGAGCAGGGGGTTGAAGCCTACTTCCTCCCAGCGGTGCTGCAGAATTCCAGACTCGAGCAGTAAGTATGACAGGTAAGGATTCTTCACGGTACAAAGTACTCTCGTTGGTGCACGGTAATAAAGCAGTGGATTAAAAGCCTACTTCTCCCCAGCGGTGCTGCAGACTTCCAGACTCAGACAGTAAGTAGAACAGGTGAGGATATTCACAGTACAGGGTACTCTCTCTTCAGTTCACAGTAGGGAGACAGTGAGTCATAAGGTTACTTTACCAGCGGTGCTGTATGCTTCTAGGCTCCAACAGCAAGTAGAACAGGTGGGGATCTTCACAGGACAAAGTACTCTCTCTTCAGTTGACAGTAGGGCGACAGTGGGTTAAACGATTACTTTACCAGCGATGCTGTATGCTTCTGGGCTCAAACAGTAAGTAGAACAGGTGGGGATATTCACAGTACACAGTACTCTCTCTTCAGTTCACAATAGGGAGACAGTGAGTCATAAGGTTACTTTACCAGCGATGCTGTGTGTTTCTGGGCTCAAACAGCAAGTAGAACAGGTGGGGATCTTCACAGTACAAAGTACTCTCTCTTCAGTTCACAATAGGGAGACAGTGAGTCATAAGGTTACTTTACCAGCGGTGTTGTGTGCTTCTGGGCTCAAACAGCAAGTAGAACAGGTGGGGATCTTCACAGTACAAAGTACTCTCTCCTCAGTTCACAGTATGGCGACAGTGGGTCAAACGATTACTTTACCAGCGATGCTGTATGCTTCTGGGCTCAAACAGTAAGTAGAACAGGTGAGGATATTCACAGTACTCACTTTACATGGGGTTTCACTTTCAATTCCTCCTCCACACACTCTGAAACACATAGCTCCTCCAACAGTCAGATCCACATTCACTGTATCCTCTGCAAGCGGTTTAAATGTTCATAAGATAAAATCAGTTCACTTATCTTTGCTCTCTCCTTTCACAGCACAGATCCAGTCAATAGCTCAGTCCAGCAGTCTTCCTACAAACGATCATCACTCTGATCCAGCAAGCTTAAATGGGCGTCTCTCCCTTTCCCCTGTCCTTTCCCTGTCAGTGGGTCCTCCATCTGAGCCTCCTCCATCTGAGCCTTCCCCGTCTGTGTCTTCCCCGTCTGTGTCTCCCCCGTCTGAGCCTTCCCCTCCCTTCTGTCTGTCTCCTTTTATATTGACTCGTCAAACAGGAAACCTGTGTGAGTGCCGCTTCTCTCTCTCTCTCACCTGCAGTGCATTAGCGCTAATCAGTGCGGGCATGATTCCATCACGCCCTGAACCGCAGTGGCGTGTTGCACACAATCCGTTCCCCTAGGAAACTTGCGACTCTGAGGAGAGTTCCGATCGCCAAGCGATTTTGTCACCCGTGACACTTGCAAGTCCAGGCAGTTGATATGCCAATGCAGCTGGGGCCCCGTCCACAGACCCGAGACTGCATGCCCTTTGTACTTGGCCCCCCACCCCATGGCAGAGGCATCCGTGAAAACCACAGCATGCCTGGAAACCTGGACTAAGGGCACAGATGGTCCAGGCACTGCATTTTCGCGCTTCAGAGTTTTGTCTTTTGCGTTCCGTCAATATTAGGTATAAATATATCTATTTCAAAAAAACGATTTTTGACATTTGTGAATCAATTCAGAATCGTCTACGTCCGCATCGCGATGCATCTAAGAATCGATATTTCCCCCACCCATATTGTTTGTGAAAGGCTCCTCATAATGATAGGCCCTGATAGCACCCAATAGTGTGTAATGATCCGCTGGAGGCAAGTTGTAGTGAGAGAACCCAAGTCCAGTTTATTCAAATTTAACATAACAGGATTAAAACATAACATTAAACAAAAATATGACGTGTCATGAAACAAAACCGTGGACATAGACTTATGCAACAGTGGTCACAGAAAACAATACTTGACCAAGACACATGGCAAACATGAGGGCTTAAATACACAGCCTAATTATCGAGTTAATAATATGACAAAATGATTTGAATTTAAATTGTGTAAATTTGAATTATATGCAAGTGTAATCTAATAAAATAAAATTTAGGTAGTAGTTTAAATAGCTCTTTTTATTTTCAAACAGCTAGTTTTTTGGTCTGAATTCAAATACTGCAAATATTCAGTTAACAAATACAGATTCAAGTTTTCAAGATGAAGAAATTTAGAACTTTAAATTAAGTTTTCTGAAATTCAATCTCAAAAATTCAAACTCAAAAATTCAGGTCTTACAGTAAGGAGGTCACATGTCATCCACAGGGAAGAGTAGATGATCTCAGAAAAGTCGAACAGCATTTTGGCCAATTAGGGACTGCAGAAGTTTTCCATCTGTGGTGGTGGTTCAAGAGGTTTCCATCAAGAGGTTGCCACTCTCTGACTCTGATCATGAATAGCCCGGAGTGATTCTTAAGCATGAATGATTATGTTAGGTACTGTTCTCAGCACATGAGACATTTGTCCAGTCGGTCTCTGGTGTTTGTTTTAAAGTATATTTTGTGTAAAATTTATTAGAACGCCACTGTGGCTACCATTCAGACAGGACACGAGCAGCGCAACGCAACACAGTTCTTGATTTGACTGTTGCAAAGAGCTTGGACTAGGTCAGAAATAGGTTGGGGAATCCGTGTGCTGTTGGGGATTTCACGGTCACGTCGCACCGCTCATGATGATGAATCGAACTCTAGGCTATGTGAAACAATTTTCAAAAGTCTTGTGAAGAAGTAATCTGTATGGGTTTCATGACCTTATTTCAGTTTCCTTATTGACCTTATTTAAGTTTTTGTTTTAGTTTTTTTCACAAACCATACATAATAATCTCAAAACTACAAACTTTTACATACTGTACATGCTGCTGACATATTATTGTAGCAGAGTATGTGCTGAATACAGTGTAATAAGACTTTAGCCATGAAAATGACACAAGTAACAGAGATAACCACAAATGTCAGAGCATGTTAGAACACCTCCAGGACCCAGAAAACACCTCAGACCCCAGAGGGTTAATCAATACTTGAATGTTGGTTTAATTTTCTTTAATTAATTTCTTAAATTTTTCTAGAAACATTTTGAGCAAATAGCTGAGGAAACCTTGTTTTTGTCATAGACTCTAGATCGGATTCAGAACGATGATCAAAACATAGATGAAGTAGATTGAGTCCATCAACACCCCCAAAGCTTCATAGTCCTATACTGTAGCTTGTCCTGGGTCTACATTTCATTCAGTGACATTAGGCAGTAACGGTACATGTATTCGTATTCGTAACGTTTCGGTTCGGTACACATACAAACCGAACGATTCCTTGGACCATTTTTATTGCCAACAAAATTGTGCAACACAGCGTTGCGCAACATCAAATGGCAAGCGTAATGAAAGCAGAATGAAACTGCGCTACTCATTATGTGCTTCACAGATCGTTTATCAGTTCGAACCAGCAACATCTGTGCAGCGCGAGCCGATCTCGATCAAGCGACACTTTTACTACACAAGGATCCAGTTAAAAAACATTTGAATTTGCCAATGAAGTAATAACATTGCTGCGAGATCTTGTGAGAAGCATTCACGTTTGTCCGTTATTACCTGTAGATCTGTATTAGATCAAACAGCGCTGACGTGGAAACCAGGAGAAACAAATGTGAATGAACTAGTAATACTTTACGTCCACAAACCAGCAACATTCACCATGGATTTAATATAGTAACACTAACTGTAACCAGTTTGGCTGGAATAGTGAAATGCTTTCAAGAACTTCACACATTTTTTTCCAACACTTCAAATCTCAAATATTATATAAATAAATATATATTTAAATGTTATTTTTAATGTGATGACCAAAACATTATTTGTTCATTCTTCAAAGATGACTCCCATTTATAAACCTGAAAGTTTCAAGATATAGTAAAACTCAAATTTTAACCGTGATTTTTGTGTACCGTTTCACCACTTTTAGTCAGCTCTTTAATGTTGATGATTGCATTTTACATGTTTATGCTTTCATACAAAATCGCTTCTTTATGCTGCTTCTTATTGATCAGGATATTCAATACTCTTTCAGAAGATGTCTAATAGTATAACAGTGAAAATACAGAAAGCCAGAAATTTCTGTCAATGGAGAGGAAAGAGTTACGACTAAACATCATTTGAAAAACAAGAGATCCCAAGTAATACATCTCCAAATCGCTTTATTAAATGTGCCTTTAAGCTCTTGATCAGAGTCACACAGGAACTCTAAAGTGCATTAGATTTTCACCAGCTACTCAGTACTGTAATCATACATTTATAATCACACTAATATGGCAATATATTAGTACCTTGCCTCTGCTAATAAAACCCGCAGATCCAAGCACAACTAACATCTATATAAAAATACAACACAGATTCTAACCATTAGAATAGATTTTTGAACTATGAGTACTAAAACATGTAATAATATTTTATAAATACTTAATAACACCATCCTAAAATTTGAAAAGCCATTTTTCTTCTTCCTCCATAATGGTGATGTTAGTCTACAAGGGCACATTCATTTACATTTAATTAAAACATTCCAATATGTAGTGCGTTTTAGAAAATCCTTGAATTTGGGATGCCTGCTTGACATATCTAATAAGCAAGGGGGCCTGCTGTACACTGAAGTTCCACATCTAATATTTCTTACATGATTGACACACTCCCTTATGTCCACTGTGTACCCCTGATCCTGCTTAATAAAACATTTGCCTTCGAAGAGCAGCCGAATGTGGAGTAGGAGATGGGTTTTAACGCCAATATAATGCCGGGCACTCTTTCGTTTTCTTTCCTTGTCTTTCTCGAGGACCCCCGCCCCTCACTGGGCTCCCAGTTACATCACAGAGGGTCTTGGCAGCCTCATTAAAATAAAGCAGATCACATGTAAAGACCAGAGGAAGTGGTCCATCCCCACACTCAAAGCTTGGCAGGCTCTGGAGTATCAAACTTTGAGCAACCCTCACTTGTGAAACTGAGAGCAAAGTCCTCAGATCAGTCCAAACAACAATGTGTTAACATTACCTTTGAGCAATCTATAACTACAGCACACTACTGTCCAGCTTGGAATAGCCATTCTAAAATGATTACAAGTATTATGATAACCATTTGATGCAGATTGTTTTGCTGCGTTTATAGAAGAATGAAATTTGTCATTTGTTTGTGTTGAGAGAAAAAGGGGAAGTTCATGTGGTTTGATAGAGCTGACGTTCTCAATTAATGGTTAATAAGAGATTAGCATCCCTCTGTTTAATGAGGATGCTGCACATTGCTGTTTGGCTTAGCATGGATTCATATCAGTAATTGCTTTCAAAGGCATTCAACTGCACTCTTCCGGATAAGCATGCTCCTTTATCCCAGGGCAGAGAACAAATGTTGTGAAGAAACGCTACTAAAATGTATAATTGGGGCTTGGCAAAGCAGTTATTTATTGAACAATTTTTTTTATATATATATTTTAATTATTCACACGATTGATTGTTTAAAGAGTGTAAGTAAAGCATGCTCTTGCAAGTCATTGCGTTTGTTCAACTGTATGTGGCTGGTCGCATGCATTTCATCTTTGCAGAGCTTTTGTTTGCATTGGGCCTTGGCTTCTTTCCTAATCGTTTACTAATGGTTCGAGCTTTCCAGCAACAGTAAAGCTATCATTGTATGCATGTGTGTGTGTGTGTGTGTGTGTGTGTGTGTGTATGTGTGTGTGACTGTGTCAGTATTCCGTGAGCTTAGAATTATAAGGTTCTATCTCCACTTTTGGTCGAAATTGAGTTTTTGACATAATCTGATCCATTAGGTGTTTATTAATGCCTGTGTGGTGTTATTTTTGTAAAAAAAAAAAAAAAAAGATTAATAGATAAAGCTATAATAGAAGAATATACAACATAACAGTTTTGCCAGCTGGGATGTAAAAACTTTGATGCTCAATATCTCAGAACTACCCTAAACGGGGATAGAACCTTATAATTCTAAGCTCACGATTCTTCCAAGGTCTTTACTATGAAGCTGCATGAGGTCTACACCAACCAAATAATAACTATGGTGAGGTGAGATCAACAAGAATATATTACTTTATTTTAATGAAATCTAGCAATGATATGGTGATTTGTAATTATGTATAAAAAATGATTAACTGAATTCTGCAGGTTTACTGCTTTTGTGCCTGTTTTAGCTGACTTTTGTTTCTGGCTGTTGCAACTAATGTGCTAATGCTAATGTGAATCATGATGTCACAACTGATGTACTTACGAGTTTCCCACTCTTTAACCAGGATTTGAAAGACATTAACAAATTAAGGAAAAAACCAAACTAAAAACTGTTTGGTGCAAAAATTAATTAATAAATAATTTACGGGCCCAAAGTAGAATCTCTAAACAGTTTTCTCATTTACACTTTTAATTTGGTGAATCCAGCATAACACTCACAGTGAACAAGCTGCTACACTAACACTGAGATATACTAAAAGTATACAACATGCAGAAATGTGTGAAATTATACATTTTAATTAAATGTTTTGGGGTACTACTTTAGAATTTTACTTTTTAGTATTGTTTAACAACATATGATTTAAAGGGAGGGCTGGTAATGAGAGAAGAACATTAAACTTCAGTAGACCTGCTTGTCTGTGAAGGTTGATCAAACAGCCCTCCTGCACCAGGTGAACAGACAAGCCAGGAAATCAAATGCAAGACAGGATGAAACAAGCATGACAGTGACCAACATTCAGCAACTACAGCATCCTTGCCTCTCTTAGCCTAGCCGGAACATTCGTGCCCCAAGATGGCAACACTGCCAACCAGTCAACCTGCCAGCCATGTGGGGATAATTAGGTACGGGACTCTCACATCTCTCCAGCTCTCTCTGTCTCTGGCTATATTCTCTGTCACCATTTCCAATCGAGAAACAGAAAGGAATGAAACAACAATTGCTATGATGTTCAGGATATCTCTCAGTTTGCAGGGCTATCATGAGGGCAAGAGGAAAGAGGAAGAAGAAAACCTCTCGGGAGGAACTGACATTGCTGGACACTTCCAAACACCCACTGCATTCTGGGTAGGCTTGCTGGCACATTCTCACAGCAAGAAATCCTTCATATCATAACGCTCAGGAGTCTTTGGCACCTCTGTTACATGTTTTTATCATAACTTGTCAAGAGGAGGTAGATGGTGTCCACCTAAAGCACGACCTGGCCAGACATGAATTTGATTTATCCATGAGCAATTCGTCTCTACTCTGTTGCTGTGTCTTAGAAAAAGATAAGAGAAAAACTTGTGACTTAACTAGTCAATGTGGTTACTCGTCGGAACAAAGAATGCTTATTTTTTTTGTCTTTATTAAATAAATAAATAAAATTGTGATCACCTGTTTACAGGGTTTGAAAATTTTACAAAAATTTATCTTCATTGAAATTAGTTATTTTTACAGAATTTATTAATCTTCCTTATTGTTAGTTAATAAAGAATTACAGTTGTTAATTTATTCATGACAGTTCATATGCATTCTTGATTTAAAGAAATTATAAGTAAATGAACAATTAAAATTAATAAATACTGCAGAAGTATTGAGTTACCAAACCCAAAATGTAATTTATATATATATATATATATAAAGAATGTTTGTACAGTATGTACAGTATAAAACACATCAATGAAATTTGTGACATACAAACACATTTGTGAAATATAAAACGCATCAATGATATTTATATTAACATTTGATATGTGGTATTGCAAGCCTATGAATGTTAAATGCAGATATTTTTCTGTTAATAAAGAAAAAAATAAGAATTAATTCTTATTTAAGGCACAGCTGCAGAGAAAATCCATGCTGAATTCAAGACGGAACCATATGTTTGGTGCTAAGAAGTAATTATCATAGATAATGCAGATTATTTTAATAATCAGAAAACAATATGACCGTTTTAAAAGGTGCTATCCTTTATCTCAGTCACCGTAAGGTGTTACTCTCCTCAGAATTCAGGTGTTATGTCTCTCTTCAGCATAAACCCATCTGTTTTTTTTTTTTTTTTTTAAGATCTTGATGTTTCTTGTGCGAATGATTTCAAGGTAATTATATATGCATTGTGCTGGCCAGGCGAGACCTAGCTGCCTTCTGGTCTAAATTATGCCAATACATATGTTTGTTGCAGTGATACCACATTAATAAATGATGGAGGAGTCTCTCCATGCTGTGGCAACAGAGCAGAACAGTAATATGCACTATGTGGCAGAATCATTGAAAGACTATGGTACAACAAGAGGGCGTTTTGGCAGATTTACAGATCATCATCTATAATACATTGTTAGTCTTTCAGCTATGCACAAAAGCCAGATGTTCTTTTTATCAGTCAGTCTCTGGGTTGTAAACATGCTGAAAGAGAGATGGCGAGGAGGAGAGAGGGAAATACGTTTAAAAAAAATGTTTTATGTTATCAACACAGGCTGTTTGGATCTAACAACAAAAGGATTTTTTGAGTTTGCGAATTGTTAAGAAGCTTACGTCAAGGCAGATCTATCATTTGGCTAATTCACACAGGGCCGGTGGGCTGGTTGTTTTCAGGGCCCAACCCTGCACACTTTATGTTTCTGTCTTCATATAAACAGACCTGAAAACAAGGGTCAAAATGGGAACTTACAATGACTGTGTGTAAACAATCACCGTTTCAAGGGGTCCGTTTGAACACCATCTTGGCAAGCTGACAGTGTAGTGTCCCAGAGCAAAAACAAACAGCTGTGGACATATGGGTAGGAGGTGCAAGACGTTCCTACTGCAGACTGCCTTGGGAAGAAGGGCCAGATAGATGAATGCAAGCTGCGTTCTCTTTCTAATGGCCCGCATGGTGGTAGTGAGCCCTGGTGGAGAACTCAACATTTATGAGTGTGAATCTTTAAGAGCTGTTCTGATGAAAGCCAACACTGGGCGCCAACTCTGATGCCACGGCTAAAGATGGGTTTTGGGGGTGGGGGGTGGGGGGTGGGTCCATGCCATAAAGATCCACCCCAGGGCATCTTCCACACAAGAGTCGAGATAGACAGAGAGACCTGATAAATAAATCAACTTAAAGGACTGCAGAGGGTTTGAGGCCTATTTCTCTTCTTGAACCCTAGTTTTGAGACAGACGGTGGAAGGAAGCGGGGAATGAGGGAGGTGGGGTGTTGAGGGGAAAGCAGGCTTCGTCCCAACAGGCATCAAGGACCAAAGACACCAAGTCTGTGATTCTTTCAAGAAATTAAATATATTCACTTATCCGAAAGGCCTTGGCTCAAGATCCTCATCATTTTCTTTAACGTCCGAGATAAAAGCGTAAGGACTTTCCCATTGGCTTTCAATTGAAGAGTGCCTTTGAAAGCTCATACTTGATTTGAAGGTCTCTTAGAACTTACTTTGGGACAACAAATTCTGAACTGCCCCTTTTCAAGTGGAGATGAGTAGAAAAGAGATTTAAAAAAAAAAAAAAAAAAACCACCAGGGAGCTTTCAATTACCACCCCCTCCATCCCCTTAAATTTAAAGACTGCAGTACTTATTCAAACTTAATTGAACAAGACTAGAGTTTTTCCAGTGGTCTTATCCTCAGTCTAATCCACTCTGAACAACTCTGGTTTAGAACTTGTATGTGTAATTATTTATTCATAGCAAATGCATAATGCAAAGTTCAAATCAGCGACAATAACAGTATAGTAATTAATGATAAACAGCTGTGAGATGATGCATTTGCGTGTTGACTGATATGGTACCTGTTTACTTCTGTAAGTGCAACTCTTCTAATAACACACTTTAACAGCAGGTTAAAATCTCTCACAATCATGGAATCATACAGAGGAAACCGATATACAGAAACACACAAAATGGAATAGGAACAAAAGCGAATATTTACATTTACATTTTGATCAAGAGACAATTTAGAGTTGTGTTCATAAATTCCGGTCTAAAGTTTTGGTTACTGTTTTTTTTCTATTATTATTTTAGTTTATGAATGCTTAGTCATTAATGATAGATAGATAGATAGATAGATAGATAGATAGATAGATAGATAGATAGATAGATAGATAGATAGATAGATAGATAGATAGATAGATAGATAGATAGATAGATAGATAGTCCGCTGGCAATCATTTGACACAAGCCATGTTTTCGTGACATTTGGAAATGATCAGGTTTGCTCTAGTCTTGATGTCAAAACATCTTCTTGACAGATCCAAAATATCGGTGAGAAACTGTCAGGAGTGATTGTTCCACCTTCCCTCATCAGGTGTAGCATGTTTTTTTTTTAAGCATCTAGCTTTTCATTCAGCTGTATGAGATGAGGACACATGTATATATGCATGGAGCAAGTTGGAGGGTACAATTCTGTATCTACTCCCCATCAAAACACCCACTCTTGCTGGATGTGCACAAACAACAAGAACTGGAGCAAGTGTTCTTGTTATAATTCTCCTATTACGAAAGGAATGATTGCTACTTCCTGCTTCCAATTTATTGTGAAAGGTTCTTGTTAGTCAGACACACAGATGTCAGGCTTTATTCATTAAACACAATGAGCATTAAATAAAAGTCGTTAACTTTTTTTCTGTTCAAAATTTACAAAATGTATATAATGAGTGAGTTCATCATGAATCCATTTTCCAATCCGTGTTTTTGTCTTATCCTGAACCACTATGGTACACCTATAATAAGTGTTTACATTGGGACTATTTTACACTGGTTCGGATCGCTGCCGCTGCGGAGTACTACAGTACCTGCGTGACTCGTCATAGACGTACACAGAGAGAAGTAGTTCCGGCTACACCGTTCTTTCCGAAAGACACATTATTCTGTTAATAAATGCAAGTTTATTATCGCTCGCTATTGCGCCAAAAGCCTAAAAATAAAGCCTCACATTGATAAAGCCTCACAGATAACATGCAAGTATTGAGGCCCCAGACAACAGTCATTTAATAGCAGATATTCTTTTTTAACCTAAACACCAGTGTGAATATTTTTATTTTTGCATTTCAAATAGGGCCAATTAATAGGCTTCTCCTAGGCTTACGTTGTTAAATTACAAATTACTGATGTTTTAGTCATTGTATTTTCAATATTATAGGCTATTATTTGTGCATAAACATACCGTTTGTTTGAAAAAAAAAATATTTTGTTATCCTTGCTGCAAGCTTACAAGAGCGATAATATCATTAAATGTGAAGGGCGGCCCTAAAATATTTTCTTGGGGAAAAAGGGGGTCACAGACAAAAAAAAAGGTTGGGAACCACTGGTTTAGTGTAAAACGCAAAGAGAAATACATTTTGTTTCATAGAAAATGCCCATTGTGTGTGCGTGACTGATGACTGAAACACTGTATAATCACAATCGTATTGGCCGGCGTCAGCAATGACGTCATGCTCCAGCGTGACCAGAAAGATTAAATGGGGCACCTAGAGAACATGTCTTCCAATTTTTCATCTGAAGGGACTGTGCAAGCAGGCCAGACGCAGTGTCTCGCTCCCTGTTCTCAGGGAACAAAGGTTACAGTCCTAACCTGAGACATTTCCTTTAGAAAGGAAAGTCACACTGCGTCAGAACGCTAGGGGAACAATCTACCCACACTGCCATGCTGAGGGGATGCTTCGCCAGTTATGGCTATTTACAAGTGCAAACACCTTCATCTCAGCGTTAAAACCCCTTACTGCTTACACGTCAGGCTGTCAGTAGTACCAACGGCCACTGCCCGAGCTTCATGTTAAGCGAGGAAGTACCCTTGTCCTTTCACACGAAGGGCTTGTCAACCCCTGTTCCAGGGGCTATCTGTGCTTATCGCTGAAGCCACCAACCTGTTTCTTATACTCAACCACAGTCTCTAGCCAGAGACGATAGCTCATTTGCAGTGCTAAGGGAAGTGGAGGCCTAAGCAAAAATACTCTAAGAGCAGAAGAGGCCTGCCACACTTACACCAAAGCAGTTTGCATGGAGGCCTCAGCAGGATGACTCTCAAAGGAGAGGAGGCTTGACACATAGCTCACATACAACAGTGGTCAGGGAGCGAGGGTTCCTCTCAAATGAGAGGAAGCTTACGGCATCCTTATGTGTTCAGAAATATGGCCACTGGAGACGTACACATCATAACGACCCTAAACTAAAGGGGGGTACTGGACTGCATTTGAGGTGCCCTGGCCACATGAGGGAGGCTAACACTGGAAGACTGTTACCTTAAAGCAGTGTTGTAGTCGAGACCACCTCACTCGAGTCCGAGTCGACACCGAGACCAGAGAGAGTCGAGTCCAAGTCAAGACCGAGTCCATAGAGAGTCGAGTCCGAGTCGAATCCGAGACCAGAGACGGTCGAGTTCGAGTCGAGACTGAGACCAGTGAGGGTTGATTACCTAATTTACTTTTATTTACTTAGAGAAATCCTTTTTTTTTTTTACTGAATTTACTTAGAGTTTAAAAAATATGATCAGTTTAGGGTAAAAAGGCCACATAGTAGGTGGTGTTAAAAGTAATTTTATTACAATTTGTCATGCACAGTTGCGCACTAGAAAATCACCAATCACTGGGCGTGTCAATCAATTTAAAGAAATATTTTATTAACATACATTAATAATCATGAAAAATATTTTTAATTGAACTCGAGTGGACTCGGGAATAATTCTGAGTCCTAAAAAAAAAAATGTTCGAGTACGAGTCAATTCCGAGTCCAAATGGACACGAGTCCATGACAAGTCCAAGACCATTAAAATATGGTCTCGAGACCGAGTCCGAGACGAGTCCGAGTCTCGAGTACTACAACACTGCCTTAAAGCTATGGTATACGATGTTAAAAATCGGTAGAGAAAGCCCCGATTTACAGACTTTCTCTTTCGTCTAAACTTTACAGTAGGGGCAAGCAGGGGCATGTTTGATATTATCGTAAGTCCTAGCATAGTCCTAGTGATGTAAAACCATCAACAACCCATAAAATGGAGGTTAGCGCGTCCGCCTCTCACACCAGAGACACAAGTTCGAGACCCACTCATGGGAGCTGTCTCAGGGAGCCGGCTGGATGTGATGGTGATTACACATTGTTTCCTGATATTGACTTTTTTACTTACCAGAAAAGTTTTTATATCTACTAGGGCTGGGCGATATGGAGCAAAAAATTATAGCTCGATATATGATAGAAAGCAGAACGTGGGTAAATATATATAGCCCTATTTACCGCACTTAAGGCGCACCTTCAATGAATGACCTATTTTAGAAAATTTTTCATATATAGGCCGCACCGGATTATAAGGCACATAAGATACTACAGTCACATGTTTGACTGGGTTTACGTTATGCATCCACTAGATGTGCTGGGAATGTAGCGAGTGCGCAGCGCCAGAGGTGAGGCGTTTATTAGTGTGAGCGCGCTCGGGCGGGCGCGTAACTTACATTCGCAACAGCTGGCTGTTTTGAATGAGACGACCCTGTTACTGTGAACGGGGAGCGCTTGATGAACATTCTAAAACGCGCGAGCAGTGCCGGGGACAGTGTGTCTGTTCGTGTGACTGTTAAGAGTGAGCGCTCGTGAGCGGGAGACACTCATAACCTGATTTATACGAGGTTGAACTGGCCGTGTGACAAAGCGGGCATAAGATGGACACGAGCGTGAGTTCACGGGCGAATTTAATAACGCGGAGCGTTGTTAACCAATTTATCCAAGGCGCTTGATATAAGGTGCAGTTGTTTTTTGAGAAAATTAAAGGCTTTTAGGTGCGCCTTATAGTGTGGAAAATACGGCATAGGGCCTATAGCCTATAGGCTATTTTTTTTCTATTCATTTGCTGCTATTATGCGCAGTTGTGTATACAATACAGGTTTATTGTGCGTGTCACATAAGGTCTAGGTACTTCTGTTGCTTGCAAACGGACTATTCTGAGGTGACAGGGATTTCCAAATGTGTTGCTTTGATTCCAATGCACGAATACACTTCAGGCTCACTCTCGCTCTTATCCAAGGTAAATCATCAATACTATCATCCCTTACAAGTGTTTTATTTAACTGAATTCATCACAATAAGGACACATGCGCAGGATACTTTACTTCCTGAAGAAGTACGCGCCCTTATCCGTGTTGCTTTCACATTCACGCAACCGCGGCACTAGAATAATTGGAGGAATTTGGTGGGAAGCTAAAATAATCTAGTTGTAGTCTTGTAAATAGTGTCACTACAAGATTGAGTGTTTGTAAAATCTTTAGTCTGAGACTAAAACCTCTGAACCCAAAGTCTTTAGATATGAGCTGATAATCTTATAAAGTCTTTTCTATATCTTTTCAAAGTCTTTTGGTGTATGCCCGGCATGAGGCGTTCCCCTTAGCATTCTGACGCAGTGTGAGTTCACTTTCAAAAGGGAAATATGGTTTTCTTTCTACAATAATATAACACTCTTATTGAGAATGTGTGTTCTCCATTTGTTTTCTTCTGTGTTCTGTCTTGAGTCTGTGTTTATCGGATCAAATAGTTCAAAAGTGTCTCTTTTCAAATGTAATATATAAATACATTTGACCTGACTTAAAATGAATCTATTTTTCTGTTTGCTGTTGTATTGAATGCCAGTTGAGAGGGCATGTTTGCAATGCTAATACAGATAAACAAAGGATCTGCTTAACAGTGCTATTCTCTCCAGAATTGCATGTGTATTACAAGCTTTGGCTTGTTTCTGCAAAACGCACTGGCAGCAATGTTTGTTTCATTTTGCTTTTTTAGGTGATGATGCCACAAATATAGCTGCAAGACTTCTGTAAAAGCAATTGCTGTTGTAGTATGGCAGAGGAAGGAAAATAAAAGATATTCTCACTATGCTGCTGTCACATGCTCACTGGCAGCAATTTTGATGCGGCAACAATAGCTTCTGATTCCTTTAACAGCTGCTAATGTACTTTCCTTTTATTCAGTGATCCAAGAGCAAGGCGTGAAATGAAACCCCGCTTTTCTTTAGACCAAATTTTTTTTTATTTATATATATTTTCACTTGTGTCTGCAACCAAAGTCATTTACATCTCCCAGGGCAAGGGGGTGGCGTTGAGGAGGGTGTCAAGCAAAAAAAAAAAAAAAAAAAATTCACATAATCTCTCTCTGTGTCTTTTATTGTAACAAAAGCTTATTTAAACTGATGTTTACTTTCTGTTTAAGATCCCTGGCCTCCTTCCAGTGTCCCATTATGAGTGTGGCTGCTACCTAATCAACAGAAGCACCTCTTCATCAATACATCATTAACAAGCCTGTTAGAATGCAATGCAGGAAAATGGCCCTCCTCTGGGAAAAGAGCTAAGAGGACACAGCCAGAATGCAGTGAGTAAGTGGGATAGAAGAGTATTCACAAGCAGAACTAAAGAAATATGGGCCTGTTACCTAAAATGACGAGCAATTGTCCTTTTTAAAATTATCATAGCTAATAAACACCTCCAGTGCACTGTAAACGAGACTGTATGTGATGACCAAAAATTATTGTTCCTAGTTGTTTGATTTTTTCCCCATTCACTGTTTTTTAAACTATTTTTTTACTGCTTTATTTGCTCATTTGTTATTGCTGTTTATATCATTGCATTTTGATGTTCATGTCATGTATTTTTACTCAATATGTAATATAACTGTTAATTTCTGTATGGTTTTGTTCTGTTACAGTTTGTAAAATTGTAGAATTAAAATTGTAGAATAATATTAAAATCAGTATAGAACAAATCTCAATAGTCTATATAGTCTTACTGATGTAGGAGCGAACGGGAATGAACATACAGCGTGCGAGCATCTGTCTGTGCGCGCATTCAATATTCAAACAGTCTTTGTGCAGTTTACAGACACTATTCAATAATGCGATTAGAAGTCATGGCAACAATAATCAGACACACCTGAATTAATCAATTTTGCCCAATAATGGCAGACAGGAAACAAGGAGCTGGCTGAAGTTCAGGAAGTAGTGCAGCTGTACATAAAGCCCATTGGGAGAAACTGATGAGGGGAAAAGGTGACACCAATTAGGCAATAATGACAGGACGAGGTTAACAAGGGGGTGGGGTATAAAACGAGACAACACAAGCACATGGCCCAAACAGGCCATGCGCTTGTACACAAAACATGATTCTGTCATGATCCTGCCCCAAAACTAGAGAAAATCAAGGACTTGAGGGCAGAATCATGACAGAACCCCCACCTTAAGGAGCGGGTTCCAGACGCTCCTCAAGGGGATATCAAACACGGGACATGACAGACTGAGACAAAGATACAAACCAACAAAGCATGACGAACAACAATAATGGCATACAAGAGAAAACAATGACAGGGTTGGGGTGAAATATCAAAAATAATAGACAAGGAAGAGGTGGCGGAGGAAACACAGAGTACATAGGGGATTGTCCAGGGTGGATAGGTGGTACGGTGGTCTTGGATTTATGGGAAGAAGACTTCGGACGAGGGATTCGGGAAGGTTTGGGGGGTGTAGTGTGGGAAGTAGGTGAAACAGTCTGGGATTCAGCTATGACAGGGGAGACCGGGGACACATTCAGAGGTCGGGTGACAGTGGGAACTGCTGCAGCTGGCAGTGGAGCAAAGACAAGGGGTGTGGCAGGTAGTAAGGGATCAGGAAAGGAAGGCACTGTGGCTGGCTGTACATCTGGGACAGGAACCACGTTCTCAACCACAGACCCAGAACCTTCACTCTCTGGAGTAGAGTCGGAACCGTCCACCGAATCAGACTCGGAACCAGCACTTGGCATCGTGGACTAGGAAACAAAGTCTTCTGCACTAGACATGGAGGCAGACTTCTTAGTGGCAGGCCTTGAATCAACGCTCTCTGCAGCAGATACTGGGACAGCGCTTGCAGTCGAGGGCTCTGGGACAGCGCTTGCAGTCGAGGGCTCTGGGACAGCGCTTGCAGTCGAGGGCCCTAGGACAGTGCTTGCAGTTGAGAGCTCAAGTGCAGAGGACAAAACAGGACAGACAGGGGGTACCTCTAGAATCTTGACAAGACTAGACAGATAGTCAGACAAAGTTTTGGCAGCAATTATGACAGGCATCTCTTGGGGAGCTGATACAGACCGGAGGAGTGCTTCTGCAGCTGTGTCGGCCGCAGCTCTCCTTGAGGCATGAGGTGGAGGCCTGTGATTCCCTCTGTGACAAACAGGTCACCATATCCAGGAAAGGGCTATGGACCAGCCTCTCCTGTTCAGCCAGCGGAGGGAGATCATTTAGGCCCGCGACAAGGTAGCGATTAAGGAGGATGTCCAGCAAGAAAAAACCTCCTTTCATCCGCGATCCGAGCATATTCCTTCAGGGACCACTCACCCTGGGAAGGAAACGGAAGTTTGCCGTTCCTACTATCACAAATAGTCTTCTGCCACCAACGTACAAGATCGTCCGAATGATGATCGAAGGGCGATGGCTTGCTGTCTGCTGGGTTCAGGTTTGGGCGGTTCATTCTGTCATGAATTTCAGGATGAACCCAATAGCAGACAGTTTGTAGAACACACAAGGTTTATTGAGGACAAAAAAAGGAAAACAAAACCCACGAGGGGGGGGGGGACAGAAACAAACTGTAATGACACTAGACTTCAGATTTGACAATAAACTACGCAAGATATAACAGGCAATACAAGATAACTACTTCACTAGACAGGACTCTTGACAAAGTACTCGCATGTAAAGTCTCACACATAGTATGAAACTAAGTTTGACAATGAACCGGCACAGGACAGCAAACACAAGGGGATTAAATGGGGAGAAACTGATGAGGGGAACAGGTGACACCAACTAGGCAATAATGACAGGACGAGGTTAACAAGGGGGCGGGGTATGAAACGAGACAACACAAGCACATGGCCCAAACAGGCCATGCGCTTGTACACAAAACATGATTCTGTCATGATCCTGCCCCAAAACTAGAGAAAATCAAGGACTTGAGGGCAGAATCATGACACATAAGCTCTTAATGCCCTGACTGGGCAAAGAAAGCTTGCGTCCTTTTCCTCGTTGTAAACCGGCAGGGCAGACGGGGAAATAACCTGAGCCCTGAACGGTGTGTTGAAGGATTTAGGCACGTATCTGTGTCTTGGTTTGAGTATGACTTTCGAGTCATTTGGCCCAAATTCCACACACATGGCGCTTACTCGGAGTGCTTGTATTTCCCCTATGCGCTTCGCTGAAGCAAGAGCCATAAGAAACACTGTCTTGAACGTCAGGTGTTTCATGTCTGACAAATGGATTGGCTCGAACAGGGCACCTTTCATCGCTTCCAAAACCGTGGAAAGGTTCCACATGTGGACTGAGGGGGGTCTGGGAGGATGCAGCCTCTTAGCTCCTTTTAGGAAGCAGATGACCAGATCATTCTTCCCCAGTGACTGGCCAGTCACGGGTTTCGTAAATGCGTGGATGGGGTTCTGCCCTTATCCAGTAGCTCTTGAAGGAAGGAGAGAACTTCTGTAACCCTGCAGTCTAGGGGTGAGAAGCCTCGAGCTTTGCACCAGCCAGAAAACACAGACCATTTTGAGAAATAGAGTCGTCTAGTAGACGGCGCTCTAGCCTGCGTGATTGTTTTTAACACTACCCCCGGGAGGTTTGCGGGTATCCATTGATGGCCCATGTGTGCAGGGACCACAGCTTCGGGCAAGGATGCCAAATCGAGCCCTTGGCCTTAGAGAGGAGGTCTTTCCACGTCGGTTTCGGCCATGGGACAGTGCTTGTTAGCTGCATCAGAACTGGGAACCAAGCCTGGTTTTTCCAGAGCGGAGCCATTAGGCGAAACATGACTTCTCTCACTGTTGCTGAGAGACAATTATGGCTGACGTTATCTGAGATGCTGGACTCGGAACGCTCCGCATTCCTTGATGCACCCATCTCCCCAGCTAGCCTCTTTGGATCATCCATCAAAGATTTTGCGGATAGATTCGCTGAGGTTCAGAATTCGTCACAGTCAAGCACTTCTTACCAAAGCGCTCTAGCTTTGCAGCAGATCACCCAAAACAGCCATCTGCACGAAGCTCCCGGCCACAGCCTTCACCCGCCGTCGCTTCACAGCGCTGCCCCGGCAAAAGATTGAGATAAAGCCAGAGGCCTCAAAGTCTTCCTAGCCCTCCTAGGAAGACGATAGTGTTTAAGTCTCACCACGGCCAGACTTCCATCAAAACTTTTCGCACGTTCAGTTCCAGAAAATGTGAATGTTCCAGTGTATTTTGCAGTAAACAAGCCGATACCACGGCCCACTTGCCTGCACACAAATGTCATTTCCACAGCAACCCAGATAAATCACAACAGTGTAATTTCGGGTATTCCAGCCACGGCCGATGGTTTTTTGAGTGTAATAAAAATGACCATGACCCAGTGTTCATTCCTACATTCAAGCACAGCCCACCACAGTACCACTAGAAGATATTACGCAGTACAAGATAACTTCTCATAAGAGAACAATGCTTATGATGTGATAAATCTATTTAGAATTAGAGGATTATTTATCTGGATGACACAAGTTACTTAGATTTGATTCCATGTACACTATAAAATCAACTGTTGAGACCATACAATAAAAAAAAAAAAAAATCTGTCCCTGAAAAGTCTCCAGCCTCCTTCCCCACAAGCTCTTTGTTGCATTTCCATTTACGATGAATCTTATTTTGACTTTGCCTCTGCTGACCTCCATTTTAGCCATCAGACTTGCCTCACCCCCTGCTCCGTGTCTTGCATTCATATGCTTTTCTTCATTCCTCACACATCTAATTGACTTCATGTCTGATCATGTAAAGGATGCTGTTCTCCACCTGCTCCACACACTAACACTGAATCCTCTAGTGCTCTCACTCCATTAACAAAGAACAGCACCAAAGTTCTGCTCCCTGCTATCAAACCAGCGACTGCTAAAATCTCATTTTCAACTCAATTTAACCTGCTACCCCTCAAGGGTGGTGCAATTATAGCAAACCTGCTCTGTCACACATAAATTAGGACAACATTTACCTATAATCCTTAAGGTTACCTAATGACAGACACAACGCATTTCACAATGCCAGACAATGTCTGAGCCTTGCTTGAATTTTCTACCTAAATAAATTGAATGTATTATATCCTCTCTTTTTTAATGCAGCATTTGTAAATTAGTATAATTTACCTCTACTGTTATAGGCCTGTTCTCATTAGTCTCATGAGATTTAATTATGGATCCACTTCTTGCGCAAACCTCCTAGTTATTAATAGATCTGGTACGTATGCATTTATGAGACAGGATATGACAATCTCCTTGTGAAGGACCAGA
Organism: Pimephales promelas; assembly: GCF_016745375.1. Next base: position 2,607,271 of record NW_024121421.1, read on the forward strand.
TTATCTAATAACATATTACTGTACTATGTGCGCATAAAGACATGTTGTTTCCAAAGTTACATTTTTGATTTTGTGACATTGTAAGCCAAAATGATATATATATATATATATATATATATATATATATATATATATATATATATATATATATATGAAGAGTTCAGATGCAAAAGCCTCTAAGTGCCATTTGAAATTTTCATGTATAATGCACTTTGTATTACACATTTTCTCTGTCCAGTATTACAATACAGGAGATTTTTATATAGTTAAAGGGGTGGTTGATTGCGATTAATGTTGCTGTTGGTGCATGAACATTATCTGCAAAGTTGCAGCGCTAAAAGTTCAGAGATAGAATAGGAATATAAGCAGAGATATCATCTTTTAAAAATCAGGAAGTTTAAAGCCTACAAAAACGACTCGAATGGGACTGCAACGGGTTTTGTATGTAACTAACCCATATTTTTCACCAACCCTCCCTCCGGAATATGCAAAAAAGGGCATGGCTATATTTCTGCGGCTTATCGAAAGTGTGTTATTTTCACCCAGCTGTCAGGTCTTCTGTGTTCGGGCTTCCCACGGACGTTGTTTGTCAACAATACAATTTATGTTTGATTATGTTCCTGAAAATTACAATCGTAATTTAGCTCTCTGTGCTGTGCATTTAGAAAAGACAGTTTCCAGAATCTCCACAAATTCAATGCCAGATTCAACAAGAAACAGTTTCATGTAGTGCTGTGTTTCGATTCAAATTTCAAGAATCGTTTCGATTCCGATTCTCAAGATCTTGAATCGATTATCATTATTCGATTCGATCCGATTCGATCTGATCCAATCTTCGAGATTTAGGTATTTGTTTTTGAAAAAAGCATTTTTTTCCCCAGCTGTTACCTGAATTACAGGTCTGTAGTTATGCAACATATTGATACTATTAATAGTATCAATATGTTGCATAACTACAGTCCTGTAATAATTTATTATAGACATTCAATTGCAAATTAATGTAGTAGCCTATTGATTGTTGTAAAGAACAATCCCCCTTCCGTGTTGATACAACTGCTTTCACTAACTTGCACTGCTGTAGACGACAGAGGACGCAGAGGTATATCAGCAGGAGGATTGCAAGTAACCGCAGGAACCGTGATATTAACGTTTTTTTATAAGGCTATATCCTTCTTGTTTTGAACTTCATGCATGTGTATTGAATGTTAGACAAGTTCATAATGATAACAAGACTGTTTATCGTGGTGATGTGTAGCCTACAGAGGCTTCACACAGACAGTGAATGAAAGAGATCGGCAGAGCGCGTGCGATTACCTGCGTCTGTCTCTGAAGTCATATGTATTCGTGGAAAGCTTGCCGTGCCGTGTCAAAGAAACGCGAAATAGTTGTCGAATCATCCTTTTAACGTTCACTTTACGGGTATTTACCATAAATGCGCGTGAGCAGCAGCGCTGATCGGCATCCCACAGCACGAGGAAATCGCGGGGAAATAATATCAGTGAGTCACGCATTGAATCAATGCCATTTGCCCATGTGACGCATTGCTGCTCAGCTGAGCCTTAAGTGGAACTCAAAGTTAAAAATAATTAACAACTTGAAATTGTTTCATTACATCTATTTAAATGAATCTGCTTTTTTGAACGTGTTCGTTGAATAAAAAGTCCATTGTCGTAACAATGTGCGCGCTGAGTGAAAGCTTTCAATGCGCACATAGGGATCACTCGCGGCAAGTTAAAGTTCACGGGGAATTTGGGAAAATGTAGGCCTATTAATAAATCGATTCTCTGAGATACGGATCGATCTTTAGAAATTAATATGAAAATCGATTCAGAATTGGTGAATCGATTTTTTCAACACAGCACTATATATATATATATATATATATATACAGTATATATATACTTTATGACGTTCTTTTTCGATTTGATCAAGAACGTAAACCAATGCCAATGCTGTTTGCGTATGTAGCCAGTTAGTTTGATGCTATTGTGTAAAAACGTTTTGTAAGAGCCGTGTTTGGGGAGGTTCTGCTTGACTCTCTTTATTGACGCTTTCTGGGTCTGATTCTGGCTCATACTGATACTGCAGTAAAAAATTCCATTATGTACATTTGACAGTAACATATGCAACTTTCGCCCGTAAAGGTAATGGGCGTGAAGTATCCGGACAACGTGCACTACACAGTTTAGCCAATCACAACACACCACCCCAAACTAACCAATGAGCCCACTGCCTGTTTCTAAGGTAGTGGTTTCATAGAATCAGGATGTAAACCGGTCATTCAAAGGACAGAGGAGAAAGCGGCTTACAATAAAGGTGAAATTTATAAAAAATAAGACTTGAAAAAAAAGAACCACGAATATATGTTATATTGCACCCAATAAACACAATCATGCAGAAAAAAAGCAGTAAACCACCCCTTTAACATCTTTCATAATTTATATAATTATTAAACACATTAAATAATAATAATATACATAAAAAAGTCATATTATATTAACATAAATATAATACACTGTCAGAAAAAAAGGTACGAAAGCTGTCACTGGGGCGGTACCTTTTCAAAAAGGTACACTTTTACCATGAAGGTACCAATATGCACCCTTTAGGTACAAAAGTGTACCTTTTGAGAAGGTACCGCCCCAGTGACAGCTTTCGTACCTTTTTTTCTGAGAGTGTAGTTTTATTTTATTTTTTATTTAAATTTATTATATTAGCATTTTCTGTAAAAATTGATTATCCTACATTTTTAGATAAATATATAATAGATTATCTTTTTTTCTCAAAGAAGTCCACAGACCCACAGACCAGTGGAGTCCCCAATTTTGGAGACTATTTTTCTTTAAAAATCGATGCCTTGGATTGTCATTTTCAATAAAACACAAAAAAAGGTTGCTAATATATGTTTGCATTTCATTCAATGCGGTCTGATTAGTATTGCTTTGATATATGTCATTCACATAGCCAATGGGTTAATCTTATCTCTGTGGCTCTTGCTTTGAGCTCGCCTTAAGCAAATGTATAGAACACCCTCAGAGTCAATGAATGCAATGATGCCTCACACCTGACAGGCCTGTCTGTGGATCTATCTTTCAGTCTAGGATTACCGCTATGGGTGTGTCTGTAACCAGATTTAACCTACACTGCAATAAGTTACTTTGGGCCACTATAACATGAGTTGTCTGTTCTTCGTATAGTAAATGCAAAATTCATACTCAGGAATAATTTAGAGAGGTGATCAAACCAGAAAAAAAAAATCAAACCAGAGCTGGATGTTTATGTCTGCATGAGAGATCACTAGTGGATACTCAAGTTAGAGGGTCTCAGCAGGTCTTTGGGCCTTTTCATTCTCACCTCATTCACAGCTCATTCACGCCTGGTGAAGCATCTGCTTCCTATTAACACTGGGTCATACTCTCTCTCCACACTCCCCATCTCACATTGACATCCTCAATCTGCATCCAGTACAGCTGTCTAAGCAGGGCCAAGCCACCCCACAAACAACACTTACTGTCCTCACTACCATTAATAAAATGTCAAATCAGCAAATTAATAAAATGTCAAATCAGCTCTACAATGAACATTTAATACAGAGATATTATACAGAGATATTGTATAATATACATAATATAGAGATATTATTAAATATAGCTGCAAGAAGCAATTACCGGGCCAAGCACAATTAGACGACAAGACATGCCAACATTGCTGAAAGTGTCAGACCAACTGCAACAATGAGCAAATAAAGACATTTAAAGACAATTTTAGGTGAAATGGCTGAAAAAGCATAGAAACTGTAAATAAAACTATGATTTAATGGATTATCACTTTTGACCAATAGGTGGCGCAGTTACAAAACTGATGTGATGTGGTCAGAGTGAAGTGACAATGACACATATAAAGTTTTGTGTCAATATGTCAAGGCATTGCAGAGATAAAGCCTGAATAGTGCTTTTAGCATTCGTTCACTATACGATCTATCGACGCGTATTGGAGATGATACAATTCGATTTTGGTGAAAATCGGACAAACGGTCTTGGAGGAGTTTGAAAAAGTAGGTTTTGACTGAAAAACAAGATGGCGTACAGAAATTTCGGCCAAATAAGGAAAACCTGGTATCTATGTTATCAGCTTGACCCAAGGAATCTATTAATATAAGACCAGTGGCATTTCAACAGGCAGATTTATTCAAAAGTTATTAGCATTTTTGGAAATTTTGTTATAACTTTTGACCACTAGGTGGTGCTGTTTTGAAATATTTTGAGTACCTTCAGGGGATGGTGTTGTTGTTGGGGATGGTGTTGTTGGCACAGTTTCGTAATATTACACCAATGCATTTGTTTAGCATAGAATTTTATTTCTCAAAACTGTATTGAAGTCAATGGGAATTTGGGGGTCAAATGGGGATGTTTTGTTCTATTTTAGCGCCACCAAGAAGCTCAGTCCCACAATTTTTTATGTGTCCTCGTAGTGAGACCATACTTATGTGTGTCAATTTTGGTGAAAATATCTCAATTCGCTTCAGAGCTATAGGCATTTATATGAAGAAAAAAAACCTGTAAAAAATCACTGACACATGATTTTGTTTGAATTGTACTACCCCTTACTATCAATATTTTCGCATTTGGGCATTAAAGTATTGCTGTCGACCTACGTTTTCAATTTTCTGACGGTGGTTTCGTCTCGATCAGACAAGAGGTTTCGAAGATATAGTCAAATGTTTTTAGTTTTTTTGCGCTAAATCGCAATGCTACACAAACCATAAGCATGTTTGGTATCATTGGACTCGGCAATGATTCAGGAACTCAAAAAGATGACTTCCGTGAAAATAAGACGACCACACCCAAAGTTATAAGCATTTGAAAAAAAATCACCACTAGGTGGCGCTGTTTAGAAACTTCTCAGGCTCCTTCAGGCCATCGTACTGATGACCCATACCGAGTTTCGTAACAATTTGTTCATGTGACTGGTAGTTAATGATTATACATTAATAATTTTAGAGATATCAGGGAGGATTTCTATTTGTGTATATGGCATGACTTGTGTTTCACAGAACTTTCAGAACAGTGAAAATATGCAATTGAGATTTGCATGCCGAGCCACTCCTCCCAGACATATAGGAATATAAGCTGCAGGCAGCTCACTCATTCAGATTTTTGAACTGGAGCCGAGTGATTGTGTACAGTGATCACTATCTTCCAATCGCATCACAAAAGAGCTTTGATCCTGATCAAAAGAAAAATTGCTACTGATCTAAAAGAAAATCAGACTCAGCTATGAGATTCAGATTTCCTGGCATCCCCCCAGGTTCAGTGGCATCTGGTTTAACTGAGTGGCTGGCAAAGACAACCCTGTCCTGTGTGCGGAAATTGTGGCCCTGCTGGCCACCTCAGCTATCTGGGTCTTTGGGTCAACTGGGAGAAGAGCAGGCCATCCCCTGTGCAGAGCATCTCTTTTCTCAATATGGAGTTAGACTCATTCAATGTGACGGTACATATCATCAACAAGGTCACACAGTCTGTGCTGAACTGAAACAATTCAGTGGCATATCAGGTTCCTGTGGCATTTGGCATCTGCAGCCGCGAATACGTTATATGGATTGATACATATGGGACTGCTCCAGCACTGGCAACATGGCCGAGTCCCAAGAACATTGTGCTCCTGCTCAGACCACGACTTTATATGGGCCAAAGTGCTCTTAGAACAAGTTCCAAGGCACATTGTTGTTACAAAAGAGGCTCCCGGCCCCCAGAATGGGCTGGGGTGCTATTTGCTTTGGGCATGCAGTTCTGTGCTCCTGGATGGGACCTCGACTGCAATGGCATACCAATTGCCTAGAATAGCTGGCAGTTCTACTCACCCTGCGTTGGTTTCGACCATTGCTTCAGGGCAAGCACTTGTTTGTCTGCACGGACAACACTATGATGGTTGCGTACATCAACATCGCAGACACTCTAGACACTCTGAGACACTCAGGTATTGATGGTTTCAGGTCTCACTGGCCCACCCGAACCTGGATTCCGGACCTGATGCTCCTCGCAACAACCCCTCGCTGGCGGATTTCCCTGAGGACCGCATGCAGACCTTCAGAAACTCTGAGCAGCTCTTTGTCAATTTTGGAGGTCAGCAAAAGGGAAAGGCCATCACCAAACAGAGGTTGGCCAAATCGCCAAGGCAATGGTGGAAGCCATTGCCTTGGCGTACCAATCCTAAGGCGAGCTGTGCCCCATCAGAGAGTGACAGCTCACTCCACTCAGGGTGTTTCCTACTCCAGGGCATTGGTGCGTGACACCTCTTTGGCAGAAATCTGCAGAGCTGTAGGCTGAGCAACACCTAATACCTTTGCAAGATTCTATAATCTCTGGGTGAAAACGGTTTCTTCCCGTGTGTTGGATACAAAGAGGTAAAGTGCATTTTCTGCACTTTAAAAAAGGTAAAGTAGCTTCTTTGCTCTCCAGGTGAGTTCCCCACTCGGCAAACCCTGGATTGAGTTTCCTCTGAACGTCCTTCGGCTGTCAGACACGGCGGAGGCCTCCCGGAGGCTAGACACCAAGGCTAGTACTCGAGTTGCATGCCTGGTCTGTCGGCCCTTATACTGGGCAAGATGCCCATATGCTGCGATTACTTCTAGGTAATCCCATATGTGTATTCTTCTATGGTACGGTTTCCCTGTCTCTGCGTTCACTGCCCCACAGGTCAGTCCATATGTGTTTCCACATGCTCTCTGTTGGACAAGGTACACTTTCCCAGTGTTAACAACACTTGTCATGACTGATAAATAAATGGGAACGGGGAACCAAAGCACTCTTCCTGTGAAACGACATTTAAAAGGAACAGCAGACTTTGAGCGTCTCCATGGTAATTCTAGTCCCTTCCATCCCATTGGTATGGAGGACTATTATTATTTGGGCTTACAGTAACTGAGTATCACTGTGCCATGGGGGTGGTGATGGTGCAGTGGATAAGACACATGCCTTTGGTGTGAGAGAATCAGGTTTGAATCAGCTGTGAGACACCAGTGTGTCCCTGAGCAAGACACTTAACCCCCAGTTGCTCCAGAGGCGTGAAACCTCTGACATATATAGCAATTGTAAGTTGCTTTGGATAAAAACGTCAGCTAAATGAATAAATGTAAATGAGTAGTTTATGGCATTTGCCAAAAGGGCACGCTACAGTTTGCCTGCAACTGTGTCTCCAACACTCGTTACACAGTTCAATGGCTGTGGCACTTTCAATATGGAACATGACTGACTGAATGGGAACGTATTGGTTATTGATGTATCCCTCAGAGGAGATGAAGATGTTATATCCCTCCTGCCACAACCCTGAATGGCCGTGATCTCAGCCTCGGCTCCTCAGCATAAACCTAAATGAGTGAGCTGCCAGCTAGATCATATACCCATATGTCCGGGAGGAGTGGCTTGGCATGCTGATCTCACTCGCCAAAATTCAATGGCCCATTTTCTTATTACTCAGAGGTGATTGGAGCTCCCAAGTGAGAGCTAAAATGGTAGTATCGATGTAACGTCTTTGTTCCCTCCTTAAGGGAACGAGTGTTACATCGGTAAACGAGACATTTTACTGCATGTTGTGCTCATTTCAGCTGGAAACTTCAGTGAAATGTATGTATTGGTACGTTTTTGCAGTTTTGCAGAAATGTAGGAACTTATTTAGGACATTTATAGACAGTACAAAAAAAGCAAAATAACAATAGTAATAATAATAATAATAAATATAGCTGCGAGCAGCGATGGCGGGCCCAAGCCGGTGGCACCGCAACCCCGGCTCCTTTAGTTACCTAAAGGCACCGGGGTGGCGGTGCCGAAGGCTTTGGCCCTTTCATGATTAAATGTTAAAACGGCTTGCCATAGTCTGTCATTTTGACTAGTCACAATTATGTTACAGATATCTTAAATGATAATACAAACTATCCAAAATGTAATTACGACTAGACAGAAAGACATTGTTGATATCTACAATGTTAATTTCCGGATAGGCAAACTTAGCTTTTAAATGTTAAAAGGGCTTGCCATACACGAACGTAGGCTCAGAGAGAGTCTCACCATATTCAAACCAAAATATCTGACTTCCTCTTGGTCTGAGCTAATGACTATGAATTAGAAAGTTGTCTGGCTTGAGGAGTACAATGTATATAACGATTTTTGTAACTGTAGATAAAAATAACAACCCCACTTTTGTCAAAAGGTGGCGCTATTTAGTCCCTGCACCATGCCCGTTTCTGAAACTTTGCACATATCTACTGGCTAATAAATGTGATGTGTCTGTTGAGTTTCATGCAATTTCAAGCATGCTAAGAGTCTCAAAAGCATCCTAAAATAATTTCAAAGTTTGAAGCTTTGCCACGGCAACAGTTTAAAAGATATCAAGAATCCAATCACAGGTCTACATCTACCGTATGTTTACATTATACAGATGAAGTTTTTCACCTGTTTTTCATCATTATACAGATGAAGTTTTTCATCTGTTTACATCATACAGATGAAGTTTTTCATTCATATTATTACATGCAAGCGTGTTTGATTTATGGACCAAGTTTTCGGACCCCGTTCCAGGGGGCGCTGTCTAGCCCCCCTGCCACGCCTAGGTACCATCTTCAGCCCGGGCCTGATGGCTGTGGGATATGACCTGTGTGCAAAGTTTCAAGAGTTTTCAAACCCGTTAAGGGCCTCAAAAGCCATTAAGAGTCTCAAAATCATCAAAAAAAAAGAATTTTAAAGTTTGATGCGTTGCCACGGCAACAGTATCAAAGATATCAAGAATCCATTCACAGGTCTTCATCTGCCATGTATTTACATTATACAGATGAAGTTTGAAGCAAATCGGGTAAAAATAAGAGGTTGATTTCAAAGCATTTTGAAAGTGACACACTTCCTGCTGCCAGTTGGTGGCGCTATAACTTTGACTCGAAATAGTCACATCCATGTGATCGTCCTCTTACAGCGAACACACTGATGAAGTTTCATCAAGATATGTTAATGTATGCTGAAGTTATAACACACTTCCTGTTTCACGTTTCTCGCCATAATTTCGTTTCCTCGCCACGGCCAAACCGTTCGAGATATCAAAAATCCCCTCACAAACTTTCATCCTCAATGTCTTGACTTCTTGCACACTGAGTTTGGTTGTGATTGGTAAACACATGCATTGTAATTTGATGTATTTCTCCTAGGACAACTATTCAAACAACCCATAATTCTCAACTTCCATTTTAATTGTCGTAAAACTTAGAGCACGAAAGTTGTTTGGCCTGATGTGATCTATAATTGTACCGAGTTTCATATTAATTCACGCAAGTGTGTTTGATTTATGGACAAATGTTCGAATCCCAGTCCAGGGGGCGCTGTCGAGCCGCCCTGCCACGCCCGATGACCAGCTTCAGCCCGGCCCTGATGGCCATGGGTTCTGACCCGTGTGCAAAGTTTCAAGAGTTTTAGAGGATGTTAAGGCCCCCGAAAATGCCAGAGAAGTCGCACACAGCAAATAAAGGGTTAAAATTAACCTGACAGGCGCCCCTCCTCTCACTCACACAGAGAGACACTGAGAGACTGGCAAAATTCTAAGATTTTCTCTACATTCAAACAAAGATATCTGACTTTCTGTGGGTCCTAGCTAATGAGTGTCAATTAGAAAGTTGTCCGGCTCGAGGAGTACAATATACATACCGATTTTTGTAACTCTAGTTAAAACTAACAACCCCACTTTTGTCAAAAGGTGGTGCTACTGAGCCCTCACCACGCCCGTTTCTGAAACTTTGCACATGTCTACTGGCTAATAAATGTGATGTGTCTGTCGAGTTTCATGCGATTTGAAGCATGTTAAGGGTCTCAAAAGCATCCTAAAAGAATGGTAAAGTTTGATGCGTTGCCACGGCAACAGTTTAAAAGATATCAAGAATCCATTCACAGGTCTACATCTGCCGTATATTTACATTATACAGATTAAGTTTGAAGCAAATCGGGTAAAAATAAAAGGGTGATTTCAAAGCATTTTGAAAGTGACACACTTCCTGCTGCCAGTTGGTGGCGCTATAACTTTAACTCACAATAGTCACATCCATGTGATCGTCCTCTTACAGCGAACACACTGCTGAAGTTTCATCAAGATCAGTTAATGTATGCTGAAGTTATAACACACTTCCTGTTTCACGTTTCTCGCCATAATTTCGTTTCCTCGCCACGGCCAAACCGTTCGAGATATCAAAAATCCCCTCGCAAACTTTCATCCTCAATGCCTTGACTTCATGCTGACCGAGTTTCGTGCCGTGTGTTTGAATTCTATAGGAGTAGTATTGCACATTCCATTGCGAGCGTTTTACAAACAAACCTCAATAGCCGACTTCCTGTTGGGCTGGGGTAAAAAGTAAGAGTGTGAGGTATAGATGAAACGATGAGTTCAACATGTGTACCGAGTTTCATATTATTACATTCAAGCGTGTTTGATTTATGGACCAAGTGTTCGGACCCCGTTCCAGGGGGCGCTGTCTAGCCCCCCTGCCACACCCAGGTACCATCTTCAGCCCAGCTCTGATGGCTGTGGGATCTGACCTGTGTGCAAAGTTTCAAGAGTTTTCAAACCCGTTAAGGGCCCCAAAAGCCGCTAAGAGTCTCAAAATCATCAAAAAAAAGAATTTTAAAGTTTGATGCGTTGCCACGGCAACAGTATCAAAGATATCAAGAATCCATTCACAGGTCTTCATCTGCTATGTATTTACATTATACAGATTAAGTTTGAAGCAAATCGGGTAAAAATAAGAGGGTGATTTCAAAGTATTTTGAAAGTGACACACTTCCTGCTGCCAGTTGGTGGCGCTATAACTTTGACTCACAATATTCACATCCATGTGATCGTCCTCTTACAGCAAACAAACTGCTGAAGTTTCATCAAGATCAGTTAATGTATGCTGAAGTTCTGACACACTTCCTGTTTCACAATTCTCGCCATAATTTCGTTTCCTCGCCACGGCCAAACCGTTCGAGATATCAAAAATCCCCTCGCAAACTTTCATCCTCAATGCCTTGACTTCATGCTGACCGAGTTTCGTGCCGTGTGTTTGAATTCTCTAGGAGGAGTACTTCAAATTCCATTGCGAGTGTTTTATGAACAACCCTAAATAACCGACTTCCTGTTGGGCTGGGGTAAAAAGTAATAGTTTGAGGTATATATGAACGATGAGATCAACATGTGCACCGAGTTTCATATTATTACATGCAAGCGTGTTTGATTTATGGACCAAGTTTTCGGACCCCGTTCCAGGGGGCGCTGTCTAGCCCCCCTGCCACGCCCGGGTACCATCTTCAGCCCGGCCCTGATGGCCGCGGATTCTGACCCTTCTGCAAAGTTTCAAGAGTTTTTGAGCATGTTAAGGGCCCCAAAAGTGCCCAAATAGTCGTATAAATAATAATAATAATAATAATAATAATAATAATCGTTAGGAAAACAATAGGGCCTTCGCCCTTTCAGGGCTTGGGCCCTAATAATAATAAAAACATTAGTCAGAATATCAACAAAAAAGACCATAACTTATTTCAAAAAGTGCCAGTGTTAAGTCCATTGTTAAAGTGATAAAGTGACCAGGTCTTAATGTAAGTCCAGGTATGTATATATGTGTATATATGTATGTATTGTCCGTATCGTCCTTTCTACTCTATATCCTCCTCCCCCAAAGTGAGGAGTTGTAGAGTCTGATGAGGGACAAAGGAGTCCTTGAGCCTGTTAGTCCAGCACTTGGGAAGGAGCAGCCTTCCACTGAACTGGCTCCTCTGTGTGCTGATGATGGTGTGCAGAGGGTGGCTGACATTGTCAATAATGTCCAGCAGCTTGTCCAGTGTCCTCCTCTCTGCCACCATCACCAGTGAGTCCAGCTTCATGCCGATCACAGAGCCGGCCCACCTGATCAGTTTATCCAGCCAGTTGGTGTCCTTCTTGGATATGCTGTCCCCCCAGCACACCACAGTGTAGAAGAGGACACTAGTAACCACAGACTGGTAAAACATGCCCAGCAGTTTGTTGCAGATGTTACAGGAGCGGAGTCTCCTTAGGAAGTACAGCCTGCTCTGTGGCGTCCTGTACAGATGGCTTGTGTGTTGTCGAGTCCAGTTTGTTATCCAGCCACAGTCCAAGGTATTTATATGATTTGACTGCCTCCACCTCAATTCCCTCCAGCAGGACCGGTCAACAACCAGCTCCTTTGTCTTAGAGGTGTTGAGCTATAGACAGTTAGTGCGACACCGGAGAGCAAAGTTCCCCACCAGACTCTGATACTCCTCCTCCGTCACCCCTAATGCACCCAACGATGGCTGTGTCATCCACGTACCTCTGTATGTGACACAGCTCCAAGTTGTAACAGAAGTCAGAGGTGTACAGGGTGAAGAGAAGAGGGGCCAGGACTGTGCCCTGAGGGGCTCCAGTGCTGCTGACCACAGTGTCAGACATGATGTCCTTCAGCCTGACATACTGTGGCCTGTCCGTGAGGTAGTCTCTGATCCAGTCTACCAGAAAGTGGTCCACTCCCATCCTGATCAGTTTGTCCTGAAGTATAGGGGGCCGGATGGTATTGAAGGCAATGGAGAAGTCCAAAAATAGTAGCCTCACTGTGCTGTTCCCCTTATCCAGATGGGAGTGCACCCAGTGTAGCATCCTCCACACCAGTATCTGGCTAGTACGCAAACTGCAGGCGATCCTCGGCTTGCGGTCAGAGGCGGCTGAGGAGGAGCCGCTCCAACGTCTGCTGCCTTCCTGGGCCGGAGCCTCCTCAGCTGTTCTCTGACCTGGTCTGTAGTGATGGGGGCGGGGATTGTATTGAGAAGGATGGGGGTAATTGGGTGTTGGGGGAGAAGTGTGTAGAGGGAGGTATTGCAAAGTCAGGGGGGTAGGGGGGGAGGTGTGTAGACTGGGGTATGGTGGTGTCAGGGGGGAGGTGTGTGGGGGGAAGAAGACATTGCCATGGTGGGGGTGAGGGTGGGGGGACAAGGGCATCAGCTCACTGGCCATCTCCATTGTCCCCCCTGTAGTTCTTGTCTTTGTGTTGTGACCTGTGATAGTCCTCACGCCATCCCAGACCTCCCTCATGTTGTTCTCCCTCAGCTTCTCCTCCACCTTTCTCCTGTAGTTGTCCTTAGCTTCCTTCACACAATGTTTCACCTCCCGCTGTGCTGTCTTCATGGCCTCCCTGTTCCTGCTCCTGAAGGCAGCCTTCTTCCTGTTGAGGACACCCTTGTCCTCTCATGTTACCCATGGCTTGTCATTGTGTCATCCCCTCTATGTCCTTACCATGCGAGTCAATCATCACATCCCAGACTGTGATGTTATAGCAGTCTCTCAGGGCACTTTCCATCTCAGGGGACCACCTCCTGCTGGTGCGAGTTGTCACTGGTTGTTTTTGGACCAGGGGAGTGTATAGTGGCTGTAGATGAACCGGGTTGTGATCAGACTTCCCCAATGGGGGAAGGGGAGTCGCTCCGTATCCATCCCTCACATTAGCATACAGGAGATCAATAGTCCTGTTGTTTCTTGTAGGACAATCTACAACCTGGTGAAAAACAGCCAAAGTAGAGTCCAAAGTTACATGATTAAAATCCCCCGAGATGATCATAAAGGTGTCTCAGGGTGCTGTGTCTGCAGCGCTGCTGTGACGGAGTGGATCTTCTCACAAGCAGCGTCTTCGTCCACTCTCGGAGGGATGTGTACACAGAGCGTTATCACATGGCTGAACTCCCTCGGCAGATAGTATGGCCGCAGGCTAATGGCTAGCAGCTCGAGGTCCCAGCAACATGAGGCTGTCTTTACGGAGACATGTCTTGGGTTACACCAGTGGTTGTTGACATACATAATGAGTCCTCCACCTTTGCTTTTTCCACTTGCCTGTGTGTCTCTATCAGCTCTCACGGCAGTGAATCCAAGCAGGTCCACGTTAGCATCTGGTACAAGGTGGTTTAGCCATGTCTCAGTGAAGATGAACAAGCTGATCTCACGTTAAATCCACTGGTTTTTCAACACGGACAGCTCGTCGATCTTGTTTTGCAGCGAGTTCACGTTCCCCATGATTACGGAGGAAATCGATGGCTTGTAGCGCCTCCGATTCTCTACTAGCTCGGCCTTTAGCTTAGCCCCAGCCCCCTGGGTCTCCTCCTTCGCCGGTATAGGGTGCCGTATCCCGGCTCATCCTTTCGTGGGCAGAGCCAGAAATTCCTCCCTTGAATGAGTGAGAAAGCAAACTCCTGGTTGCATTTTAAGATTGGAAAAATCCATGGGATATATAGAGCACACACTATCTTTGCGCAAAGAATTAAAAAAGATAGGAAAAAAGAGGTTTAAGTGAGTAAAAAGAACTAAAGTGAGCTAAAAACTGTAGAGCTCCAGGAGAGGCAGCCATCTGACACAGCACCACATTTTAGCATTTTATTTAAGTTTTGTTGTCCGATACATACACATACAGTTTAAACTATATAAGCAAATGCTTAAACTCAGTTTTCTGTGGATTTAGAAAAAAAAAAATGTGCACTGACAAATTCGCATTTATGGAAAATGTAGAACTCTGAGGTTATAACTGAACATTGGATTTAATGACTTCTTCATGCTCTGAATTAATCTGTTTATGAATGCTGATCATAAAACACTGCAATGCTTCAGGTTAAGATAAGGCAATGTTGTAAAATAATAATAATAATAATAATAATCTGCAGCCATAAACATACCATTCAATGACTTACTGATTTTAAAAAGCCCCAGAGAGACAGAGATATCCTGGGTTTAAATGACACATGTGTGGTGTATCAACAAGCCATACTGTACATTTTACAGCAAATTCCAGTTTTTGTTTGTACAGTAATCCCTACCAACAGTGGGTTATAGCGTGAAAATCTCTGCCCGCCATTAGTGAGTTGAGCGGTTAAGATGATGAGAACTTTCCCTCTACTACCAAAGCTGTCCCCAACGGCAACGCCATGTCCCTGTGTTCCCCTCACCTTCTTTATCTGCAGAGTTTGACAAGGGAGATCAGAATCCCGCAGATCTATTTGGCATCATCACTGAGTCACTCACAATATGTAAATATATGAGAGGGGATCTGTACCTTCATCCATTATAGATGAAGGGAACCCACAGCCGGGAAATAGGTCCCTTTAACCATCATTCTTGAGCCGTTTGTGCCTGTGGCTACAGAGCCAAATCTGAATTTAAAGCTACTCGCTGTACATTTTTGATGGCTTATTCGTATTGAAGATGGCCAAGACTGATTTATAAAGTTGTTACAACTTGCATGCAAATCTACTCATTGAGGTTCTGCAACTGTATTCCACAATTTAATTTGTCATTTTAAATTTTACATCAAGATTAATGTTATTTTCTGAAAATAAGACACCATAATTATCCAAAGAGCATAATATTTATAATAGAGGTAATTTATTAAATATTAAACTGTAATTTTCAAGGTTTTGTAGTACTTTTAGACTGTACTCACACACACAAGCTTATAGAAAGTTTTTTTTAATTATCAGGAACTAAATTCTTCCATCAAATGCAGCACAATATGCAAATTTGGATGTAACTGCATAAGTATTCTCTAGGCTTTCAGTTCACTACCATGTATCATGTGCAACTAGATGTCAAAAACAACTAATAAAGAAAATGTATAAGATCACCTTTTCAAGGATGCTCTAAAAAATATCACTGTTAAAAGGGTGAACAACAAATAAGTGTGTCCACAATAAAGAAAAGGTAACATCTTTTAAAAATCCAATTTTAAAACCAACTTCTTAGAAACTGTTTGTATTTATATTGGTTTCATATTTTTTTGAAAAACATTTACAAATGTTTCAAGAATTGTTTGAATTTAATAACTCTAAAAATACCAATTGTTAAAAAAGTAATAGCATATCCTCAAGGTATAACTTCCGTATTGAAAACATGTAATTTTTATAATAAATAAAAGGATCAATGTAAAACATGTTTTTAAATTGTTTTTCATGATTTATTAACTTATAATATGAATATCAATTTTATAGTTAACCCATGTGACATTTTACAACCTGACCTAATCTTATCATAAATAAGTCAAACGATTATATATTTAAAGAGATTTATTGACCTTGGCACGTTGTCATTTGAAGTCTGCAGGGGTCATCTCTATGATATAGTATAATTTCCTGTTTTGTATTTTCAAAATGGATCAAAATTACTTGTTGCAGTCCATTAAGTAAATCCTAATATGAACATTTCTGAATCAGAACATGCTAATGATCTTTTAAGCCTGATAATAGTCAAGTCATTTATGTTTGATGTTTTAACAGGTAGAGACAGCAGCAAATCTCTCATTATGTTTTCAGAATCAAAGCTTTCCTGTGTAAATTCAGGTTTGCCTAAAGCTGTCAGAGCCTCAACTTTGACAGCTCAATTAGGTTTAGAAAATGAATGTCAATTATCAAGTGTTAGCACACACACACACACACACACAGCAGAAGCAGGCATGGCCTAGCCCTATAAATATAGCTCGATAGGCTGATATCACTGATTTTTCATCTATTCAGCGAAGCTCACGCATCATCACCAGCGAAATGAGAAAAAGGGTGTGTTTTAGTCCCGCCAAGGCCGGTCCAATCTCCATTTCTCAAACATTTCTCAGCTCCTTCAAGTTTGAGTGGCTAAAAATGTCAATATTGCAGTAATGAGCTTGTTGTATAATAAGCAAGCCTGCAAACAAATGCCGACATACACTAAACTGTTATGACACTCTGCTCGAGGCAATTCAAGTATGTTGTTTCCCCCTTGTGGCTCATCGGTGAAACACAAAACTTTTTCGCGGGAGACCCGTGTTCGATCCTGGCTCTCGCGGCAGATAAATTTAGTCTCGCCATGGCCAAAGAACGTAAATTGACAAGAAGTGAAAGCCAATGGGCTATATGCACGCATAAGTTCCGCATTTGACGCAAGGATGCTCGTCCATTTCCGGTTGTGTAGATTAAAGCGGAGGAAAACCGGAGAAAAACGGGATTATGGCAGAGTCTTCAATATTTACTGTCCTCCCGTCTTTGAAACGAAACGTACATACGTTTAGATGTAATTTTATATATAGTTATGTTTATTTAATATAATTTTAAAAAGAAGCATTAACACAACGAGGGGTGTCTGTTTTATCTGTTTTTGTGACTAACGTTTCATTAGTATAACCATGGAGTATAAAATTCAATATAAATTCTCGGTATTGCATTGGACTCTATGATCGGCGGAAGTTATCGAGCCGTGCATAGAGCCCATAGAACGTTCCATTGCAACACCAGCGCCCAGCAGCAACCCTACGCATCCGCCATTTTGGGGTGAAAGCAACTCGGCAGCGGCTCGGCAGTCATATATTATACACATATTTAGTCCAGTGCAGAGGTCATTTTTTGGTTGAAATAATTAGGTGATTATTTTAACTCACAACAGTCAACGTTATAGCAGTTAAAAAGAAGTTGCTACTTAACCAGGCTTTTCCCCCACATAACTTGAGGCAGGGAAGTTCAAGGATTTAATTAATTACTTTACTCTCAACATTAAGTGTGACAGGTAAGAATAAAGTGATATTAGTTCATAAAGTTATAATAATGTTAGACCATTTCCAGGAGGTACACACGTTACATACAAAAATAAGTTATCAATGAAATAAATGAATTCAGCAAATAAATGTAATTACTAAAATGTAATGTTGGACAATAAATATATAACACCAATAGAATAGCTTTACAGTAAACTGTTTTTTTTTTTTTTTTTTTTTTTGAGTATTATCCAAGCGGCAACATTCTAATCTGAAAAATGAAGCCTACCCGGAACTGCGAAAAACTCCAATACATCGAAAATCCGCTGGAGGCCGGTCCTAAAAGGGAGCAAATGTCCATACCCATTTGTATTTTATTTGTATTTTGTATTTCCCAAGATTTTCCAGTATGGCGCCGCCCATACCCCCCATAAACAGCCTCAAAACTGTTCTTCAGAAAGTCTATGGGTGATGTCACAGACGCTTTGTCCATATTTTTTACTATGGTATTATCTTATATTAATGACCGTTAAAGCAAGATTGTAAACAAATAAGTAAAAAAAAAAAAAAAACACAGCCACTGTCCAAGTGGCAATTAAATGTAAACCAGAGCCCATATCCCATTCTACCCCAAGCTATTCATGCAGACGTGTGGGCACAGCTTCCCGGGGTATCAAAGTGGGTGCTAAACACTATAAAAAGAGGCTATTCGCTACAGTTCGCTCAACGCCCTCACCGCTGCACGGCGCCAGTCGAATACACGGTAAAAAAACATAGTAGCCCATCTACTTCGAGCCGAAATAGCAACATTATTAAGCAAAGGGGCAAAAGAGCCTTTATCTCATGGTCAGAGCGAAGAGAGACGGGGGTCTCATACCCACTCTATATCTAAGACAACTGAAAAAAAGTGCTTATGAAATGCCAGTCCAGAATGCTCACAACCAGGAAAATCCTCACGCAGATTTGCCAAGGGGACTGGTTTATGTCAATAAATCAAAAGGGCGCTTATTTCCAGATACAAATAGAATTGATCATTCAGTCTAGGACAGCGCGACTATCGCCAGAGCGCAGATTAAACATTCAGCGCATCACGAAATACTTCCGCCGCGGCACTATGGTCGGCACTATTCCGGGAGCCAGGCATATGTCCTGCTCTCAGTGAGCTCAGATTGTGCTGACCCCAGACCAGGATGCGTTTCGTCAGCATGTAAAGGTTTCCCCAGGAGGTTTCAGAAAATGCTGGGCCTCATGGCCTCAGTATCACCAGTACTCCATCTGGGTCTGCTTCACATTCAACCACTGCAGTTATGGCTGAAAGCACGAGTACCTCCTCGAGCTTGGGCTTCCGATCTTTTTATCGCATCAAGGTCGATCAGAAAAAAAAACAGCTCTAAAACCTTGGAGAGCAACCGACTGGTACCAGTCAGGTGTAAACCTGGGGACTTCCTCAAGTGTGCAGGCGGTGTTCACGGACGCCTCCACCTCGGGATGGATAGCGCTGCATGAGGGCAGACCGTTCTTCGGCCAGTGGTCAAAACGAGAGAAGCTCCTTCATATAAACTGTCTAGAAATGATGGCAGTCGGCAAACGCTTAGGCGCATTTGTCCCCGAATAAAAGGTCACTACGTCTTAGTCCGCTCAGACGAACATGTCAGTGGTGGCCTACATAAACCACCAGGGCGGCGTGTGGAAACCTTTACATGCTGACGAAACGCATCCTGGTCTGGGGTCAGCACAATCTGAGCTCACTGAGAGCAGGACATATGCCTGGCTCCCGGAATTTGGGGCCAGACAGACTGTCCAGAAACAATATTTCAGCAGGAGAATGGTCTCTGCACCCGCAGACGATCCTCCTGCTGTGGGAGACATTCAGCAGATTGCAGGTGGATCTTTTCGCGTCCCAGGAGAACACTCACTGCCCGAAGTTTTTCTCCAAGTGCAAGCATGCGCTGGCCCAAATCTGGCCCTGCTGCCCGCTCTATGCTTTTCCCCCTGTCTCACTTCTGCCTCAGGTGTTGGAACGAATCTCGCATTTAGCTGAATTAAAAGAGGATCGCCAGTGACGATGTGCAACAGAGCCTATCTAGACTTACGTGCCCTTTAGGTGTTAGAGCGCATTCCACCAGAGGCATAGCCTCATTGTGGGCGTGGTCTTGCAGGATTACCTTACAAGATATCTATATATGGCAGCAGACTGGCCCTCCCAGTCTACAGTAACAAATTGAAAATCCAGTGATATCAGCTTATTGAGCTATTTTTAGAGGGCTAGGCCACAAACGCTTCGGCGGGAGTGTGACGCGATGGGCCCGAAGCGCCCCCATTGGACCATCACCAAAGGCCCCTTTCTCGATAGGCTGCTGCATGCTGCCGCAACGCGTTTTACATTAAATCAAAATTAAGGATAATTTTTAGGCTTCAATATCTCGTGGAAAAGAGTGGTTTATCTATTTGGCATCATCACTGAGTCACTTACAATATGTAAATATACAGTGGTCTGTGACACACCAGCTGTGTCGTTTTTATTTTGGCTCCTATGTTTACAGGTTAGATCTTGCAGACTGCCTGAGCGACGCACGCTCGAGCCGCTCGAAAAACGCGTGCATGCTAGAAATAGAACCGACGCCTATTTTTCACACGACACACAAGCCAACACGGAAATGTTTCCAGGCAAAATAGAATAGGAAAAGATGTTTATTTCGTACACAAATATTTGTTAATAAAATTTAATTTTGATGGTTGACTGTCTAGATTTTGACATAAATTCAAATATAAATATAATTTAAAAATAAATAAATAAATAATGATAAATTTTCAAATATTGCATCTGTCAAAACAGAACGAAATATTCTGTGGTCTATTTTGCTGTCAATACTGCTGACAGTGTCTTTATCAGTATATTTATGCTTAACATTATTAAGTTGATGACAACAACATTGCCTAAGAAAAAGGCCATATTTAACACAACAGACCTGATACGGCACCTCAAAAACAAACACCCGACACAATACAGCGAGTTTACCCAGGCAACCCAGCCGAAGGCGAGTCTGCTCACGCTGCAGGAGAGTTTGAAGAGGAGAGAAAAATGCCACTTGATTGAGCGAAGGCGCAGGACATCACAGCCAAGATAGCAAAAATGATCGCAATGAGTGCTATTTGTTTTATATTAGACCTTTTTTTAGTCCAAAATTGAAGAATTTATGTTTATTACCTGAATTTTCAAGCTACCTCACCGGAGTGCTCTGTTTGTTAACAGAGTTGTCAAATGTTAAAATAAGGCAAATTTTTAAAAATAAGGAACATCCTGGAATCTTGATTTGTTTTTTCACTCTTTTTTTTTTCTTTTTTTTAATATATCATAGAAGTATCGGATCAGGACTCGGTATCGGTAGATACTCAAAATCAAATGACTCGAGGGCAAAAAAACCTGATTGGGACATCCCTTGTAAAGTGTGTCTAGGGGATGCGGAGGCGTGCGCGCTGTTACAATCGTGTCATTTGCCACACACACCCTGTCGGGCTCATGCGGACTTGTCAAGTTTAAACAAGGCTTTAAGCTTTAACCAGCTCAATCACAGTAACAGCTCATATTAGCCAGATAAATTTTACTACCCTGTTAGAAAAAATATATAGTTGCATAGTTTCACGTGGTTTTTCTCCCTCGCTGTATTATGGGTTTGCTATGTGTGGAGAAATGTGCTGGCTACATTTTTGAGACAATCAGCTGATTACTATTATTATATTATAAGACCATTGATCCTCACCTGACTATGGCTTTGTAAACTTTATCCATGATGTGGTTTATAATGGACTGTGGTACAGAAACAGTGACAATGTTACACACTCTTTGCTTACTCTGGCTGTTCTCTGCTTGTCTCAGACGACGATATGTCTATCCCGTTTTAGCCACCGTAGCTTCTTCGAAAGGGAGTGGTGAGCACTTAGTACAACTCGCAACCGAACCGCTAGATGTCGCTAAAAAATACACACTGTACCTTCAAAAAATAAAAAATAAAACTGAATTTAATCTCGCCCTCAATCAAAAAACTGATGTATGTTTGGAAGTGGTGGTCTCAGAGATCAGTAAACATCCAGCATAAGTCCTCATACATACCTATTGTTAATGAGTGCCACTCTTTGGGGAATGAGCTGGCTCCATCTCAGACAGCATAAACAGCGAGCTGGTGTAAGGAGCTCGATTTGAGCGACAGGGTCACGCATCTCGCCTTTAGCTGAATTAAAAGAGGATCGCCAGTGACGATGTGCAATATTGCAATGCCCGTTTGCATATGTGCAGTGATATTAAAAGGGATCAGCTTCATCTAGTGAGACACAACAACCAACGTGAAGGGGACAGTCTGGTTTAATATCACAAATTACTCCCAGGAAATGACCTCCTCACTTTGAGCTTGATTAAAGAGCCTTAATTAGGAGGGATTCCCAACTCTCTCTGTCCCCCTGTCTCCTTTTTCTTCTTTTCTGCTTACGTATACTGGGAGTTTAGTCACAAATTTAATATTTACCTTGCACTACTGTGCTTGTACCAAATCAGGTGGAGGTGGAGGTGGAGGTGGGGGGAGGTTGGGGTAGGGGGAGGGAGAGACGGAGGGGTGGAATAAATTAATAAAGCCTGCTCTTCAGGATTCAGGTGCAAACCAATTTACAAGCTGGCATTTAAAGGACTTTAATTAATATTTTGTCACAGATGAAATTCAATGAGCTTAAAAGCCTTCCTAATGAATATACACATAGTACCGCCATGCTATTTCTTACAGCAAAAGAGGTTGAACGTCCATTTCCTGACCTGTCTCAAAAGCTGAGGTGCTCAATAATTTTAACAACAAAATCGGTTCAAATGGAAATAATTTCTCTAATACAGCTTTGGCAGACTTTTTAGTTATTAAGAAGAAAGTAACATTAGAACCTATATTTTATTATATGGACAGCACAATACTTGACAATGAAATGTACTAATGTTATATTAAAGCAATTCATTATTAAGCAAGAAAGAGATCACTAAACTCCTTCTTGTGATGCTAAAAACAATATACTCAGGCTCTGAAAGGGATGAGAGGGATGGATCGGATTGGAATTATGGCCCTATGAAATCTGTTTTATTTCTTTTTTAATGTTTTCAATTTTAACAATCAAAAAGAATGTCTAACAAAATGTGTTTGTTTATTACATTTATATTTGAAATAACAATAAAAGTGCACTATGAAATTTATTTTTTTTCAGTAACTCTGTGTTGTCTGTTTTAGTTTTTTTGAAAATAAATTCATGTAAATATGACATTTTATTTAATCTTTTAAAATGAAGTGTTGCACAACAGAGGTTTACTGTTTAAATAAAAAAAAATGCGAATGTAAAAACACTAGAGATTAAGTTCATGCAGAGTGACCTCATTTAGTGCAATGGCAAACGTTAAAAACACCACGAGCCTCGCATGTGCTTGAGTATTTGTGGACAAAACTGCTCCACTCATTAGAGGCATAAAGGAACTATGTCATGCAATAGAATGGATTTGATGAGTGGAGAGATGGATTAGTATAGTAATGCATAATAAAAAGTGTCACTATGCATGCATCAGTGTTGATCAGTGTAATATCGAATTTAAAGATATCAAGATATTATCATCAACAGCCAGGGTTTACTTCATAATGAAATCTACAGAATTTCACATGCATGTGCATGCACAATTTTGATATATTCTTAATCAGCTGCAGAATATAAAGTAATATGTAGTGTGAAACTATTCCAAAGGCACACGCATAAACTTGGAAAAGATGGAGAAAACTGGCAACAGACAAAAATAGGCTGTTTGATGACCTTGCTGTCCTAGGATTCTGGAGAGTAGATCAGAACATCAGATCATGTGGTGTCAAGCAGTCCCAGTAGCAGTCCTAGTCCCAGTGTTGAGTGTAATAGCCTGACTTCGTCATACTCATATTCTTGTCGGAGTATGAGTCTGAAACTGCTCCATAGGGCTTTGATTATGAGGCATGTCTTAACCAAACCAGGAAAAAAAAAAAGTCACTCAATTGGATTGTCGGTAAACCTACAACCAATCAGAGCAACACAGTAAGTGAACTACTTTGCATACAGTTGTGAACTACAGAACGTAGAACTTTACTTATTTTAGAAGTTAAATAACAAGTGTTGCTACTTTTACTTACTCCTCCATGAGTGCGACCAATGGAGAAACCACAACGACCACAGGCTTTTCATTACGTTCCATCTTCTTAACGACCGTCAGAGCCAGCTGATAAGTTACACTTTTGCCGAATCATGTAGCAAGGAGGGCAAAGATATCTTTCCAATCGACAAATGCCTTGATTGCAGTTTTCTGTTTGTCTATTAAAACGAATGCGCTGTCGATTTATTTCACAACAGACGGAATCTATACATCTCAAGTCTCCAGCTGCAGTCATCTTTGAGGGAAACCAGTTAAGCGCTCTTCGATAACATGATTATTACGTCCTTGCAGATCACCTGTCCATCATCGTATAAAGCCCGCCCTGGCAATTTGATTGGCCCGAACTTTTCTTGTCTGATTATAATTACTCCTCAATGGATCGAGTCCAGACTGAACTTCCCGACCAAAAAATGTTCTGGGCAGGGTTCGGGCTGGCATCCAGGCTAGAGTGTAATGCATTTCTAAGTAATTACTTACTGTAATTTACTTGGACTTTACTGTAATTTACTTGTAATTTACAATGGAACAATTCTATTTAAAACAATAGTGGATTCAACAACAACAACAACAAAGAAAAAAACAATGTCTAATACTGTTAAAGGTGCTATATGTGTTACATTTGTGGTGCGATCTAGCATAAGGCATTTTACTAACTATTTGTATATTTTTCACATCAGCAATGTCAACATAGGTGAATGTATAATATGATAACAAAAACGGTTAGTAAACTAGACTGAACAATTTCAGTGTAACAGTAAGATCGTAGGAAGTAAAATAATTATAAGTAACAGTAAGTAATTATTACTGTCCTGAACATGTCTGGAAATGTTGTGTATTATAAACAGTATGACAGTAGTGGGATGAGTGATATTAGACAGTAGATCTAGTACATACAATAAAAGTTACATCCTAAAGCACCTACTTTTTGTTATTCTGGAACAGTCTTTTGTATTCATTTCATGTCTCATATATGTTGTAGTTTACCTTGCTATTTCATTTCAGTTTACCATTATTTCAGCATATCTGAAAACTTTTATTTATTTATAACAATAAAAAATAGCGGAGGTCTCTCCATAAGTCAAACGCTCAGCCGATGTTGATCTGTTTCGTCCTACGTCGATCCTATTCACGTTTGGCCTGACGAGCTTCAGCAGATACATTTTTGTTTTGTTTTTATATTTATGTGGAGTTTGTGTTGGAGTCTGTGTTGTGCTGGAGGCAGGTCATTTTTTGGTGTTATCAGACTCCATGTCCTTAGCGCAGTGCCATTGCATACTGTAGACTGTATATAAAAAGGAGAGAGGCTCGTGCACATCACATCCGATGGATTTTGCAGAAAATCTGACCCGGAGCTGCAATTAGTGCCTCCCATTTAAATCTGTCGGTTACACTTTAGAATACTGTATCTTACTTAATGCATAACTAATAAGGAATTAATGAAGAACTAATGGGTAATTCTTTATTAACACTTAAGTCACTACTGTTAACTACTAAGGAATATGTGTTAACTAATCAGCATGTAATATAATTTTATGATTGTGTTAAATATCAGTTAGTTAATCAATAGCTAATGAATTCTGTCATACCTCCTGAAGAACTACTATTAATTATCTATTAATTAAGGTTCAAGAAAAATAACTATGAAGTAACTACTAATTAACAGTCATACACAGTAGTCAGTTTGTCATTCTTCAGCACTAATAAGAAAGATAAGTGCAGACATTTACCTATTAGGCTTTGATCTGCAAATAAGCAAAAACATATCATGTATATTACACCTTATTATTATACTTAGTTCTTATACATTTTAAACTTCTTTTGCACCAGACAAGTTTCGGCAATACCACGGTAGACACATACACTGAGCCCAAGGTTTTTTTCTCCATTCTGTCACCTGATGGAGTTTTGGTTCCTTGCCACTGTTGCCTTTTTCCCCTCTCTTCGCCTTTGTCGTCATTGGCTTTTGGCTTTCTTAGTTGGGGACATTTAACATTTAATTTTGAATTTAACAATACTATTACAACATTGTTTTCCTGTTATCTATATGAAGCTGCTTTGAAACAATTTGTATTTTAAAAAGCGCTATATAAATAAAGGTGACTTGACTTGACAGTGATTTGGTGATGCAAGAGCGCGGGCATTTGCATCCTCATCTGGAGAGTTCTTAGCACCGGCAATTTGTTGCAATTCTTTAGCGAAATACAGATTTGTGTTCGTTTTATTTAATCCATAAAATCATTACTGTGCTGTAAATCATTTTGATTTATGCAAGGCAACATACAAAGACACAATGTCAGTTACCCTATAGCTAGCTAAATCTATTTACATCAGATGTTAAAATCTGTTCTCAGAGGTGTGCACTGTTATGGGCAGGTTATGGAGTCAAGTTTTTTTTTTTTCTAAAATGTTTGTTAAATGAGTTTAAATGTAGGCAGTATTATACATGTTAAAACGAAATAAAAATTTTGCTGTGTTAAAAAATGTTCTCATCTGAAATAAAGGAAGATATCATGTAAACAAGTAATTGTCGTATATTTTACAAAGGTTTAGATGATTACGTTAATATATATAGGCTATTTTTTTTTTTTTTTTTTTACAGTAACTTTGATGTGAGTCAGTATATTGTCACTTTAGAATACTGTTTCAGGTTCTAAGTAATTCTTGAAGGACTATCTAATAATTATTTATTAATTACTAATAAGTTCCTTATATTTTTACTTTAGAAGACTGTTTCAGGTTATAAGTAGCCTAATTCCTGGATAATTATTTGATAATTCTTTATTAATTGCTAATGGGTTCCCTATATTTTCACTTTAGAATACTGTTCCAGCTTCTAAGTAATTCCTGTAGAATTATTTGATACTTATTTATTAATTACTAATAAGTTCCCTATATTTTCAGTTTCCCTCAGTCGTTGCCTCAAATACATGAATTTACTCAGTGGCATTCTATGCTGAGGAAAACAGACACACAAAGTACTGAATTTAAAATATATAAATAATTAGAGGTTAGTTTTATATGACTGTTCAGTGGTTACTTCTTAGTTATTTTTCTTGAACCATAATTAGCAGATAATTAGTAGTAGTTCTTCGGGAGGTATGACAGAATTCATTAGTTATTGATTAACTAACTGATACTTAACACAATCATAAAATTATATTACATACCGATTAGTTAACACATCTTCCTTGGTAGTTAGCAGTAGTGAAGAAGTAGTTAATGAAGAATTACCTATTAGTTCATCAATAATTCCTTATTAATTCTGCATTAGACACAGTATTCTAAAGTGTTACCAATCTGTCTAATATCTATCTTTAGATAATATCTAGCTAATCTATCTAATACTGTGTGTTTTACTGTAACATTTCAGTAAGTCTAGTCATTGATGATTTTCCCCCTCCGCTTTCTGTCAAATACCCCCTGTACCTCTGCATAGGGGTAAATGTACCCCAGGTTTGGAACCACTGGAGTAGTGGCCAGCAGTATATTGAACTTGTGGAGAACATAGAACATTCCTGTGTAATTGGAGGTGTGTCCATGTTGTTTTGAGAATGTATTTTCTTTTACCTCTGATGTATGGAAGTTACGTGTGTGAATGATAATGGTTACAATTCCTTGGCAGTATGAGTGCAATGTGTGATGTACTCTTACCCTAAAATCCAAAAAAAAAAAAAAATCAGTTTTATACACAATTGTATTCTGTTAGCTAGACAAAAAACAGTACAGTAACCATTGTCAATGAAGGACTGGGCTAAGACTGAAAGGTGGACATGAGGGATATTTCAATGGTCTTCTGCCATAGTGACAAAACATCTAAACATTTTGGCTTGCAGTGCTTACACAATGCCAAAGGGACTAAGCATTTTGGGGGCACTGACTGGTTAAATGAGAAGGAAATCTAGTTTTGACACATGAGTGAACTGTTTTGAGAGAGGTATGAGCTTTTGCAGGTGAACCATGGTGTTGTGCCGAACCATCCACGTTATTTTGGCAAAAGCACCAAGAGTGTTGAGAACGTCCGGTCTGTTTCGAGAAATGAGCCAAAGCAATTGAGAAGGATCTTTGCCATTTTGGTGGCACTGACTCTTTATACGGGAAATGAATTTAGTTTTGAAGCAGGAGTGAACTGTTTTGGGAGAGATATGAGCTTTTGCAAGTGAGCTATAGTGTTGTGCTGAACCGTAAGACTGTTTTGCCAAATGATCTTAGAGTTTTGAGAATGTAATTTCTGTTTCAAGAAATGAGCCAAACCAATGGAGAAAAACTGTAAGTGGTCGAGATTGATATGGGATTTAGAAAGTTATTAGTATCAAGTAATGCAATACTTTTTAGAGAATGTAATTTGAACTGTAATCTAATTACACTGCTGATGATGTAATAAGTAGCTAGTAACTAATTATTTTTTAGAGCAAATTATAACACTGAGACTAAACCCTATGTTGAATGAGAAGCCAGTGAAGCAAACACCATCACAGGAGAAATACTTTCTCTCTTCTAGTTGAGACAACCATGAACCTCTTTGCCAGAACTTGCTCTTACAGCTCAGTTTGGTCACTTTTGTAGGCTTCAGAGTTTCTCCAACCCCTCAACAGGTAAAAGGACAAAAGCATATGACCTGCTAGGGGAACTGCTCTTTTGACTCTTTTCACCTGCTGCAGCTCTCCAGGGTGAAAGGTCAAGTGTCACAGAGGCCAGGGAGGTTCCCCTTGGGGCATGCTGCCTGGAGAACTTTTCTTGAAGCTGAGACACCTCTGCCTAGTTTCACAGCACTGCCCCAAACTGCCCTGGGGCATGAATGCAATTCGGTATTTATGGGACTGCTGGGCTATCGCTGGACGTACAAACTGCAATCCCTGTCTCTGTCCCAAAGGAGAGTGCCTCATCGCCCTCCTATGAAAGAAAGCTGCTGGGGCCTGCCCTAAAGTCCTGAGATTTATAAACATCCTGAATCTTTATGATGTGTCCACCCTTAATATTGATAGGGGATGGAGTAAAAAAAAAACTTTACTATATTGGAATCATTATTTATTTAGCCACAGAATGTGATATCTGCCACAGTTACTGCATAAGTCATGGCAAAACTGAAGTGGTGGTTTATCTCATCCCACACGTAAACGTTTATTTTTGCAGTGAGGAACTCAATTAAAACAGATCTTTCACAGATCTTATAACAGGTTTTGACATATTCATCATATTGTCCATTCTTTGTCCATATCTGTAGAACACAAATGCAACACTTTTCCATGCAGTTACAATGACTATAGCTTTCAAGCTTCAAAAGGTTTCACAAAAGCACCATAAAAGTATCATAAAAGTGAGCCATACATCTTGTGTGCTTATACAAAAGTCATGCAATAGATTTGTTTGATAAAGAGCCTAAGAGCAGTCTGTCAAAAATCACACCACATAAAAAAATTGCATGTCATGTGACTTAACAAAAGCACATCATTGGCTAAACTAAGGTCTTCTCATTCCAACAAAAAACACGAGAATGATTTCTTAAAGAGACAGTGCCAATGAAATGAACACAAAAAGTATGTTGCCATTTGGCAACACCATGTGGTAGAGGGATTACATTCAAAGTTTTACTGGTTTGGACCAAAATGAGGGTAAGTAAATGACACAATGATACTTCTTGGGTAAACTATACTTTTAGGCCTTGGTTGAAGACTTTTATAGACGGAACTGCATTATCTTGCATTTTTGCAACCCTTGCATGATTAATGGAGCGATTCAGCAATCTACTAACTTGAAGTAAAACTGTTTGCTCAGTCCTTGCCTGGAAAAAAAAAAGGGAAACATATTAGCAAAAATACATGTTGGTGAGTGCTATAAAGAGGCCGATTATGTATGTCTCGGGCAAATTGGTGGTAATGAGTCAAGAGACTGAGCTGGTTCACATATATTAAAACAGCGATCATTAAGGCATTTGGGCTTAGATTAATCCTGTTAATGACATGCCGGTGCCGCTGGGAATATGAGAGCCAGCCCCAGATGTCGAGGCTGTGGCTCAACTCGACACACAGCAAATCTCTGCCTCTCCCTCTCGCATACTCCGCACTCTCCACATCTTTTCACTCTCATGCAGAAGGGATACTCCTGCACAGTACCACCACTTCAAATGCAAACGAAGGGACACCATCACAGCAGACTACTAATGAGAGCAACACAAGAAGGAGAGCAAGAGAGAGGTGGCTGAGATGAATACATAAAAAAATAAAAAAGAAGTGATCTGAACTGCAGATAAAAAGCGGCAGCAGGAACCCTGATGTCCCCAATTAG
The DNA here is from genome assembly GCF_016745375.1 of Pimephales promelas. Next base: position 2,637,276 of record NW_024121421.1, read on the forward strand.
GAAAGATGTCACCCCCTGTCCACAGAGCTGTAATAAAACCCTCACTCTGTATTCTCCATCACACGGCTCCAACACTGTTAACATTTTAATGTCCTGGGCGTGCATGGTAACACTAATTACTTGGCCATTTGGCTGACTCCAGAATCCTCCAAATGGAAATCTGATCTCGGGCTTAAGACCGTTACATTAAAAAATAATAAGTCATATTTACTGATCTAGCCAGTAGTCATACTTATGATTCAACCGGTTCACTCTTCTTATTGACTGATAGGATCACCAGTCATAAAAGGAAATGACTGTGTGAATTTTAACAAGGACATGAACCCCCAGATTGTTATCCCTTTTCCCTCCCCTTCTCTTCCTCCTATCCAGCCCACATAACCCTGCTGTTTGAGAGAGGCCATGGCACATTTAAATTTCATCACAGGTGTTTTAAATCTATGCAAATCCTCCCATTCCAATCTTAACAGGCAAATCCAATCATTTAAAGCAATCTCCAGAAGCCATTTCTGCCAACATTAAAATTTATGGTCACTAGTAGAAATTTTTGAACCGTATTGAAAAGGCATATCTGTGTCTGATAAAATCCCATCATCTGTAGACATTCCTTCTGACTCCTGCTCGGGGATAAAACACCTTTTTCCGAGGACGCCCCTCAGTTGTGGCAGATTTGAAATTACACAGAAATGAACAAGCTCCGGTTTCACCCCTGCCGAATTAAAGACACATATCTTTCGGATTCAGCAACCAGTGTATTGTTTTAGGACCAGGTGAACCCCAAAAAGAAAGGGTAAACTCGTTTTTTTTTTTTTCTCTCTGAGTGCTGTGTACTGTTTGGCAGCAGTAATACAAAAGGAAACCTTCGATAAAGGCAAGAAATTAGATTCTATCCCCACATGTGGAGCCGGTAGCACCAGCAGCATGAGATAGAAAAGAAGAGGAGCGAATGTAATGGTTGTATTACCGTGCTCAGTCATGTATTATTAATGTTAACGTGATCAAGGCAGGTGGACGAGCCCAGGAGACATCGCTGCCTAATGAACACAGCCCTCTCTCTCTCAGTGGAGCAGGCCCTGGCAGCTGTTACTGTTTCAGAGCAAGTTGTTAGCCTCTGTACCTGAGCAAGCCTGGCTACCCCACCTCCCCCCAAATGCACACACATTTAATTTACAAATAATCTACAGCCACCCACAATTGACACTGTTCATACTGAAGGCCTGGTGTCCGCTAGGTGACTATACCAGAATGCATTTTTAATGCACAAGTGACTAAAAATGCCCAGGAGGTTCCCTATAGGAAACAACATTTATTTACATGTACATTTATTTAAACATAATAACCACCATCATATTTGTTATCTGGTATGGCCTAAAATGGATAAGATGTTACATGGAATGGTGTGTTAAAAAGGTGTCAGAATAATGATAATGCAAATCTGAACAGAGTCAAACCAAAGGCCACAGAAGTCTTCTAAATTATTAGAACTCCTCTGGATCGCAAGTTAAATGTATTTAAGAGCATGTGTTTAAAAACTGGAGTCTCCTATAGTAGCAACTGGACTATAAAAAGTCATCAAATTTATACTTGACCTTTTAGGAAGGGGGTCTTTCACAGAAGAATCGTCATATCTGGGGTTCCTGGTTTTAAAAAAAAAAACTGTTTTAGATGATGCGTCACTTAATCGCTGTCCATCATCTTCAAGGAAAGCGATAAGTGTGAGCTCTAAATTCGCTCTATCCCGTTAAGAGTCGGAGGACGCTGGAACTTTGGAATCCTTAATTATTCATGTGTGGGGCCGTACACTATTTATAAAGCATAAAAGGTAGCCGTGAAAAACTGCAGCACAGCATCCTTTGTCAAGGCCTTCAAAAAATTTTGAATAGAAACCTGTGCACAATACCTGTAGTAACTTGCAGGGGCTTACATCATTAGTTGAGTAGCCTATGAAGCAAACACACACACACACACACACACACACACACACACACACAGGAAGAAGAGTGTGTTCAAAATCAATCCCAGGCAGACTATATACACTCAATATATGACACAAATGATCCCTTAAAACTGTACTGGACTTGCAGAGATTGGTCTTGTCGGTTCAGTTTTGCTTTTCTGCACGGTTGAAAGACAAGGTCTAGCAGGCTGTGTTTTTAGGTCACATACTGCCCCCTGGTGGAATAAACGATAAAGGCAGTTATAAATCAGTGCAGTTGTCTCTGTGTATTTCAGTCAGGGTTAACTAGCCATACTAAAGACAGGTTGTAGTTTTAAAAATGAATGCAGAGGGAAAAATATTTTTGTCAACTTTTAAGGTTGTGTGTCTGTTTGAGTTTTAACTGTTTAGTGTTTAAAAGAAGGAATAAAACATAAATTGTCTTTTAAAATTAATCAATGATTGTTCATCAGTGTTGTACTGGAACAAGCACAAGAACTAACTGCAAATATGTTGAGGTGAAATTATATTTTCCAACTATATCAGCCATGTTAGCACTGATCGTCATTCCACTGATCTTCAATCCATCAGCCATGTTAGCACTGATTACTTCTTTCAGTAACATTCTTGGCATGAGTTATTAACTTTCTTTTTCAATTTTAAGTGGTTTTAAAATATGCATTGGATAATAGCAATAAATTGGTATTTTGCAAAGATAATGCGGAAGGAAGGAAGGAAGGAAGGAAGGAAGGAAGGAAGGAAGGAAGGAAGGAAGGAAGGAAGGAAGGAAGGAAGGGAAATAAAGAAGAATCAATCAATCAATATTTTGCACAAATGTTATTGTTTCCTGATAAGGACCCATACAAAGTTAAAGTCAGGGCTAGTCATCTTATTTGCTTCACTTAGATGTTAACATTGAATTTTATTTGAACATTATTTCTCTATATGTTTAAAAGTTAACTGTGTCCCTTTAAATATACAGAAAAAAAACTGTTATTGCAAATCAGTATTATCTGACCACACAATAAAAGTTAAGCTATGTCAACCATGGCGTCATTTTAGCCAAGATAAAACAAACATCTTGCCAGAAGGATCGCTTAAAACACCACTCCTCAAAATACAAGCCACATTATCATATGGAACAGTTTGGAACTGAGGTACAGATGGTCTGAATATTAAATGCAAAATGTCACAGGTTTACATAACAGGAGTCAAGCAACGTATAATAAAAGAGACACTTTCTTTTAAACAGAATCATGGAAAGACACAAACATGGAAAGTTTGTAAATCAGCCTATATGTATTTCACATTTTACACAGGCATCAGATCTTTCTGATTAGCTAAAATATGACTCAAAATCCAAAACTACCAGTTTCTATCAAACATACACTATTGCATCAGGTATAAAACAAATCAATCCACGGTTGGAGTAATTACCGATCTCACTGAATTCAGGTCAAACTACAACGGTTGAACCACTGAGATGGTTCTTGATTGCATTCATCGTCTGATCATACATTGGTAAAAACCAAAACCAATCCTCGGGATGATTCGCAGCCAAGTCTCAAACAGAGACAGAAGAATCAAACAGACGCCCTCATTCGCACAAACACAGGAGGAGAATCTTATTAGCTGCTCTACAGACTTTCTGCCAACAAACGAAATGTCAGTTGATCCCTGTCATTACCTCCCAATAAATCAAATATGAAATGTTGCCAAGTGTCTGTGATGTACTGATGGTGGATTTAAGAAGGATTTAATTAAATTGTATGTATTCCATCTGAGATTTTTACAAAGTGTCAATGTTTACTTTTTTGCATGTTTTAGCAGCATGTGTAGTCTCTCATGCATCAGGTTTCTGGATAAAGCAATATTTCCAATGAACTGGCCTGTAAATAAAACAGACCAGTTTCTTCTACTCAGCTCACCGTATTATTCAAAAGCCTCTTCAGTGCTTATGTATTTGAAAAAGCTTAGAAGAACAATATCACACATCCTGTTTCTGTTGGACTAAGCAGATACAATAGATAGCAGCCAGGCGGTGGAATATAAACACAAAAATTGTCAGGCCTGCTAGGAAAGAATAACCTGACAGATACAAAGCAATTTTGATGTGATAACCAAAAAGTTAACTTTCGCTAGCTACAAGATCACTGTGAGTGTGTCCATGTTTGTTACACGTGTCTGTGTGTGGTTGGTATGATGGCAGTGGTGAGGTCACTAGTCACTTATCATCAGTTTGTTGTACAGGCATTTTGATCATATAGGTATGCTGTCCTAGGATGTCTGTGTCAGAGCAACAGTAACAAAGCCCATGCCATCAACCTGGCTGGAGAAAAATACTGAATATTTCATTACCTGCTCCAGGAGAAAAGAAAAAAAAAAACTCTAGGGCCTGCCATTTCATTACAGATCTGAGTAATACAGAAAACTATGGGTAAATAAGCAGGATAAATGTCACTTTCCATGGATAGGACACTCCAAAATATGACCTGAAATTCTTAAACATAACAGTAATTAAAATGTGTTCTTTTTCAACTAATGGTCATGGAAAGTATGTGCTTAACAAACAGGAATGCTGATCATCAAACAAAGTAGGCAAAAGTAAATAAGAGTTTATTTATTCATTTTTTGGGGGGAAACAAATCTTTCAACCCTGCTTGTTTTTATTTTAAAAAATATAATTTTGGATTGCTTGTTTGTTATTATTAATTATAGCTTACAAATTCCACAATAAATTGGGTAACAAAGTTGAAGGCTGATGATTGCAGTAAATGCTAAAATCTGTGTATGGATAAACTCGAAATCAATTCTACAAAAAAAGCCAGAAAGGAACCTAACAATGGTATTTCATGGGTGCATCTAAGCCACCTAATCAGAAAAGGAATTCCTAGTTAGGTAATTGCCGTTCTTACCGTAACAGGGAAATGTAAAAGGTTTTCAAAACCCTGAAGGCCCGAAAGCGAGATGTTTAGCTCGGTGTGACTTCTGTGTGCAAACAGCAATCATGTCTCACGCCCTGCTCAGGGCTCCAGTTGTCATGAGGAGAGGGGCTGTCGCTGACAAAACTGCACAGGGGAGCGTCATCTGTGAAATCCCTCTCTACTCCTCCACTGTTCACTCCCTAATCAATATCAGGAGCAACAACACACAGGAAGGCGAGGCCAAGAGAGAAAAACGAAAGCAAAGCAAACAACACATTTTCAGTGGGGGAAGAAAATTAGCGTGCAACGAGATTCTTCCACGCACCTGTCATCATACGCTTCGGCTTAATGAGAGCGCTTCTATTCCTGATCACATCATATTTGTTTTATACAAGACCCTTTGAACAGCTCAGAGATATTGAGCCTTCTTTGATCATTGCATCTTTCTGAATTCCAAATAAGAAATGAGTCTCTCTCTCTCTTTGTCCCATTCTCTGTCTTTCTTGCTTTGCTCTCTCCTCCCTTGCTGCGACTACTTTGTTTGTTTACTACACAGACCTATTGCCAGAATTAGCTAGAGAGGAGAAAGAGTAAAATAATGATAGAAATAAAGATGAAAAGAAAAATGAACAGAGAGGGAGGGAGGGATAGAGCTCAGGAGCATTGCAGAAGAGAAGTGTGGGGCGTGAAATTTTCTTCATTAATGTTTATGCACTTAACAAAGAGAGAGGGGTCTAGAGGTATAACATTGCCACGAGACATCGCAGTTAGCAGGGATTTTTTGAAGGCAGTCATATTCTAATGATGACCCTTGGCATGCTGTGGCACTTGGGACTGCCCCCTGTGTGAGGAAGGCTGTTGAAAATTAATCCTTTTCTCATTTCAAACAGAATATCACCCGGCCCCTGATCACAGCGTCAGTGCCCCCTTTCGTAAGGCCCATTGAAAGAAAAGGCATTATAACAACCCCAGATCTTTTCAGGCGAGTCCACGAGTCCCACCAGTCCTCCGCTCCCACCACTGCTTCTGGAACACACAGTGACACTGTGACCGAGGGACTGGAGAGGTCTGGATGTTCTCTGGCTGTTTAAAGATTGAAGCCATTGGTGTGTGATGGGCTTCTTTGATGTTTGCTAAGCACAATGCCTGGGTGCAGGATAGTAAGGATACCGAGAAAGGGAAGAAAATAAAGGGCAAAAGAAAGAAGACAGTGGTAAAAAGTACATGCACAAATGGGAAATAGAGGTGAACTGAGGAATGGCTTTACCAAAAAGGCAATCATCTTTCTCAAAACCACAGTGGAAGTGAAAGACTAGAAAGAGGAGAGGAGGAGGGAATGGGAAGAAGCAGTGCAGCCACCCTGACAAAGGAAGATAAAAGCATAGAGGTTGAATCAGGGGCCATGACTGACTATGAAGAAGAAATTACTCTGCCAGAGACCACAAGTTTTGTTTTCCACCACAGAAAAAACTAACTCTAGTTTTTACTAACTCTTGAAAAAAATACATTCTTTTTCACTCTGATTTTGCAGAAGGACAAGGGATACTTGTGTCCAAAGTCTTGGAATAGAGAGACCTAAAGTGAGCATACCTCACTTTGGTTAACAATATCCCTTGGATGTGAAGACCTTCATTACTTGACCTGCAGGAACAACTATAAATTCCACTTTGTTTCTGTGTAAATTGAGCTTTACCTTTGTCTTCACCTTGAGAAGCTAGTTTCAATCCAGGAAAAACTGCCTGATGGACCTGGCCCAGTCTTAGTCCCAGAGCCTGTCCAACCCTATAGGCTGGTGAGATCCATTTCTCACAGATGGAAGCAATGTCCAGTGATGCCATGGTATCAGAGATACATGTTACGCAATGCCTAATTTTAGTCAAACATTGCCATTTCGAAAAACATGTGTGTTAAAGGACAATATTCTATCACTCTGCCTGACAACCATTTTTGGACTTTATGCATGTTCATTACTTAATTCCAAGAGGGATTTCCTCACCCTTAGTACTATTTGAATAGTATCATCTGGGAATCCCTTTTAACTTGACTCCATGGGGATCAATCTACATCAAGAAAAACTCCTTAAAACTTATAATTTTTCCCAAACCCTCCATGTTGTGTGCCCTGTCCTATAATTTTCCTCATGAATGGGGCTTCATTTACTGCCTGCTTCTAAAATAATACCCTAATTATGAAACAGTTGAAATTCTGAGAGAGTGAAGTAAGATATGACAGTGGATGACCTGTGTTGGCCCATTATTCTAGCGAACTTTACACAATTTTGTGTAAAGTTCGCTAGAATACAAGTTCTTAATATGCAAAAAAAAAAAAAAATAATAATAATAATAATAATAATCATTGATTGGCAGGTAAAATTAATTGTCAAAGCAAACGTGTATAGATACGTAAAAAAAAATATAACTGTTAGTACATTTTCAAATTTTCAGTGTCTCACAAATAAGAAAGAAAAGAAAGAAAATGTACATTTGTACATTAGATTATACAGATATAAACCTAAATTATACTTTATAACTCTGACTAGACTTTTGGTTCAGTTAATAATATACATACTGAAATATAATTAGACAAATTAGTTTTACTTCAGATATTAGTCTTTGTTTAAAAGGGCCATTATTCTCTACATTCTTATTACTTTGAAAGCAAAGAGTAATTAGGTTTTGTAACTTTTTTGAAACTGATAGCATTTTCAAAGTGCTAAGACCCCTACAGCAAGAGAGTCCAACAAAGAGCTTACCAGTTCAAAGTCTTGCAGAGAGCTATCTCTTCTTTAAGTGCTAATCTTTACTTCTTTAGTTTGGAGTAATCACATGACAGACTTGGTTTGAGACATGGTGCTCCTGAGGTTTGCCGCTTGTTTTCTTTTTCCCTCCTTTCACACATACCCATGCAGATTGTTTACACTGATACTAAAGTAGTGTAAATTGAATTCCAGTACATCATCTTACCAGTGGTCTCAAGTGTATAGTGGTGTATGCTCTCTGGACATTAATTCTCTGCAGTTTTTGTTAGATTTACATAATATCTATCTATGAATCCATTCGTCCATCCTTAAAGGCACAATATGTAGTTTTTTATTCACCACAAGAGGGCGCAGTTTCCAACAATAACAAAGGCGTAGGTTTATGATGCAGTGATGAGCTGAATGATGGGACTTGCTGTCAAAGTGATGGATCTAATAATGTTTATGGATGAGTGCAAACGTCGCAAACATGAAGCAGGTCGCGATTGCTAAAGAGAGAGATACCACACATGAGTCCTGCGGATATAAAGGAATAAGGACATTTAATACTAGCGAACTACCTGCAAGTGCTGGATTACTCACACAGGTCAGTTTATAGATGAATTAAACTTGTGAGGTAACGCAGTGCTGCTTCATTTGGTCTAATGTTACACTATCACACTAAACAGCATTTAAATGTGTGTTGAAATTTATAATGTTATACTATGTGTTAGTTCCTTTGCTAAACGAAACTAGCCGTAAGCTAGATCAACATTAGAATAACATAATGACCATATTCTAACATTTCATCATGTTGAGCTAACGTTATATAACATTGATTTGTTTTATGTACATTTTCTCACCTGTCTAATAAAGCTGTCAATTTGTGACTCATGAAGCTCTGTCAAGTCCAAGTTGGTCGTGGACGTGGAGCTCTCGGCATCTCAAAAACGGCACGCTGATATTGATCCTCATTTTAGTTCTCCTTGTTTGTCCCAAAGTCGGCTTGCCATGGTCTATGTTTGAAAAAAAAAAACAAGAATAGAACAAGAAAAACGTCAATCGTAGTTATTGGGTAAATTACAAATAAGAATGTCAATGATAAAATAAACAATTATGTAAACTACACAAGCTTTTCTTTTTGATAACTTTATTCTAATTTACCTGATGCATTGACTATATCAGGAAATCTAAATATATTTTATTTCAGCAATTAAAACAATCCTCATCCACAGTCTTTTTAAAATGAACATCCATATAAAAAATGTGATTGACCCTAAATTACTGATTTTTAACCACATCATACGTTATGTTTACATCTAAATACACTTTATTTCAGCAATTAAAACAATCCTCATCCACAGTCTTTTTAAAATGAACATCCATATAAAAAATGTGATTGAACCTTTTCAACCACATCATACGTTATGTTTACATTATTGACTATAAACTTGACATTAAAGTGTGTCTACCAAGGACAAAGCTAGTGGGATTGGTAATATATAAACTTTAGAATCAGATTGTCAGCATGGCCTACCATGATATCAGAACATATCTTCCAGTGATAGCTTTTCTTTGTCATATTAAATTGTGTATATAAGGATGTGCTAGTGCAATGTAAAAAAAAGTTCAAATTGTGTGTGTGTGTTAGCTTATTCACATCAAGGTCACCTGCTGCATCGAGAGCAAAAATGCATCTTCAGAAAGGTCTGTGAAATGTTAGTCTCTTGTCTTGTCAAAGGTCTTGATCAAACGAACCACTGGAAAGGACAGATGGTGGCTGTACTAGAGGCGGTGGTTTGGGGGCTGAGCTATGACAAGTCCTCTGAGCTGGAAGAATGGTGGGCCGCTGCACTTAGGTGAGTTAGGGATCAAATGACACCAAAGATGTGAAACCAAAGGGAACATGGTGTGGTCAGGCACCTTTACCCATTTAGAGACAGGTGAGTGGGAAACAGCCTTTCAGTGTGGATGGAATGGAGGGTACACGCAGGTCAGGAGGCAATCATCATTCTAACACCTTCCTGCTCAGCGTGTGGTACCTTTCATCAGACAGCCTCTCACTCTCAGAGCAGCAATGTTGCAGTGCGAAGATTGTGCAGGAAGTCATGGATTCAACCACCACTGACAACAGACGTGAACTCAGAGTAAATGTGTGAAGTGCGGCTGGGAAAATTAACATGCTAATTTCTGTGAGTTTTGTGGATTAATTAAGGGATTTTTAATACATTTACTTCTTTATTTTTTACTTAAGTGCTTTACTGTAGAGTCCAAGTTTAAGTACAAAAAAAAAGGAAGCTGAGGAAGACCTCACAGAAGTATGTGTATTCTCAAGGGGACTCAAGACAGCTCAGGAGGAAGCACTGGGACCCTGGAGACCACAGGTTTAAGCTTGGGAATAATTTGGTTCCAAAATCACCTTAGATCTGTTCTTCAACAATCTGGCGTTTCCCCAGCACCAGATACAAGTTCTCTGGCAAATTTTATGCTACAGGTTCAATCGATTCCACCAAACCCTCATTGGCTAACTAGCCCACACCTACGAAACTATGGAACAAATCTTCGAGTTGCTATTGTCGGTGGTCTTGTGCTTTTTCTGTTCAACTGCCAGCAAGGCATACCCATCCAATGCTGTGGAACTCCCATTGGATGCTGCAAAAATCCTCCTGATCGAGCTACGTTTTTCTTCATCCGACAGCTGGAAATGGCTTACCCGTCCAATGCTGTGACTACTGAACTCCTGTCTGAGGCTGCAAGAGCTATCCTGTCCGGGTGCTTAAAATTTGTTCACCCCCTCCCGGCGGTCAAGTGGCTCAAATCACGATGCACCTTGTCGTCAGCTGGTAGGGTCCACCCTCTGCTCCTTGTTTAGTGGCTGGTAGGGAACACTCATCCAACACAGTGACCTGCTCCCATCAGAGGCTGGGCGGGCCCTCCTGGTTGGGTTTTTCCAGCATTCATCCTCCACCACCTCTTCTCACTTCTAACTATTCCCAACCTGGGAGGATGAGTACTCTAGGTTCGGGCCAAATTCTGAGCTCTGAGCCCTCTCCTCATAGCCTGGATGCCAGCCCGAACCCCGCCCACAACATTTTTTGGTCGGGAAGTTCGGTCTGGACTCGATCCAATGAGGAGAAATTATGATCAGTCAAAAAATGAACGGGCTAATCAAATTGCCAGGGCAGGCTTTAACCCTTTGATGCACAACATGGGTCTAAATAGACCCGACTGAGTTTTCATTTTCTATATCTTTGCAAGAAATTAATTTCATCACTCAGTATTCCAGGTATTCCTCAATTAACTTGTTTTTGATCATCACAAATCCTTATTTTTATTTTTCATTTCTTACTTTTTGAATAAAAATAGTTTTTGTATAGCAACCCTTCTAATGCGCAACATGGGTCTAAAAAGACCCGTATTCATTTCCTATGGTATTTCAGTGATGGCTGAGTGTTTTCTTTGCTAAATCTTTAAAATATATGTATTTTATAATTTCTTATTCCAGATATTCATTAAATATCTTGTTTTTGATTTCCACAAAGCATTGGGTTTATGTTTCCTTTCTTACTTTATAAACAAACACAGGTTTTGTATTTCTACATCAATTTTACATACATGGGTCTAAAAAGACCCGTATTCATTTCCTATGGTATTTCAGTGATGGCTGAGTGTTTCTTTGCTGAATCTTTAAAATATATGTTTTTTTATCATTTCTTTTTCCAAGTATTTACTAAATATCTTGTTTTTGATTTCCACAACTCATTATGTTTGTTTCCTTTCTTACTTTATAAACAAACACAGTTTTTGTATTTATACTTCAATTTTACATACATGGGTCTAAAATGACCCATATTCATTGGTATGTTATTTCAGTGATGGCTGAGTGTTTCTTTGCTGAATCTTTAATTTAAAATATGTTTTTAATCATTTCTTATTCCAGGTATTCATTAAATATCTTGTTTTTAATTTCCACAAATCATTATGTTAGGTTTTTTTAATTTATTTCTACATCAATTTTACATACATGGGTCAAATTTTTTTATTAATCTTATTTTATTTTACCCACAGACATTTTTTATATATATATATTGTAAAAGATAACAACATAATATCTCAATATTAGGCTATGGTTACCTTGACCTTGTAATCCTAGTGAGAAATCCTAGTGAGAAGGAGAAACATGTCCAATACTATTAGCTAGCTAGCTGTTGACATATTCTAGCTAGCTAATGTTAACTACACAAAAAAATATTGTTTTTTAAAGCTTATTTACATTTAGTAGGCCTAACAGTTCATAATCATTCATATGCTGAAATGATTCTTATACTGAAATCATTCTATGATTGAAATGATGCCCAGCTGCCAAAGACAGAAAAGTCAGCAGCTGGTGTTCCCAGAGCACCAGGCCTGTGTGCAAGGAGCACAAACATGTAGTTGTCATTTGTGAGGCATGTAAGCACTAAGATGGCAATTTGAGATGCCGCTACCAGTGTGATTTTATTTTTTCTGGTTTTTTTTTCTTTTATTTGATCACATTCACCACAATTCAATACAGTTACACTACACCACAGTTCAATTTCAGTGTTATCAGTTATCTGTGATATGTGAATGCTATGCGAGACAAAGTGGCAAATAAACATTTCAATTGTTAAATATGTTGTTAAAATTACTTCTAAGATTATCAATTTAACAAAATGTTGTCTTTATTCTTTTGTTTTATTATGCTTGATAAGTACATTTGATATAGTAACACAAAACCTGGAAAAAAATGAAAAAAATTATTTTTGGTAATTGAAAACAATATTTTTTTAATATTTATAAATCATGAAATTTATAGATAATGGAATATTAAATGCTTAAATAAATTGATCTCAAAAGATAAAAAGAAAAGAAAAGTCCAGCCATGCATTAAATAACATAGGACATGAATACGGGTCTTTTTAGACCCATGTATGTAAAATTGATGTAGAAATACAAAACCTGTGTTTGTTTATAAAGTAAGAAAGGAAACATAAACACAATGATTTGTGGATATCAAAAACAAGATATTTAATGAAGACCTGGAATAACAAATGATAAAATACATATAGTTTAAAGATTCAGCAAAGAAAACACTCAGCCATCCCTGAAATACCATAGGAAATGAATACGGGTCTTTTTAGACCCATGTTGCGCATTAGAAGGGGTATCCATAGCTTGCGCATCAAAGGGTTAAACGATGATGGACAGATGATCTGCAAGGACGTAATCATCACATTATCGAAGAGCGCTTAACTGGTTTCCCTCAGAGATGACTGCAGCTGGAGACTTGAGATGTATAGATTCCGCTGTCACGTCTGTTGTAAAATAAATCGACAGTGCATTCATTTTAATAGACAAACCGAAAACTGCAATCAAGACATTTGTTGATCAGAAAGATATCTTTGCCATCCTTCCTACATGATTCTGCAAAAGTGTAACTTATCAGCTGGCTCCGATGGTCGCTAAGAAGATGTGACGTAATGAAAAGCCTGTGGTCGTTGTGGTTTCTCCTTTGGTCGCACTCATGAAGGACCAAGTAAAAGAAGCAACACTCATTATTTTACTTGTAAAATAAGTAAGTTATATCATTGAAAACTGCGCTATGCAAAGTAGTTGACTTACTGCGTTGCTCTGATTGGTTGTAGGTCTACCGACTATCATATTGAGTGCAGAGTTTTTTTTTTTTTCCTGGTTCGGTTAAGACACGCCTCATAATCAAAGCCCTATGGAGCAGTTTCAGACTCACATTCTGACAAAAATATGAGTATGATGAAGTCAGGCCACTCTCCTCAGACAGCATCGAAAATATATCTATAACCTTTACTCTATCTGATTATATGTACTTGTGAAGGGATGTGTACAAATGAACAAAATGTGTAAGAATCAAAATGTTTTTTGGTCACAGAGCTTATTTTCGGAATAACCCTAAAGCCAATTCAAAAATCCTATTGGATTTTTGTTGAGAGAACACGATGATGCCAACTTCCCAACTTCCCAAGTCATGACTACAGCACACTGACATGGTACTGTCTAAAATTATCTTAACTTTGTAGCCTGGTATCAGTAAATATTGAAATAAGATTAATTTTGTTTGACAGTCTTAATTATAAAAATTACATTAAAATAAACTGGTTTTATATTGAAACTGGATTTTGAATAAGTGGGGCATGCAAAAACACACAGATGGGGAAAGAAACAAGAAATGACCAATTAGTAAGCAATCCCTAAAGAGAAGCCCCGTGTTTGACAGCTAATGAAAAACAGAAGTTGGACTACTGTCATTGCTGACCCCAGTTGAGCCTCTGACAGGACCTGTGATAGGGTGAGAGGGTGGACAGACCTTGACAGTGCTAAGCAGTCTCTATTGCATGGACATTAACCCTGCGCTGCCCTCCCTTCCAGCACACATCTGGCAGAGAACTGGACTAGTACCAACTCTCAGTGGGCAATGCCCTTCTTTACCAAAGCATGCTGGGACAGATTGGGTGTGAGTGTGTCAGTGCCAAGTTGCTATATTTACAGATGTAGAGAGCTGAATGCCAACTATATTCAACCTCATTTTCAACATACAAAAGGACATTCACAATCAGTAAATGCTTTCAATAAAATACATTTCATTTGGCTATTAATTTTAAACAAACAACATGAAACAACTAAGAGCTTGATTCAAAAACTGTAGTGGCAAGGACTAGGGGATACCAGGAGTAAACTAAATGAAAAATAAAATTATTTGGTCCCACTTCATATTAAGTGGCCCTAATACCTGTGAATTTACATGGTTACTAGATATGTACTTAGTATGTAAGTACAGTTTAAATACACATTGGTACATAGTATTTACAGCTGTAATATGTGTGTAACTACACATATGTAATAACACACTGAAAGGTATGGGTAAGTACAAATGTGTAACAGGACATTAGTAAAAACACTTTTTTCACTAGAGTAAGTACACATGTGTAACAGGCATTATGTAAGTACATTTTGTAACAACAATGTATTTACACACGTTCTTCCACTTCCACACAGTCTTCAATAGGCACTGAAACTCCATTGAAATCATGATGATTCCGTAAGTTGTGGCCGTTTCACACATTGTATCAAGTGCAGAGTTACTAAAGAGTTACCATGTAACACTGTTAATACAGTGTTGCACAGAGGTTTGTGTTTTTTTTATATATATATTACTTGTTAAGTTGAAGCCGTTTTACTCTGCATCAAGTGGACCATTCCTGAGGTGTTACAACGTGAGTAGACTGTTAATACAGTGTTGTACAGAGGTTTGGGTTTTGTATAATACACAGTAAGTTATGGCCGTTTATTGTGCCCCCGTTTTACACTTTGTATCAAGTGCAGAGTTACTGAGGAGTTACCATGTAACACTGTTAATAGAGTGTTGCACACAGCTTTGGGTTTTGTATATTACACTGTAAGTTATGGCCGTTTTACACTTTATATTAAGTAGACACTTCCTGAGGAGTTACCGTGTAAGTACACTGTTAATACAGAGTTGTACAGAGGTTTGGTTGTTTTTATTATACACAGTAAGTTATGGCCTTTTTACACTTTATATTAAGTAGACACTTCCTGAGGAGTTACCGTGTAAGTACATTGTTAATACAGTGTACAGAGTTTTGGTGTTTTTACTATACACAGTAAGTTATGGCCCTTTTACACTTTATGTTAAGTAGACACTTCCTGAGGAGTTACCATGTAAGTACACTGTTAATACAGAGTTGTACAGAGGTTTGGTTGTTTTTATTATACACAGTAAGTTATGATTGTTTAACACATTCTATCTAGTGCAGACTTACTGAGGAGTTACCGTGTAAGTACAGTACACTGATACCACAGGGGGAAACTTTAGCTGTAATTCAGCGCGAGTCCTGCCAGTCATACAATAAATACATGGTATACACATAGGAATTATCATGATTTCAGTGGAGTTTCAGTGCCTTCCAAACTAGTAACTACAGTATTGAAGACTGTGTGGAAGTGGAAAAACGTGTGTAAATACAGTGTTGTACTAATGTAAATACATTAGTAAAGTGTTGTTACTAATGTCCTGTTACACATTTGTACTTACCCATACCTTTCAGTGTGTTATTACATTTGTGTAGTTACACAAATATTACAGCTGTAAATACTATGTACAAATGTGTACTTACACTGTACTTACATACTTAATACATATCTAGTAACCATGTAAGTTCACAGGTATTAGGGCCACTTAATATAAAGTGGGACCGAGTTGAACAATTAAGGATGCTCCGATACCACTTTTCCCAGAATGACTTCAATAGGCCTACTGATACTTTAATTTTTACTTTCATTGATTACTTCACTAATACCCGATTTGCGCTGCATTTGCAAGTTTTAAATGCCAATTGGCAGTGGTGGGTAGTAAACTTTTACTGTACTTTTACTGTAACTCGAGCAGATTTTTTACATACGTTTTCATTTTTTAACTAATGAAAAAAACGAAGTTCCTCTTGTTGCTTTAGTTTGATGAACTGAGAAACTTCTTTGAGATTTTGACATCTAAGAGATCATCATTATATAAGAATATCCTGTAAGTTTCAGAACTGAAAACGTACTTGTTAGTCCTATAAAAGCTTTTATTGACGTTTTTCAAAGTCTATGATGTCAAGGGTTTTGAAAGTCTGCTGCTCGAATCCGATGTTCGCGGCTATCTTTACGAGCTGCAGTATAGTTTAGAGCAGCTGAGGCTGATGAAGGAGCAGGAGACGCCTGGCTGTCGGTCGAGACGCCCGGAATGGGTAGAGCTCGGCGGCCTGCTGTTGCCTGTACTCTCGCTGCGTGTCACGGCCTACGGACACAGAGTCCGTCTGCTGCAGAGAATTTCAACGATGGCAATTTCTCCTGGAGGAAAGCTCTGAATCAGACGAGCACACAGACATTTTATATTTGTGTTGTGATAGTTTCGCCTTCACAACATCCAGGTATCATGCAGTAATTCACCATACAGAAATAAACAAACGCGGAGTAATTCACTAATGTGTTTACAAATGTAACGTGAACTGGATTTGTTGTTGTGGGAAGAAAGAGGCATGAACCGGCGAACATTTAAACATTTTAATAGTAAAATGAACATATACAAAAAGTAAGCCAGCGTTACACACAACAGAAACAAATAAACATAAAATCAGGCCTGTTTCTCTCTCGATCTGCCGTCGTCGCTCCCCATTTTATGCATTCGCTCCTTTGTGAGAGACGCACCGGCGCACACCTCAGGTGTCTTTCATTATCACTCACGCCACCGGCCTCGTGGAGCACGCCGTCCTCTTACATCCCTCGCCCTCGATCGTCCTGCTCGCCACAGCCAACTAACTAGACATTTTGTTTGAAATGAATTTCAAACTAGTACTCTGGTGACAGCTAATGTTAGCGTTGTAGACGGAAGAATGAATTCTCTGTTTGCGCTGTTCCGGTGGATGGGTGGGTTAGTGGGTGTGGCTTGCGGAGCTGTGCAATGCAGTGGCATTCTGGGAACTGTAGTTTTTTAACACAAATGCGCCCCTTGGTTATTTTCTGTCTTTTCTCGGTCAAGAGGGCACCAAATAAAACAATTATTTTACATTTTGACTACATATATGATCCACTTTCAATAAAGATTAATGTTGCAATGGGTGAAATGCTCCTTTAAGAAGGGATGGATGTTTGCTTCAAGTGATGATAGGTTTGTGAAATTATATTTGAATTATATTTCTGTAGATGAATAATTTTCTTTAGATTCTCTGTCTAATAGTGACCAAAAAGACATTTAACTCCAGCTCACCATCAGTGTCGCCAAAAGAGTGCGTACGCACGGTCAAGAGCATCCTTACGGTGCGCACTTATTTATGCCAAGTTTATTTTCTATAAATCCCGATATGTGCGTGGAAAAATAAACGTTGCGTACGCACAAAATGGGCATAGAAATATGGGTACGCAACATTTATACAACAGGCCCCAGGAGCGTTGGATGAAGTGGTCGTGGACCTTCAGTCAATTACAATCATATCAGCAAATATATTCTATTGTTTACCAGTGATGAAGATATTTATTAATTGAACATCTGTGTATGCTGTCTGTGAACAAGATACATTTATTTTAATTTATTCAGGTAGTATAATACATTTTACAACCAAACAGATTATTACGACTGAATATCACTACTACAAAGTATGACATTGCCAGTTATATTTGTACATAGTATACCACCTTGTTTTACACATGCCTGCAGAAATAAACATTTGATTACATTTTGGAGAACAGATGGAAGAAGATTCAAGATTCAACAAACTACAAACTTTCCACTTATGTCTGTGAAAAAGGGAGGATCTTGACAAGCTTGTGCATCTGTGCCCAATCCATAGCACTTTTTTTATCAGCTCACATACTAGTTATGTTCGTTTTCATAAACTTTATGTTTATATTCATCAATTACATGTTTCATATGTTTTCTTTGCCCTAGATTCCCTCCATGGTGTCATGGAGATTAATTTAACAAACACAGCTGACTTCATTTAGGTCACTATCTCTATGTATTTATCAATTTGTTTAAGTCACTGTCCAGTATTGTTCATTGTTGATTAAAAATATTTACTTTATTTTGTAAATCTAACCATCTTCATCTTTATTGGAAATGAAGCGTGACAACTTTTGTATGTAGGCCATACTATTTTAATTAATTGATGACTGAACTGAATATGAAACAGAATGATGTAATAAAGTTATTGACCAGTAAATGGTAACTTCAAATAAGCGTTTCTGTAAAAAAAAGGGGGGGGGAAATCAATTTAATTGGCCTGTGCTCCTGTTAAAATTTGGTTTGTTTACAGAATTTGTTTTCATTCCTTCAACCAGTTCAAAGCCCTACCCATAATACACGGTAGACACGTGTATGTGCTGCGCAGTGCGCCTCTATCGCACTGTAAGACATGACAAAAAATAGTTTTCCAGTCTGGTTTAGTTCACACAGCGTGGGTTTTCTGAGAATGCGGTTGTCTTCCAAAAAGACATGAACATTCTGCTGTTTGTTTGTTTGTTTGTTTGTGTGTGTTCAACAGAAGAAAGAAAATAATACTGGTTTGGAACATTAGGGGGAGTAAATAATGGCAGAAACTTTTTTTTAACTATCCCTTTAATAAAGGACTTCAGATGTGCGAGCATCAAATGGATTGTTCATATTATATTTTAACTACAACAAATATGACATACGCTATATTATAAATGTATTAATATGTATGAATTAGGGCCGTGCAAAAATTAATTGCGATTAATCACATCCAAAATAAAAGTCTGTGTTTACATAATATATTTGTGTGTGCTGTATATAATTATTTTGTATATATAAATACACACACATGCATGTATATATTTAAGAAAATGTGTTATTCATATATAAAATATTTATATTTATATAATATAGATTATGTATTTATAAATATATACAGAATTTAAGCGCAAATAATTCTTAAATATATACATGCATGCATAGGTATTTATATATACAAAATAATTATATACAGCACACACAAATATATAATGTAAACACAGACTTTTATTTTGGATGCGATTAATCGCAATTAACTTTTGCACAGCCCTAGTATGAATATATGAAATCAACATGAAATATACGTGTAGCTTCACATGGTTGAAATGAATAATTGGCATCCATCATCAACAAACATGCATCATGGTGTTCCTGGTTGATGCGATTTGACATTGAAGAGCTGAAGCCCTGATAGTATTAAATAAGGTCCTCTAAGGCACAGATCGCAAGCACAGCAAGAAGACTGATCTCCCTCTAACAGGGCCTTGTGGCAAGGTTTTGTTAAACCTCATTTTTTTAACATGGGCTATTGGGAACTTTAATCCTATCCATGCACTATCAAATCTGAACCTGTGGGCATAGATTTGATTGTTATTCAATGTAAAGCATGAACAGACTTACTAAACAATGTAAACAAGCACATCCCTGTATGAGACATGATTTCTAATATAAAATTCCTGAACTCTGGAAACTGTCCCTGAGAAGGGCACATCTTCCTACAGAGAAATATCTAGTTACACAGACGTGAGACAGAAACAACTGGTTCATCTCTTAAAACTTTATTTGATCACCCCTGTATCATGTGAGCAAACAACTTAATTACGTGTTTCAGGACTGTTAGAAGCCAGTGTAACCATGCATTTTTTAGTACTACCACATCTACCAAAGCATTTGCCCATAAATATGTCTGGAGGTCTTGGATGAATTTTTAATGGATGAGCAGAGGAGATGAGAGAGAGAATGGTAGGATCAGGGGGACATGAGGATCGAACTGCTGGCACAAAGCAGAGGCTGTTCACCTCCAATCTTTCTCAGTGACATCCTCTATGTCTTATTGCTGTAATTACCCTTTAGTTTATCACAAGCCCAGTCTCTCATTATCAGGACAGGGAACAGGAGGGAGAGCAGACCCATGGGCCAGTCAGACAGGAGGTGCTCAGGATGTCACCTTACACAGGATTTGCTTATGATGTTGAAGCCTAAATGCATACGGCTCAGAGGGAGAGGAGACGAGGAAACAATGCTATAATGAGAAGGTAGTCATAACCCTTGTTTTAGACACAGAAAAGAATAGATAATCGTTATACTTTCTGTCATGTAGTGTAATTCAAATTCTTTGTTACACCAAAGTGTCATCCATTACACTGAATGACAGTATCACAGTGTAAATAACAATTTTATCATCTTATTAATGTTACAGATACACATTTTAGAGAAATTGCACTGATAATGTGTTATGATGTGTTATATTTTAATTGATTTTTATATTGTTTAATTTGTGCTATTGATTAATTTTAGATGCCCATAAAGTTGAAAAGCAAAAACTAAATGCATACCCAGAAGCTAGGGTGGCATTCTTAAGGCCAATTCAAATCAAAAACAATAACTATAATGATAATAAGAGTCCACAACAATGAATGATAGCACTGTTCATTCTAAACATGTGCTGCAGGTTTGTCGTCTGCCACTTTAAATGCAGGAGCTCTATAATTTTCAAACAATATATATATATATATATATATATATTTTATAGTTAATTTGCTAGAAAAGAAAATTGCTCTGAAATTGATTCCACAAAAGGTTTCTCTGTGCCGTTATTATTATAGCTGTGGTGTGGACTCTACTATTCTTTTATACTTTTTTGAACTGATTTTGAACTGGCCTTTAGCAAGGAAAAGAGAAAGGTATTCAGGATAGCGATTGTGAAAATAATAGCTTACCAATGTTTTTAAACAGAGTCCCCCCTCACTACTGACCATTGAGGGGATTCTTAACCCAAAATACTCATTTTGATAATGTAATTTGTGTTGGCAAACAAAAAGTATCTAGCTGCAAGGAGTCAATTTTTCATTCAGAGTAATGTAACCGAGGTCAAAATTGAGCTAATCAGAAAAATAAATATAATGTTTAATAATTATATTCTCACTCAAAATGCTGAAAAAGTAACATAATGTGTTGCTAAAGTCATTCTGCTGTGCCTTGAACATTAAAATAATTAAATTAACTATGATAATTAAAGCGTGACGTTTGTCATAAGACAGGCGCTGTGTATGACGTCACTGAGATGAGACGCGTAATTGGCATAGACAGTAAAAGAAATGGACACAGCGACCCCATTGATTTCAACAGTGAAGACTGAAGCCTGATTATTGCACTTCCTGCGTGAAGTCTGGGTGACTGTGCAATCTCAAAATGAGCCTGGCGACAGTCTGACAGTTGTAAATCTTCTAGTAGCTGTGCCAAGACAAATCTGAATCACTTTCAATTCCTGAAAAACGTTGTTGAAATATTTTGTGCCTTTGCTTTTATGGACTCTCTATCTATGGGCTTCTCCCTTGACTTTATGTCTCCATGTCCCCCCGATTGCCTCATAGACAGTAAAAGATTGCCTACGAGTTTCTCCTCCTGTCTATAAGGTAATGTCTCCATTGTGCGACAGAAAGTTGCAATCGTTAGCCTATTTTTAGAAAAACGGATTATACGAGCCGTAACGTAAGATACAAAGTAATGCAGCCTTTTATACATTGTCGTGTTTTTTAAAAATAAATAATGGACAAATTAAGTTTTTGGACACTTCAGATGTAAAGTTATTCGCTGTCAAAGTGATGCCAAAATGATGCTAAAATGAATGGGAGTGAATGGAATGCTAACAGCAGGTGAAGTTCTGCTGCAATGGCGGCTCCCGCGAGGCTTCAGTTTCCAGCTGATGGATTACCCCCTTGGTAATTGCAGAGAGAGCATGAGCTTCACGGATCCAATGTGATCACACCTTATTCCAGTAGATGGCGGTAATGCACATAGATTGCAAACTGCCAATAAAAGTCACAGAACAAGAAGAGCTTCACAGATCGTGAGTGTAATCAAAGTGAAATAAAAGGCAAATATAACATACCCACACTTGAGGCAAAGTATGTGAACCCAGCTGAAGTCCAAAGAATGGTCGTTGAGCACATTATGAAAAGTGACGGAGGTTCATCTTCTAATGTTTCGTTCAGGCTATGAGTATTCTCAGGCAAAGTTCCTTGCCCTACTGGCGAAGTTGATTATGACACCTGGAGGAACAGTGTACAGTGAATTTTTCGAGACCCTTCACTGTCTGACATACATCGATCTAGGAGGATCTTAGACGGCCTACTGCTGCCAGCATCTGAAATTGTCAAGCAGTTAGGCCCAAAAGCCTTACCTGTTGCTTACCTCGATATCTTGGACTCCGCTTTCGATACCGTAAAGGATGAAGATGACCTTATTGCAAAGTTTCTGAATATGCTGTAAAACACAGGTGAAAAGCCTTCATCGTACTTGCAACGGTTTCACACTAACCTTCTCAAAGAGATGAAAAGATGTGGTTTTCCTGCTGATAAAGCTGACCGACAACTTCTGAAACAATTCTGTCGGGGTTGTTGGAATGACACACTAATAGCAGACCTTCGGCTTCAGCATAAAAGAAACAGACCACTCCCATTCCCTGAGCTACTCTTGCAGTTCCGCAGTGAGGAGAACAAACACTTTTCCAAAGAAAGCTGCATGAGACAGCATCTAGGCGCACAGAGACAAAGATCCAGTCCCATTTTGTCTCTGTTAATCCCCTTGATCTTGGTCAAAATGAAATATCAGAAGGAACTCAGGTCAAAGAATTAAAAATAATTAAAAAGTCACTAAGCTCCAGACTCAGCTTGTCAAGCAAAAGAATAAACAGACTGGAAGAAGTGTGTTGACTTTGACCGACGCTGTTGAAGTCACAGAGCTCCAGAGTCAGTGGCGAGACATACAAGGGCTATCACTTGTCAGCCTAGTCTCAGGAAGTCAACAAATATGAGCAATTTGAAGTCCGATAGACCAGGGGTTCTCAACTCCAGTCCTCGCGACCCATTGCTCTGCATATCGGTCTTTGTCAGGTGACGTCACACTCGTGATACACGAAGTGCATTATGGGCGTAGACGCCATTTGTAAGGTATCGATGCTGGTGTATTCTGTTGTTGGAGAATTGTTTTTTCATTCTTTTTTTTCAAAATAAACCATCCTTAACATGGCACTATCATGCATCATCAATACAGAAAACCTATCTTTGCTGTTACTAACTTTACAGGATTTATGTACATTCCTACCGAAGGATACAGGAACTTGGTGAAATGTCCGCAGGCTTTAAGAGATGTATAGATTTTAAATTGTTCACTGGGAACGTTATATGCGCTTATACCATAAACAAGATAGTTGACAAAGCCCAAATATGAGGATGAGAAAGCAATGCGGGATCAGCACTCCAGCTTATTGTAGTCAGCTGAGCTCAAATATGGATCTATGTTCTGAATGGATGACAATTTCTCTAAAAAAAAAAACGGTACCTGCCATATTTATTGAGTTTATTGCGGTACGGCATTTTCTCAGTTTCTTTTTTTCTTAGTTTTTTCTCAGATAGACATAGAGTCTATCCTAATGAGCTGAGGATCTGAATCAGGTGTGTTAAATAAGGGAGACTTACACAATATGCAGAGCAGTGGGTCGCGAGGACTGGAGTTGAGAACCCCTGCCATAGACAATGGCGTCCAGCTGGACTATCCAAAGGATTTATCGACACAAAGTGCACTGCTCTAGTGAACATCGAGGGAAACCCTTGTCCTTGTTAACTTGACAAAAGTGACCCCATTTCCCAGTCTTTTTATGAGCAAAATCTGCCTGGATTAAGCATAATTTATTTGGGGAAAAAACTGCTGGAAATATAAACAGCAAATGGTCAAGCAGTACCTTTTTGTTTCGTTTTGTTTGGGTCTGTTTGGGATGTTTAAGTTTCAACTCTTGCTTTGGTGATCCCAGAAACTGGTGGTACTGCCCAGACAAAGGTGTTAATAGGCACAAACACTTTGGATCTTGCATATGATGAGTACCATGAAACCAATGATTCAGATTGTCAAGCTGTTCCATTTGGCTACAGAGCCGTGATTCAATCTGTTCACTCAATGTCCAGTGTCCATGCAAAATCTGACAAAGAACTCTACTTCAACTTTGGTGATTCCTGTCTACCAGAGGAGTGGAGGAAGAGAATCACCCAGAAACTGCGTGCCATTCCCGAAGTCTTTGCGCTGCATTACATGGATCTTGTTCAAACAGACAAAGTAAAACACAGTATCAAGTTACACTATGAAACCGCCTTCAAGCATAAAGCAAGACCAATCCATCCCAACGATTTTGAAGCTGTCCGTCGACATCTAGAGGAACTGCTTGAATCAGGAATCATTTGTGAGTCAGAATCATCTTCTCTTATCACTGTGGTAAGGAAGAAGAATGGTGACATAAGACTTTGTATTGACTACCGCAAGTTGACTATTCTGAACTGCCACCTTAACGTGGTGGAGGGGTTTGAGTACCCGAATGACCCTAGGAGCTATGTTGTCTGGGGCTATATGGTAGGGTCTCCCAAGGCAAACAGGTCCTAGGTGACGGGTCAGGCTAAGAGCGGTTCAAAAACCCCTTATGAGAACAATAGATTTAAGGACCGTGACGTCGCCCGGTATGGCGCAGCCAGGCCCCACCCTGGAGCCAGGCCCGGGGTTGGGGCTCGTATGCGAGTGCCTGGTGGCCCGGCCTCTCCCCACGGGGTCCGGCTGGGCTCAGCCCGAAGAAGCGACGTGGGACCGCCTTCCCGTGGGCTCACCACCTGCAGGAGGAGCCGTAAGGGGCCGGTGCAAAGAGGATCGGGCGGCAGTCGAAGGCAGGGGCCTCGGCGACCCAATCCCTGGACACAGAAACTAGCCTTAGGGACGTGGAACGTCACCTCGCTGGCGGGGAAGGAGCCGGAGATTGTGCGTGAGGTTGAGAGGTTCCGACTAGAGATAGTCGGGATCACCTCTACGCATGGCTTGGGCTCTGGAACCACACTCCTTGAGAGATGATGGACTCTTCACCACTCTGGAGTTGCCCATGGTGAGAGGCGACGGGCTGGTGTGGGTTTGTTAATAGCCCCCAGCTCAGCCGCCATGTGTTGGAGTTTACCCCGGTGAACGAGAGGGTCGTTTCCCTGCGCCTACGGGTCAGGGATAGGTCTCTCACTGTCGTGTGTGCCTATGGGCCAAACGGCAGTGCAGAGTACCCGGCCTTCTTGGGGTCTCTGGGAGGAGTGCTGGAAAGTGCTCCAACTGGGGTCTCCGTCGTTCTACTGGGGGACTTCAACCCTCACGTGGGCAAAGACAGTGACACCTGGAGGGGCGTGATTGGGAGGAACGGCCCCCCCGACCTGAACCCGAGTGGTGTTCAGTTATTGGACTTCTATGCTAGTGACAGTTTGTCCATAATGAACACCATGTTCAACCATAAGGGTGTCCACCAGTGCACGTGGCACCAGGACACCCTAGGTCGTAGGTCTATGATCGACTTTGTGGTCGTTTCATCTGACCTGCGGCCGTATGTCTTGGACACTCGGGTGAAGAGAGGGGCGGAGCTGTCAACTGATCACCACCTAGTGGTGAGTTGGATCCGATGGCGGGGGAGGTGGCTGGACAGACTTGGCAGACCCAAGCGTACTGTAAGGGTTTGCTGGGAACGTTTGGCCGAATCTCCTGTCAGAGAGATCTTCAACTCTCACCTCCGGCAGAGCTACGACCAGATCCCGAGGGAGGCTGGAGATATTGAGTCTGAGTGGACCATGTTCTGCACCTCCATTGTCGAAGCGGCTGCTCGGAGCTGTGGCCGTAAGGTCTCCAGTGCCTGTCGAGGCAGCAATCCCCGAACCCGGTGGTGGACACTGGAAGTAAAGGATGCCGTCAAGCTGAAGAAGGAGTCCTATCAGGCCTGGTTGGCTTGTGGGACTCCGGAGGCAGCTGACAGGTACCGGCAGGCCAAGCGGACTGCGGCCCGGGTGGTTGTGGAGGCAAAAACTCGGGCCTGGGAGGAGTTCGGTGAGGCCATGGAGAAGGACTATCGGCTGGCCTCGAAGAGATTCTGGCAAACTGTCTGGCGCCTCAGGAGGGGGAAGCAGTCCCCCACCAATGCTGTTTACAGTAGGGGTGGGCGGCTGCTGACCTCAACTGGGGATGTCGTCGGGCGGTGGAAGGAATACTTCGAGGATCTCCTCAATCCCGCCGCCACGTCTTCCATTGAGGAAGCAGAGACTGAGGGCTCAGAGGTGGACTCGTCCATCACCCTAGCTGAGGTCACCGAGGTAGTCAAGAAACTCCTCGGTGGCAAGGCACCGGGGGTGGATGAGATCCACCCTGAATACCTCAAGTCTCTGGATGTTGTGGGGCTGTCTTGGTTGACACGCCTCTGCAGCATCGCGTGGCGGTCGGGGACAGTGCCTCTGGGATGGCAGACCGGGGTGGTGGTTCCTCTTTTTAAGAAGGGGGACCGGAGGGTGTGTTCCAACTACAGGGGGATCACACTTCTCAGCCTCCCTGGGAAAGTCTATGCCAGGGTACTGGAGAGGAGAATACGGCCGATAGTGGAACCTCGGATTCAGGAGGAACAGTGTGGTTTTCGTCCAGGCCGTTGAACACTGGACCAGCTCTATACTCTCTACAGGGTGCTGGAGGGTTCATGGGAGTTTGCCCAACCAGTCCACATGTGTTTTGTGGATTTGGAGAGGGCATTCGACTGTGTCCCCTGAGGCAGCCTGTGGAGGGTGCTCCGGGAATATGGGGTCCGGGGTCCTTTGCTAAGGGCTGTCCGGTCCCTGTATGACCGAAGCAGGAGCTTGGTTCGCATTGCCGGTAATAAGTCAAACTTCTTCCCAGTGCATGTTGGACTCCGGCAGGGCTGCCCTTTGTCGCCGGTTCTGTTCATAATTTTTATGGACCGAATTTCAAGGCGCAGCCAGGGGCCGGAGGGTGTCAGGTTTGGGGACCGCACGATTTCGTCTCTGCTTTTTGCGGATGATGTTGTCGTGTTGGCCCCTTCACATCTGGACCTTCAGCATGCACTGGGGAGGTTTGCAGCTGAGTGTGAAGCGGCTGGGATGAGAATCAGCACCTCCAAATCCGAGGCCATGGTCCTCAGTTGGAAAAGGGTGGCTTGATCACTTCAGGTTGGTGGAGAAATCCTTCCTCAAGTGGAGGAGTTTAAGTATCTTGGGGTTTTGTTCACGAGTGAGGGAAGGATGGAACGGGAGATTGACAGACAGATCAGTGCAGCTTCTGCAGCAATGCGGTCGATGTACCGGTCTGTTGTGGTGAAGAAGGAGCTGAGCCGTAAGGCAAAGCTCTCGATTTACCGGTCAATCTACGTTCCTACTCTCACCTATGGTCATGAGCTTTGGGTCATGACCGAAAGGACAAGATCCCGGATACAGGCGGCCGAAATGAGCTTTCTCCGCAGGGTGGCTGGGCGATCCATTAGAGATAGGGTGAGAAGCTCGGTCACTCGGGAGGAGCTCAGAGTAGACTATTCAGACTATCAAAGATGCATATGCCACACCCAACTTGGAGGAAACCTTTTCAGCACTTCGAGGTTTGAAATGGTTCTCAGTGCTTGATCTCAAATCTGGGTATTACCAGATCAAAGTAGAAGAGAAGGACAAACCCAAGACTGCCTTTGTATGACCATTGGGTTTTTGGAAGTTCAATAGGATGCCTCAGGGCATCATTAACGCTCCCAGCACATTCCAAAGGCTGATGTAGAAGTGCAAGGGTGACATCAACCTTTCAGAAGTCCTAGTGTTCTTGGATGATTTGACTGTCTTATCGGATACTTTGGAAGAGCACGAGAGAGGCCTTCTTTAGGTTTTGGGACACTTGAAAGACTATGGATTAAAGCTTTCATTGGAAAAATGCAGGTTTATCCAGACGTCAGTGAAATACTTTGTCACATTGTCTCAGAAAACGGTGTGCAGATGGATCCCCAAAAGATAGAAGCCATTAAGACCTGGACAAGTTCAAGGAATCTGAAAGAGTTGCGTTCCTTTCTAGGTTTCTCTTGTTATTACCGACTTTATTAAGGACTATGTGAAAATAGTGAAGCCATTGACTGCACTAACCATGGGCTATCCTCCTCTTCAAAAAAGTAGCATTTCCTAGCCCTGAAATGGGCAGTTACAGAGAAATTTGGCGACTATCTTTATGGGAGTAGTTTCAAGGTGATCACAGACAGCAACCCCCTCACTTATATTTTAACCTCAGCCAAGTCGGATGTGACTAGCTGGTGGTTGTCTGCCTTGTGTACTTTCTCCTTTACCCTCCAGTATCGTCCTGAAAAGAACAATCTCGATGCAAATGCCCTCTCAAGACGGCCTCATTGTGATATAGTAAATGATTTAACATCTCAGAAAGAACAAGATCGAATACGTTTGTTTGCCTTGTATCACTCACTTGAAGCCGCCAATTCCACCCTTGTTTCCAATAACGTAATACAAGTATTCATCTGGTGACAGAAATTGTATTACTCATTTTGAGTCACTCTCTATGTGCCTGGAAGCGATTCCAGAATATTACGAGGTGATGGAAGGATCTTCAGTTGTTCCCTGTATGTCAGTACAGGAGAAAAAGAAAAACAAAGAAAAGATCCAGCCATGCGAGCACAGAGATGTATAAAGTACTAGAAACCTGGACTTGAGTAAAAGTACAAGTGCTCTATCAAAAAGTGACTTGAGTAGAAGTTGAAGTGTTCTTTAAGCACCACACTTAAGTAGAAGTACTAAAGTATTCAACATTTTTTGAACTTAAGTATTGCAAGTACTTTATTTTAAAATTCACTACTTAAGTACTAAAAGTAATCAAATAAGGCGCTTTGGCGGGATACAAATTTGCTTTGGCGGACGCTAAAAAATGTCAATGCAGGACAACCCCTGCATTAGTTGTCAATGTGTGTGTCAATCAATACCATTACCCTATAAAACTGGCGTGTGATTTAGGCAGCATGAAAGCCAACTTGCAATGAATGATTTGTAAAATTTTTATAATTGTAACAAGTAACTAGAAGAACAATAAAAAATATCGAAGTAAAAGTATTAAATTCATCGAAAATATCTACTGAAGTAAAAGTAGAAGTATGAGGAAAAAAAACAATACTCTAGTAGAGTACAGATACAGCATTTAGTACTTAAATAGTACTTAAGTAGCTCTACTTCGTTACTATACATCTCTGCAGACCTGCACATGAGACGCGTAGAACACCTTCCCCTCTGAGCTCTGAGTGAGCGAGCTGTGTCAGTGTGTATCTGTCAAAATAGTGAGAGCGATGGAGAAGAAACGCAAGGAATTAGTGCAGAGAAATAGCATGAAAAAAAAGAAACGTCAAGGCACTTCAAGTGGTTGATGAGGATAGTGAGGACGATAAGGAGAGAGATGAAGAGTGAGTGCAGAGAACTGTGGTAAGCAGAACTAGGCTACTTTCATAACAGGCTATCGTAAAATTTCAAATAATAGCCTGCGGGCTTTTATTTCCCCAAATCGTCAAACTGCAGAGACTGCTCATATAGGCTAGACATCTAGCCTATATGAGACTGGCCATTATAATTTAGTGTTGAGATGTTGTTCATAGAGTCTCTGATCTGATGGTTTTAAAAGATTAACAACTTGAAACTAAAAAAACAGACCCGGCCTCTATTTGAGACCGGCCTTTATTTACCCAAACCTGCGGCCACACCAGGCTTCTATTTGGGACTCGGCTATTATTTGAAGTTTTACGTTATTTAGGAACCCACACTACCCGCATTATTTCCACATCTGCATATGTAACGGAGGCCAGCTAGTAGTTGCTGTGCGAGTAAACCTCACTCCCCGATCTCAATAGACGCTCTAGCGACAGACGCTAGAGGCTGCAGTCTTTAGCCTCCTTGTTAGAGCGCTCGACTCTCACGCCGGAGACCCGGGTTCGAGGCCCGCTCGGAGCGGGGCGAGTAGGACCCGGGTGTGAGGAGTTACATTGGTGCCGTGACCCGGATGAGAGTGAGGTTTAGGGGGGTGAGTGTAACGGAGGCCAGCTAGTAGTTGCTGTGCGAGTAAACCTCACTCCCCGATCTCAATAGACGCTCTAGCGACAGACGCTAGAGGCTGCAGTCTTTAGCCTCCTTGCTAGAGCGTCCGACTCTCACGCCGGAGACCCAGGTTCGAGGCCCGCTCGGAGCGGGGCGAGTAGGACCCGGGTGTGAGGGGTTACACATATTTCACGATTACGCATTTTATTAGAATTGTAATGAGAAAAGTCTGTAAAGTGTAAATCATGTTTTTCGCCAAAATAAAAGATTGATGCTGTTTCCGTCAAAATAAATATCATGTGCTTGTCTCTTTCAAGTATAGAAATTAGTATGAAGCTAATTATGACGGTTGCTTTTATTTTTCAGTGCTTTTGTTTTACAACATATGGCTATTACTGCCATGGGATTAACATTATAACTAGTATTATGTAGTTTAATGTAAATAATAATACATTTAATTTATAATGCACTTTTCTTAAACCCAAAGCGCTAGACAGACACTATATCACAACTAAAAGAGTTTTGAGTTTTTCTTTGTTCAATTTGGGGAGCATGCCCCCAAACCCCCCTAGAGGGACAGAGGTGCACTCACCACATATTTCACAAAATACTGAGGGAAAAATAGGTATTGATATCCCAATGCAGCTTATAGCTTGTTTTAGGATGACTATAGTTCAACTTAGTAGCTATTTCATCTGTTAACTTTTACTCACTCCTATTCACTTACACATATTCAAGGGCATGCAAAGTTTGGTTGTGTTTATGATCATAATGTAGTGGGCCAGTCTGGGCCAAAATGGCATCAATTTTTTGTTCCAGTCCAGCCCTGGTCCGGCGTATAGGCAATTATATTTTATGCGACAAAGGAAATCGTGAAAGAGATGGGAATGGAGATGTAGTTGTACAAATTAATTCTAAACATTACAAACATATTTTTTTATTAATTAAAAAATGCCTTTCTGTTCCGTTTAAACATGTTTAGAGTTAAAGAGTTTCAGTATGTTATGTGAGCACTTCTTGTGTCCTTGTGCCTAAATCAGATTACATTTCTTCACTCATTTTTAATTCTGGGCTGAGGCCAGAGTAATTCAGGATAAAAACATCTGGCACAAGGACGACACCGCAACAGTATCCCACCTGGGATCTCATCTACACAATCCATTACATGCCTTTCAGTCCCCCAACAAGCAGCTTAAATTACTAAACACATGCCAGAGCTTGCAAACAATAACACCAATAGTCAGCGACGCCTTGACATGCACAATAATCTTCATTGGCCATTGTCAGTGATGACACACACTTCCTCCTGTAGTATTGATTTGGTCTTCATCCTATGTTTTTTGAAAACCAACCAAGTAATATTAGCTGTCAGTTGGAAATCATATTCTTTTTGGCCACAATTCAAAGCATTCCTACTGTATGATGTTGGTATTCTGTTCAAGTGTCAAACTCTTTACCTATTTGGCTCTTGCACATGGTTTAATATCACATTTCAAGAATCAGACTGAATGTAGGGTGGGAAGACATGCCTTGGCAAGCTATGGCCAGGTTTAGACTAGTATGGTCTTGTATTCATAATGTGACTGGTAAAATGCAGCACTACAGGCCATTGATTTTAAAACTGGTCTCCCTGAAGGCCACAAGAAGATTCTAGGGGTTCTTGGAAAATTTGAGAGAGAGAAAAAGAGACTGGAAATAGCTATTAAAAAATACATTTTAATGCTGTCTATAGAGTAACCCTAAAACGGTTAAAACATTATTTGGTGTGAAATAGGGCTGCACAATTTGGGCAAAATGTCATATTGAGATTATTGTGGTCAATATTACGATTGCGATATGCGACTGCGATATGATAAACAAATGATATCATGAGTCAACTTGCTTGGTTCTCAAGGAAAAAAAATGCACACACATGTAACCTTTGGCTTTAAAATTGTCAACCAACCGGACTACGCCACCCCCAAACAAAGGACCCTAACAAAGTTTTTTTTCTTTTTTTTCCTTTTCCTACACAGGCGGTTCAATTAAATGATCCAGAATCCAGAGTACAAAATGTTGAGTTACTTTATTAAATGACAAACACCGTCCTTCTCTTATAACAGCATACTTGGTTTGCAACAATGTTAATCAATGAAATAAAAAACCCAAGCACATTGAACAAACTACCACAGTTCACTCCAATCTCACCCAAGTTTCACTCTGAGAAAAAAATAGAAACTTAAAGGAAACTTCAAAAAAAATGAAAACAATGTTCAAAACCAACCAAAAATACAATTAAATAAAATAAATCAATAATTTACACCTCAGATTAATGAATCTGACCAATCATAATTTAAAGAAAGAACAAAAGAAACAGGAATAACACTTAAAGTAGCACAAATCAATCTGAAATAATGAAATGGGAAATACACCCCATGGGAGGAAATTAACCATGGCACAAATCAAAGTAAATCAACCATAACACATCAAACACAACCCAAAAAGACCTCCCAGGAAGCGATAACTTAAACAGATTTCAGAAAGGAATCATAACTACCACAAGACTTAAAGTATAACAAATAAACAAAACACAAAGTAATTGAATTAAATTCCTAGATAAAACAAACAACTTTTGAAAATAATTGAAACAAGAAGGTTTAATTATGACAAATCAACAAAATATAAAGTAATCAAATTCCAAAATAAGACAAACAACCTTTGAAAATAATTGAAACAACAAAATTAAATTATAACAAATCAACAAAATATAAAGTAATCAAATTCCAAATTTGATGAGGGAAAAGAAACGGCGGCCTCTTGCCAAGAAAGGGTTTAACGTTCTTGATACGCTACAACTCACTTAATGGAGGATTACAATAAGTCTCAATGAAAGCAGACGTGTTGAAATGCAGCCGGCAACTCAGCAAAGTATTAATACTCGTTGCTGGTACGGTACGGCTCACTTAATGGGTGATTATGATCAAAGTATTAATGCTCCATGTTCTCAGAACAATCGTTGGTGCAGGAAAGACCTTTATCAATGGATCAACTCTTTCCACGCGCCAGCAGAGGAAGAAACACAACTCGCTCCTTGAGCGTAGAACGAGGGCCAGACAAACCCCTTTCCTTACCGCCCACGAGACTTTAAGCAGCCTACTCATTACGTCATCTGCCCATTTAAAGGGATAGTCTACTCATTCCGGTTACACACAGATGAGGGATAATGCTGAAATGTGTATTTCTCAACTCAAACCACCAACAACAAAAAATAAATGTAGTGTTTCCAAATTAAAATATTTTTACAAAATTAAATACGATATTTGCATTACTGAAAACTTCTTATTGTCTCAATACTATAACAACTACATAAAATAAATAGAACAATGAATCAGAAAATTTGTATATTCA
The DNA here is from genome assembly GCF_016745375.1 of Pimephales promelas. The sequence continues at coordinate 2,670,739 of NW_024121421.1, forward strand.
TGAAAATAAGATATTTGGAACATTCTGTCTAAACAAACAGAGACATTTAAGCAGGATGTAACATGCTTTGTATAAACTTTCAAAAAGGAAACTGGATATAACCATGGTTCACACAAATAAACCATGAACACTGTTATTGGCCATTAAAAAAAAAGAAAAAGAAACAATTGGTACTTCCAAATCCCCTTCCTAAAAAGCTCTACTTACCACTTGAGAGGTTCTTTGCCAAAAAAACAAGCATATCCACCTTCTCTGGTTTCAGACAAGAGCGATGATTTGATACAATATTACCACTAGTGCTAAAAACTCTCTCTGATGCAGAGCTTGTTGCTTGTATGCACAGATATTTCTGTGCAAGTTTGCATAGCTTAGGGAAGTTTATTTTGTGAAAACTTTTGTGAAGATCCACTTTCAGTGGGTCTTCTCCATGGTCTACACTTGGCATGTAAATGTAAGCGTTGAGTTCAGCATCCACTGCTTCTCTAAACTCTACCTTGGGATCAAATGTGGTTGATGCTGTTGATGTTTTCTGTGTGTTTTCCTTGAAGAAACTGGCCAGGGTTTTCTTCTTGGCTTTAGCAGCAGGTGGATTTTCCATGTCTAGGCTATCCTTATCCATCGCTGCATTGCTTGTTAAGGCTACAGGCTGCTGCTGCTGCCGCCGAATTTCCTGAAACAAATAAAGAAATGCATGTTTAAGAAATCTGTTACATGGAATTGTTGACAGTTAAGTAAACACTGGGTTTTCTTTTCACTCACGATCAACTCAGAGATGATTCGTTCCTTTAAGGTCAGGGTCTCTTCTGCTGACATGTATTGTGTTCGGAACCTTGGGTCTGGAAATGTGGGCATATTTAGTACTTACCACCCGTGTGCTTATTTATTTATTTATTTATTTATTTATTTATTTTATCTATCTTCCCACGCCTTTAAGTTCAGAAAAGTCTGAGTAAGAACCAGTTAACAAACACGGTGATTAATGTCACGTCCTGTTATTGTCACCTGTGTCACGTTATATGTTTAGAATAGCCTTATCCGATGGCATTATAGGATAGACAGTACGGCTGACGGAGAAGATTTCAGAACTAGTGACACGCATCCAAACTTTAATTGAGGATTGTAAGAATGCTAGATCTTTAGATAGCATTTTGGATGCGCATAGCATAGTGAACTGATTTTGATGATTTTGGTTCCAGCTGAAGTAGAGCCTGTGCAGCAGGGCAGATGGGTGACGGTTAGGGGTCGCCGCTCTAGTCGCGGATCAAAGAACCACTCTTCTGTTCCGATTCCCATAACAAATCGATTTGCCCCACTCAGTGAAACACTCACTGAGAATCCTGTTGAATGTGCCATGGTAATTGATGATTCGAATACACGGAACGTGAAAATAGAGACACCAACCACCATAGTCACATGTTTGCCGGGAGCCAGAGCACTGGCAAATTTAAAAATGCTGGCTTAAGGCGGGCATACACTGTGCAATTTTCGTCCGATTTTGAGCCGAATTCGGATTCGTGCGACTCTTTTTCGTGTCAGACCGATTTTCAGCTTTGTCGTGCGTCCAATGTCGTGCAGTGTTCGTGCAGTGTACAGGGAGAATTGAGAGGCGATTAACCTCTCTTGATCGAGAATCGGATGATCGGATGAATTTCTGGCATGTCAGAAATTTTGGTCGCTCCTCGTGACTATATCGCACAGTTGAAGCAAAGCTACGAACCGATTGCCCTAAACTCAGTGTTTTTTCCCTCAATGCACCTGCGCGAAAACAGAAGTTTAACCATTTCACCTGCAGCACGAATAAAATGAAAAATAAAAAACGAATAGAGGGAGATCTTTAAGTTCTGTAGTTCAAACTAGCTACAAATTACTGTTGCCTCCAGTTCGTATTGCAAAATGGATAATATTACCCACGTCTTCCAAGCCACCTGCGATGTAACGCCTCTTTTATTATTTTGTCAAACAATGTTTTTTAAAAATAAACCTGTTTTTAATTTTCATTGATTATGGCAATGTTCGGACATATAGACTGCTAATAGTTATTTTATATGCCTATAATTCATTGTAATCGACCTAAATGTTTTAGACAATTTTTAATGAGGAGTAAGATTATGTAATATTTTATTATCCTCACAGCACGTTGGTTATGTGTGAAAATATTGCGTGGCAAATTAATTATAATAGTGGATCAATTTAATAATAAAATTAGCCTATAGGCCTCCCCTAATAATGATAATACAATAATATTAATAATAATTAAATGCATAAATTGAAAATACTAAATCATCATGATACTGATAGCAGATGCTTGTTTTGACAATATCTCTGGATACATAGACGTAATTACGCGCGATAAATAGGCGCAGATATTACACGTATAGTGTGAGCAGTGAGGTCGCAGCTCGACGATCGGACCGTACAGTGTGAGCACATAAATCCTAAACTTTGACTTTGAATCGCATGCGATTTACTCGTTGAGTGTGAGAAGGTACCTTGCTGAAATCGTACAGACATCGCAGAGTATGCCCGCCTTTATGCTAATCATAAAATCTCTAAGATCATTATTCATGTGGGCACTAATGATGTTCTACTCACTAAAATTAATATTAAAGAGGTGTGTGAACTCGTAAGTACGATGTCAGGCACTGTAATTTGCTCTGACCCCCTTCCTGTTTGCAGGAGTGATGAGATAGTTAGTAGACTATCCTCACTTAAAGGAGCAAAACGCAACTATCTGAGTTTTTGCAGAACTACGCCCCCACTGACAAAAAGCGAAACTGCGTGCGCGCTCACACACACATACACACACGTTTGCACGAGCTGTTCATAACCAAAGGAGCATCAGCCGCACACTGTGCGGCACACATCTTTTGTTATAGTCATAATGAGGTAATACAGTTATAAATCTGCAGGTCATTTAAAATATATGAAAGGAAAGGCATTCGAGTACACACTTGTGTGTGTGTGTGAGGGCAAAACAGGGGTAGTAGAAAACTTCGGTTTTTGTTTCCATCTATCTCCATATTGCTCCATATTGATTATGTGCTTACTGTATCCACGTATGATTGTATAATGGAAACATGTTCATGAACAATATAAGTTATTATTTTGTATAGGATCTTTTTGAGCACTAGAGTAGACCGGAGATCTCTCCGTTTGTTGAAAGCCTTCCCGATGTTGACTCTCGTCTTATTCCGACGACTGGCACTGGACAGACAGAAGTTGTTTTTTCTTTGTCTCACGTGGAGTTTGCGTTGGGGTTTGGAATGAACTACAAGCCGGTCTCTTTGGGGCTGTTTACACCTGCCACAATGCGTTTTCTCAGATCAGATTTATCAAAACGATTCCATTACACCTGGTCACATAAATGTGTTTTTGCAAAACGGATATAATCTGATCTACAATTCCCGTGCTATAAACAGAATTCTTGAAGTGCACGTCACCGAATGCAACAGATATGAGCTGCATTTTATTAATCATCGGCTAATTTCAAAATCAGCAAAGACAGCAATAAGAGAGAGCGGCAACAGCCCTGGTAAAGATCAGTTCATTTCTTTACCTTTAATGAAGATGGTAGTGTTAAGAGTCTGCGACTTAAATTTCAATTTGATTTGCGATAGGTTGCGGCGCGCTGTCTTGATGAATAGGCGCTCAGCTGCTCATCTGAGGTGATGCGCGTCGTCATATATGACTAAAATAACATGACCTATAGCATGCTTTCAACAACCAGATGCATTTACACTTGTCCAGTTTTGTCTGGAATACGGCCCAGACCACGTCCTCAAGTGATTTGAGCGATCGGATTCAAATCCGTCTCGAATGCGTTTCGGAGGGCAACCTGGTCTTTTCACGATCGAATAGCTATCCGATCACAGAAAACGCATGAAGTAACCAGGTGTAGGCCAAACAGCCCCTTTGAATCCATCTTCTACTTTTGTGGAAAGTTGACTAAAGTTGTGTTGCTCGAGTTGTCTTCTCTGACACTGAGAATGGCGGCGAATACACTACCTGCAAGACATAGGCATATACCCAGGCGAGCGTGAACGCGCATGACGTCACGGTCAGTCTCTTATTTATTTTACTGTACAGAATTATAGAGGAGATCTCAGTGATCCGAGAAGGGCTCATTCAGCCCATCAGGCTATTGTTTAAGCATGTATGGGTTAGAAAACGGCTATTTTTAACATGACATGTTGCGCAATGCACCTTTAAGTCAACAGCATTCATAAACACGCTGTTGATATGTGTGTTGATAGCACGCCAAAAATGGAAATACGAATTGGCGTGTCATACATACGCCATTTCATGAGATCAGTCTGTGGAGGTTGACGCATCAGAGGTTGGGGTTTATGCAGTCCTCTCCCAGTCTCTCTCTTCTCTGTGGATGGGAAGATTCACCATTGATCCAAAAACCTTATTAAACCCAATGTCTTGTTTTGTGTTTTTGAACATTCTGAGTGCCTGGTCTTCCATTCTGCCCCAAAATTTGTGGTTTCAATGGTGAATTGGGACTATTTCTGCACGGCCATAGAAGGGATAAAGCCTCTGTCTGGTTGCCCACTGGTTTGTTTATGACTAAGTTTGACTGTAATAAAACCTGTAATAGCTTAAAAGTTCAGGCAACTCACAAGGCATGAAAGAATAGGGAAACATTTTTAAATTAAAAGTAAATTTGTCCAACTACAGGATATTTCTGCAACAAACATAAAAGTCCTTTTTTTACAGTATATTATCTTCCTTATTTTTTGTATATTCCTCAGAAGCAATGTATATTCCTCATTCCAGTTGTTTTGACTGCGGTAGACCGGTTTTCAAAAGTGACTCACTTTATTAATCTGCCCAAATGACCTTGAGCAGAGAGAGACAGCGTTTGCATCATTGACGCATTCATGGCCTCTCGATAGACTTGGTCTCTGACAGGGGACGTCAGTTTGTGAACAAATTTTGGAGAGAGTTTTGTCCATTGCTGGGGGTGACTGTCTTTCCTATGGGTTTCACCCTCAGAGCAACGGTCAGACTAAGAGGGCCAATTAATATCTGGAGATCTCAAAGTTATTAACTAAGGATTTTTACAATGGAAATGAATCAATCAAAAAACTTAATTAAGCTCGACAATGACTTTCTCCTAGAGCTGTACAGCCAAAACAATCTTTGTTGGATTAAATTCTTATTATGAATGTAAAGCTGCTTTGAAACAATCTGTATTGTTAATGAAGGTGACTTGACTTGACATTCCTCTCTGCTCCATTTGTCATAAGCTTGCTCCTAAATTCATTGGCCTGTTTCCTGTCACCAAAATCATTAATCCAGTGGCAGTCCACTAAAACCCCCTCCAGCATACAGGATAATTTATCCCATCTTTCAACCCATCTCTCATGTTCTGACGTTTTCTGTTACTGCCCAGTTTCTGAGTATGGACTTGGACTTAATCGCTTGGATTACCCATTTGCTGTGTGCTATTCTTGGATTTCACCAGTCTGTTGGTCTGCTTACCTGCCCAACTCAGGCTGTCACCACGAACCCAAAGCCTGCTTCATTCATCTGTTTTCAAAATCTGACCATATGAGTTTCTGCACTGTTTCCAAAAACAATTAATTAAGAAAAATCTATTAAGTAAATCAAATAAAAAAGCAAATACAGATATTTATTTATTTTATTTAAAAAGCAGATATGTTGAACAAAAACCATTTCAGGAATGGTGGAAAGGTACGTGATTTTTCAAGTCTTTGTGTTTAGATCAGTGTGCTTAATAATGTGCCTCTTTGTCCTTTATTAGGTTTATTTGGATTAGGTTTTAAATAAAATGCAACAAATCAAAAAACCATTCTTTTAATCTCCTTACATTCTTTCTTCTATAGTCCCATCCAGATGATAGGGCCATTAAAGGGGAGGGGCTCTTTGTCTTCCCAGGTATAAAGCATCCATTTTCATGATCATTCACGCCTCACCACATACAGCCCTTAAGGCCCTTGCACACTGAGTCCGAAATTTTCATATGCTTTTTTTCGTATTCGTGATTCGGTGGCTCTGAATTGTCAAAACACCATTCAAACACCATTCAAACTGCTTGTTACGGATGCGAAAAACACAGAAAATCGAACCCGATGGAAAATTTCGGATACAAATTTCAGAATCAGTGTGCAAGTACCTTTACTTACACAAAACAAGTCTTACAAATTTTACAGTTTTTTTCAGTCGCTAACAAGCATTTGTCCAAACAGTTGTCACATTTTCAAAACTCTAAACACAATTAGCAAAACATCGATCTTTTGTGGCCATACCATTCACACATTTCATGTTGTTTTCAAACAATATGCAGTCAGTAAACAAATTTCCACAATGCTTACATTTTCTTAACAGACAAGCTATACCTCCCAACAAAATTATGGATTGATTTTGTAGTATTTACAAATGTTAACAAACACCATCCCAAAATAGCAAAAACAATATTCCAAACCTTAGATACAGTATAAAAATCCTCTGCTTCTGCAATGATATCAGTTCAAAAACAATATATCTCAGCTGATAATGAACAAACGATTGAATAATTGACCAAAAGCTTATTTATGTTGGGTAAATTGGGCCAACCACAGCTGTTTTCAGTCTGGCTTAGATTCAGTGGCGGAGGTTATTTTTGTTCCCTTTCGTTGTCACTCCGAGTTACATTGGAATGACGGAGAATGGGGGTTTCGCATAGAAAGCCAATCCTCTTCGAGTATTTAAAAACGAGCCAATGGCATGAAAATGCCTTGGGTCTGCGGAATTTGCATAGCATATCTCCGCCCCACCTCATGGTATAAAAGGAGGAAGCGGACGCAACCGCAGTATGTTTTCGCTTCGGAGCCAAGAGAACTTCTTCACTCCACAAGCCACACAATCTGAGTTTACTACGGTGACTCACCTCTTCGAGACGAGCGAACTCTCTGGTGTTGGTGTGACAGCGGTACCCAGCGAGTTTCACATTGCCTGCGAACTGAGCAGTGGTCTGCCAGTGTGTGTGTCTCTCCCTGGTCGCTTCAACATCCACAAAGTTTTCTCCTCTCACTGAAAGAGTGTGTACGCGGCACGTCTTTTTAAAGACGCGTCTTTTTGAAGACGATCTGCCCGTGTATTCCTGAGTGTGGTATTCTGATAGAATCAGCTGTTGGGCGCGAGCGCTGTTTGACGTGTTTGGGCTTTTATCACGCTCGGACAACGCTCGTGGGTGTGTCACGTTCTCTCAGTGGGAACGTGATCAACGCAATGTATAACGGTTGAGACTCAATGAGCTCAGTAGAGTGAGAGTCCCCTCATCCACAACCCGAACTATTTTCTCCACGTGAGATAATGCTTTGGCTGGTGGCCAGGGTGACCAAAAAGACGTCAGGTCTGGAACTAAACCGACATAATTTCTCTGTCCACACCCCGTCTTTCACGTTGCAACCCACGTGGTCCAGAGTGAGTGGGCGGGGCAGTCCGCGGGCCCGCGTTCTCATTCGGTCCCCCAGCTGATGAAATCATGTTTATCGCCGCATCACAAGGTGAGCTGGAGTCCTCTGGAGATGGCTTGTCTGTGCTGCTGTCCTCGTATGTGCTAGCATAGCGAGTTTGATTCAGGGCTCACAGCTATGCTTTCCGGGCTGCCACGAGTATCGGGTTTGTGTGGAAAATTCTGCCATATCCCGAGCACTTAAGGCTGATGACTGATTTTTGGGCCGGCGAACCCAAATCCTTTCTTCCCGGATGTGCATGAAGAGGCCGTGAGATCGTGGAAGTCTCCTTTGACTTATCACGATCACTCAGCAGCCTCTTCCGCGTTCTCTGCCCTCATAGAGGCCGCAGTCTAGGGTGCACTGGGGTTCCCCCCTGTGGAGTGTTCTGTGGCAACACTTATGTGTCCCCACAGTGCCTCCACCTGGTGTGGCAGCCCTAGGCACCCCTCCAATGCCTGTAGGTTCTTGTCTACTCCGGTGGCGGGGACCTATAGAGCTGCGGGGAAGGCTGCGACCTCACTGTATGTTATTGTCATTCTCATGGGTGTTCAATGACATGCATGAGGGTAGGGCTGATTCAGGGCTCATCCTTGAGCTGCCTGCCGTCACCGACCTTGCTCTACGAGCGACGAAGGTGAACGCATGCTCCCTGAGTCAGGTGATGTCCACGCGTGTGGTCAGACATTTTTGGCTTAACCTGGTCGATGTGCGTGAGGCTGAGTGAACCAGTTCCTCAACTTTCCCATATCCCAAGCTGGCCTCTTCGGCAACGCGGTCGAGAACGCTGCCCAACAGTTCTCGGCCGCCCAGAAGCGGACTGTGGCTTGCAGTTCTTCAGGGAGTCGTCACAGGCCCACTCCTTCCCCCGGTGGAGGGCTGGGGGAGAATCTTTTCTTCAAAGAGCTGCATTCCATCTCCGAGCACACAGAGCAAGGTGAAAGTGCGCAACGGCCCCGTGCCTTGCCACTCTCATTCTCCTCTGTCTCTGAGGGTGCGGATGGGAGTCTGTCATGCCTGGACCACGCCACTCCCAACCCCCTCTATCACCAAGCCCCCGGCAGAGCAGACCCCCGTGGAACGCTGGTCCTTCCCTGGTCTTCTCTGTCGGGGCGCGGAGCTCGACTGTGCACCCGCGGGGGGGTAGCACCTCCGTGTCTGCTGGTCTCTCCGCCCCGCTGCCCCTCCGGGGGGACGTCTGTGGCTCGGATATCCCACTGCATTGGTTTTGGGAGCTTGGGTTAGAGCTCCCCGGCCTGTCCCGCTGGGTCACCCGAACGATCAGACTCGGCTATGCGACTCAGTTCGCACAATCTCCTCCCCGTTCCGGGGAGTTCGCTTACGGTGGTCGGTGGCTATGCCCGATCATGAGAGCGAAGATTTCCGCCCTGCTGGCGAAGGGTGCAATCGACACTGTCCCTCCAGCCGAGATGAGGTCTGGGCTTACAGCCTTACTTCATTGTCCCCAAGAAGACCAGTGTATTAGATCCTAGATCTTCGCGTTTTGAACCGTGCTCTGCCGGTCAAAATGCTCACGGCCAACCGCATTTTCGAGTGCGTTCGGCCTTAGGATGAGCCTTGGTTTGCAGCGATGGACCTGAAGGACGTGTACTTCTGATGTCTCCATCTTACCTCGACACAGACCGTTTTTTGCCTTCGAGGGAGAGGCATATCAGTACACGGTTCTCAGATACGGCTTAGCTCTGTCTCCTCGCGTCTTTATGAAGATTGTCGAGGCAGCCCTTGTTCCCCTTCGCGAACACGGGGTTCGCATCCTGAACTACCTCGACAATTGGCTTATCCTAGCACACTTTCGAGAGCAGGTTTGGGAACACAGAGAACTTTTGCTACAGCACCTAGGCCGTCTGGGCCTTCGGGTCAATTGGGAGAAGAGCTAACTTTGCCCCATGCAGAGGATCTCTTTTCTAGGAATGGAGATAGACTCGGTCGCCATGTCCGCGCAGCTCACGAGCGAGCGCGCGCACTCACTGCTGACTTGTCTTCGACAGTTCAAGGGCAAGAGCGCGGTCCATCTGAAACTCTTTCAGAGGCTCCTGGGGCATATGGCATCCGCAGCTGCGGCAACGCCGCTCGGATTGCTTAATATGAGACCGCTTCAGCTGTGGCTTCGCGATCGAGTCCCGAGGTGGGCATGGCATCGCGGCTCGCTCAGAGTCCCAGTGACTCCGACCTGCCGTCAGACCTTCTTCCCGTGGTCGAACCTCAGCTTTTTACGGGCCGGGGTCCCTCTTTTGCGAGTTTCCAGGCATGTCGTTGTCTCCACGGATGCCTCCACCTCGGGTTGGGGAGCCATGTGCAATGGGCATTCAGCCGCGGGTTGCACAGACGCCCTGGCACACAGCTGGCTTCAGGGCCCACACAAGTGTGCATTTCCCCCAGTGAGCCTTCTTGCACGGACTTTGTGCAAGATCAAGGAGGACGAGGAGCAGGTCTTGTTGGTAGCCCCCTATTGGCCCACCAAGACTTGGTTCTCCGAACTGATGCTCCTCGCGACAGCACCTCCTTGGCCTATTCCTCTGAGGAAAGACCTACTCTCTCAGAGACGGGGCACCCTCTGGCAGAGGTGCTCTGCAGAGGCCTCCCTTTGAGCCTTTGCAATCGGTAGAGATTAAGTTTCTGTCCATAAAGACAGCACTCCTGGTTGCATTGGCCTCCATCAAGAGGGTAGGGGACCTGCACGCATTCTCCGTTGACGAAGCGTGCCTGGAATTCGGGCCGGCCTACTCTCACGTGATCTTGGGACCCCGGCCTGGATATGTGCCCAAGGTTCCTACCACTCCCTTGCGGGACCAGGTGGTGAACCTGCAAGCGTTGCCCCTGGAGGAGGCAGACCCAGCCTTGGCACTGCTCTGTCCGGTACGTGCGCTCCGCGCCTACGTCGACAGAACGCGGTGTTTCAGGACCTCAGACCAGCTCTTTGTCTGTTATGGGGGGAGCCAGAAGGGAAGGGCTCTCTCAAAGCAGCGGCTGTCTCACTGGATAGTGGACACCATTGCTTTGGCTTACCAGCAGCAAGGTCGACCGTGCCCCCTTGGTGTGACGGCCCACTCCACTCGGAGTGTGGCTTCCTCTTGGGCTTTAGCGCATGGTGCCTCGCTAACAGACATATGCAGAGCTGCAGGCTGGGCGACACCGAACAAATTCGCGAGATTCTATAATCTTCGAGTGGAGCCTGTGTCCTCTTGTGTACTCGCTTCCGCCAGTACTGGACCCACTCAGGTGTCTTCGCTTGCTCGCCATTCCACTCCTCGGACTGGATAAGTGCGATATTCCTCAGTTGAGTCTTCCGTTGAAGCCCTGAGTCCTCCAGCACTTCTGATGCTGGCACCAGTGCATTGCTCTGGACGCCGGCTAGGTGCCTCCGTGTGTACGGTTCCCCCTGGTAACTGTCACATGTGTATTCTCCACCGTAAGCCTCTCTGAGCATGTGTCTTCCCTTAGCAAGCCATCTGCCATTCCTGGAGTTAAGCTTCTAGCCACCCTTAGGTTGGTACTCCAGTGTTCCCCCATATGAAGTCCCCTTGGGCCATATGTGTATTCTTAAGTCCTCCCTATGGTAGGCGTACTGCGGCATATTCCTCCCGGGATATGCTCCCCAGTGTACCTTGGTATTCCTGTGTTAAAGTAGGACTCCTGATTCATAAGTTAAGTTGTTAGGAGTCCAGACTTTCGCAGGGCACTGGAAGACAGCTGTGAAGGTGGCGTGATGGCACGGACCCCCATTCTCCGTCATTCTGACGTAATTCGGAGTGACTACGAAAGGGAACGTCTCGGTTACGGATGTAACCCTCGTTCCCTGAGTAGGGAACGGAGACGTTACGTCTCCCTGCCACTTCCGCTGTACCGCTGGGTAGACGCCTGAGTTCAGCCTTGGCTCCTCAGCGAAGACATACTGCGGTTGCGTCCGCTTCCTCCTTTTATACCATGAGGTGGGGCGGGGATACGCTATGCAAATTCCGCAGACACAAGGCATTTTCATGCCATTGGCTCGTTTTTAAATACTCGAAGAGGATTGGCTTTTTATGTGAAACCCCCATTCTCCGTCATTCCGACGTAACGTCTCCGTTCCCTACTCAGGGAACGAGGGTTACATCCGTAACCGAGACGTTTTATTACATTGACACTACAGTAAAAGGAGCCCTTTACAGTAAGGGGGTCATCAAACATCAAAGTCTATGCAGTTTTTGTAATGTCAACAATAGCCAGTATTTTGAAACCTGTTGTACTTTCATTGACTGCATGTACCTTGTGAAGTGAAAACAAGTGTTATTCTTTGACAGAATAATTTCATTTTGAGTAATTTTCCAGTGTTTTGGTAAAGTTAGTGTGTGCAGAGAAAGATGTGTTCTATTTTGAAATGAAGAGTTAGTGTATATTTAACAAAATGTGTTTTTGAGAGGAAAATTGTCCATTTGGCCAATTGTGTTTTGTAGGTGTGAGTCTGTGTTAATAGTCTAGAAAAAGTGTCTGAAGTATGGGTAAGCGCTTGTTAGCCATTGAAAAAAATTGTAAATCAATATAATTTGATCATTTTGAAGCAAAATCTAGGCTTCAAGATCATGTTTTCAAAAGTCTTGTGAACAAATATTCAGTATGGGGTTTATTAACTTATTTCAGGGGCATTTTTTCACTTCCACACAAACATAATTTCCTCAAAACTACTGTTACATATGCTCCTCGCATATTATTGTAGCAGAGTTTGTGCTGAATACAATTCTATAAGTAACAGAAATAAGCACAAATGTCAGGGCATGTCAAAACACCTCCAGGGCCCAGAAAATACCTCAGACCCTATAGGGTTAAAAAAAAAACTTTAAATACATTTGATTTTCTATTCAGGCAGATAAACTTGATAACTTCAAAGTGTTTTGAGAATGTGTATGTCCAATGGGAAAAGTCAGGCTGCTCTCCTACACCTCACAATTAGGAGAGTCATTCAAGGCATAATGAAGAAAGAGCTTTATACTTCACACGGCCAGTCAGTCAGAGATAATACTAACCAGAACACTCCTTTTTCCCCTCTCTTCCTACCCTTTACCTCTCTCTCTCTCTCTCTCTCTCTCTCTCTCTCTCTCTCTCTCTCTCTCTCTCTCTGTCTCTCTGTCTCTCTCTCTCTCTCTCTCTCTCTCTCTCTCTCTCTCTCATATATTCTGTCTGGCTCTCAATCTTTTCACATCAGCAACACTTAGCTTCCAGGCCTCGCTAAGGCATGAGACTCCTTGTATACTTTATTGATAATATATTTATGAACCGAACCTTAGAGGGAGGAGTATTAAACGAGTGAACGAATCGCAGCAGTTCACTTTGCCAAGCTGGCATATCCTTTTCATCAACAAAAATAACTCTTCAAAGGCAGTAAAAGCATGCTTAGAAAGTAAAGGGACATTTCAGCGAGTATAGAGAGAATTGTAGAGGTGGGGGTGGGACAGATATGATCCAGTAACACCCCCACTCTCATCTAAAAGCTAAACCCAGCCTTTGAAAAACATACAGAGCCTTTAATAATTCAGTCTTTGGAGAGATTGAGTAGCTTCTTTAGCGTAAAAATCTGCAATCTCCTGACATAAGATCAGTCCCCACGGGGGCATCTTGCTGAGTCTCATGCAGTCTCCTTGAGTTCTCACATCACATCTAAGCACTGCGTTCCAAGACAGAATTCTGTTCTTACGGCATTCCCAATATTCCAAGATTACCTTCCAGATAAATAAGTATTGTTATAAACATTGACACATTTCAAAAATGGTAACAAGCTAATTCAGTGAAAAAGTTTAATGTATTGACAATTATTGAAGTTGACTGCCAACTTAATTGCTGTGCCCCTCCAATACTAGGCTGTAAATATTTTACAAATTTGCACCCTAAACACATTCATATTTTATCAGGTTTTTCAAGCAGTTTATTCTCAAAGCAAAGTGTTGGACTGCATAATTATTTCAGTTTAGCATTTTTTTTTGACCTATTACTTACATAAATACAAGAATTTTAGTTATTGCTCCTTGGAGGGCTAATTTGAGCTAAGGCATGCATTAATTAATATAACCTAGATGTAAAAAGGATATCTCTAAATAAGCTCTTGGTGAACATCCAGGATGATTGCCTTCTTCAAAGGAAATTGGGACAATTATTGCACAGAAAGGTGGTTCATATTTTATGCTCTCAGATTCGCTCTCTTCAAATTGGTAGGTAGCCTGCCTTCTTGCAAATCTCAGGAGAACATGTTTCACATCTATCAGTAACCACAAATAATTACATTTCATTGGTGACGAAGGAGGTCAGAAGATGCTTGCAAAACACAGAGGGCCACATTAAGTTAGGGACCAGTTCAAGGACACTACCATGTGTTATTTAAACAGTCAAACTGCTGATTAGGACACAAATAAATTTGCAAATGAGATGCATTCAATCTTAAATACTTCTATAAAAATATTCAGCCATTTTTAACCCTTTCTTTCCCATCCTAGTTTAGCATATTTTAGTGCCAACTGCCAGTGGAAGCCTTTTCTGCCAGACCCTGTTTTCTCTTTCTTTCTGTAACAAATGCATTGTCTGCTCATGCTAACCCAATCCATCACTCCTATTCTGGCCATGATAAAAGCACTTTCCTGGGGTGTGTTTTTTATTTTTGCCAGCACTGCTGTTCCTACAGCACTCGAGAGACCACACTGATGGACACTCTGGTCAACGTAGGCAAGGTGCAGAGGGATGGAGGAATACACTTCCTATGTGCGTCGCCTCCAAATATCACTCCAACACTCCCTCCCCCAGCCAACAGCTCTCCCTACAGGCCACTTCCATGTCCCTTGTGTCTCAGTATACTGACTCATCCTTATGATAACCTGTACACTATTAAATCCCCCAAAGGACCACAAGTCTGTCAATGTGCTGCTGTGACAAACAAGAGGGATGCTTTCAAGAAAAAGAAAAAAGTGGTGTTGAGGTGTTTATGAGTAAGCAATCAAGAAGCAAACAAAAAACACATTCTAACCAGAATTTACCCTGACAGCCTAGAATACAACTAAGGCCAGTGACATAAGAGTGTCCATTATTAAGAAAATATCGTGTTCACATATGTAAGTGCATGCAACCAATGTACAGTATTCTTTAAGTTAATTTCCAGATGATTATTTTTTACCAGACGATTATCATATCAATTGTCACCCTGGCATTTTAATTAACTAAATGTATTAGTCACTGTATATATAAATTGCATTTTAATGCATTTTTAAATAAAGATTAAAAAAATTGTCATGTCAATAAAGGGACTCTGTCTGAGATTTACTCCCATCTAGTGGTGCTCTCCAGCACCTCGCTTTTTCAAATGTGTGTTGCATCTACGGTAGCCATTATGTACCAAAAACCTATGACAACCTATGTCTTCTAATAGCACTTTGTCGAGTTTTCCTTCAGGTGAACAGGTTTGTAATTTCAAACAAACTGCAACTTGACACAGCGAACAAACAAATGTTCCAGTATGAATTACTGACTGTGAAAAACATGAATTATTGTAATTAGTATGTATGCCTTCTTTATTCATGACGTTAGTCACACAGAAATAAATTAGGTCTGCTGTTAGGTTTCACAAAACAAAGAGGATACACTTCTTCAGTCTCTGTTTATTTGGTAACTTCTTCTGTTTCTGTTTATATGGTAACTTAGTTACAGGACTTCTTTCTAAATGTGATTTAAATATGTCCTGTAACTAAGTTGGAGCTTTACCACTCTCTCAACTCCCAGTAGGCTACAGATATTTTCAGTCAGAGAAAAAGAGGAAACTCCTGAAAATAAATTTGCTTTATTTTATGGTAGTCAGGTATAAAGTGACGAGACGTAGGCTATCTGAAAAATAAAATAAAAAGATGATTGTGATAGCCTTTATGACTGGTGTGATTTTTTCAAACGTTCACCATGTATTTTTTATTTATTTTTTTACTATGCACAAACAGTGCAATAACAATATTCTATATTAAAATATATTCTTATCGAATTTTTAGGTTACAGAAAGTAAAATAACAAACCTTGTTTTTAATACCTTTAATACCTTACCTCTACTTTAGTCAAAAGCTGCTAACCGTTATTCATAATAGTCTGACGCTGGCTCTGAACGAAACCGTGTTGTGGAAACACGTTTGCCTAGTACTTTTTGATCCTCTCTGCTATTATAGTTTTTCAAGATGGTGGAATGACATCTATATAAAGATAATTAAGTCTTCATTTAAGAGGATAATTCAGATAATTTGCAGAGGTATCTGTACACAACTGAGGACATAGTTATGAATAAAAATTGATTTTAGATAACAAATTACATAAAGTTACACACAGTCCCTTAAAATGGCCGCTAAGGATATTACTAGATAATTCCCACTTTATATTAAGTGGCTTTAAGTACTATGTACTTACATTTAAAAATAATTACAATGTACTTATTGTGCTCATGTTGTATTGTAAATCACTTTTGGTGCTATTGAGGTGGGATATGGGTAAGGTTTGGGACAGGTGTGGTGGTATGGGTAGGTTTAAGGGTAGGTTTAAGTGTAAGGGATGGGTCAGCTGTGTAATTACAGATGTAATTACATAAATTAATTACGGCTGTAATTACATGCTGGTATTTTTTAAATATAAGTACAATGTAAAAACATGTATGTACACAATAAGTCCATTGTATCAAATTATTAATTTCAATGTAAGTACATGGTACTTAAAGCCACTTAATATAAAGTGGGACCCTAGATAATTAAATGAAGAGTTCAGATGCAAAAGCCTCTAAATGCCATTTGAAATTTTCTTCTTTAATGGTGATTTTTATCAAACTTGTATATTTAAGTTCAGTAATTTCAATTAAATGGCAATGATAATTACCTATTAATTGTTATTTAAGTGAAATTACTGAACTTAAATATACAAGTTTGATAAAAAGCATCATTAAAGAAGAAAATTTCAAATGGCATTTAGAGGCTTTTGCATCTGAACTCTTCAAATGGAAGCATGATCATAGAACTCTACAAAAAATCTCTGGCTATACATTTATGTAGGCAATTGCTTTACAAATTCTTTTGGCATTGTTTTAACAAATATCATTTAGACGTTTTAAAGCTTGTTTTTATGTGCAAGCTTTGAGTGATGTGGAGAGATGTGTGACTATGTATTTGCAGCAATTATGCTCTATTAAATCTATTCAAATTAGAGTCTGTTTCAGGTTCCCCCTGACAAAATGAAATGTGATTTCTAAAATGTTCTCTCGTATTTGCTGCACAAAGAAGCCATTGGGGATAGCGAGTGATCGCTGGAGAGGGAAGTGGGCTGGAAGGCAAATCTAGGTGATGTGTATGTTCTTATAGTGCCCCTGGGTCTATCTTGGGTAGGCAGGATCTGACAAAAAGATCTGTAAGGAGGAAAAAAATCCTCCACTCTGCTCAAGCACGGTAAATTAAGCCCAGCTAAAGATTCTTACTTAAAGCACACCCTCAACTCTCGTTTTCTACACCTTTTCTCCCAACAGTCGCAGGAGAAAATACCAATTGTTTCATTATATAAACTCCCAGAAGTACCTGCCGTTAAGACCTGTAGGTTCTGGCGCTGTCCCAGGCTGGCCTCCCTCGGGTATTTGTTCAAAGGGAAACTCCATTGAGCCTCCCGGGGATGTTTAACTGATTGCAACAATTCGTATTTAGACTATTAACTTCTGTGGGAATTCAACAAGTTTGGTTCTGTCAGAAGCTGAATTTAACTGTCAGTTAGCTTTGCTTTCAATTGGCAGGTGTTTTTTTTTTTTTTTTTACTTGCATTTCTTCTAATAAACATGCGATTACCATTGGTGTGGTGAGACAGAATTTTAAGTTGAGAATTCTCAATTTATCTCAATCAATTAGATGATAGTCAAATATTACAAAAATGGAAATTGAAAGCCTTATTTGATTCTTCATATTAAAGGTTAAGGTATTTTTTATGAGAGGAAGGATCAATTATTAAATGTTTTCAGGGGTGAAAATATTAAGTATATCATTTAGGGTTTCACATGCAGATGTAATTCATATTGTTAAGGTTCAACATCTTTAAATATAGCAATTTGAAACTGAAATTGATTCAATTGAATTGATTAAAAACTAACATTGTGCTAGTTGTGGATAAATGGATTGAATTCCCCCCTGCCATGACAGTGACATATGATGGAATATAACAAGAGCTTTACAAAAGAGAACAGTTATGTGTCAGTTGACATCAAAAGACAAAAGCCAGACTGACACTGAAATGAATCTTTGAATATGTTCAAAAAACTCTTCTGCTGAACACCGCAAAGCTATACTATAGCGCCCTCTGTCTTTTACAACTAGAACACAAATCTTCCAGCTAATAGAGACCAAAACATATTACAAATCACATTTTGATACCAATAAAAATATTCTCTTTATAGCTACTCCAGCTTTCTGACCTCACACAACCATCAAAGGAAAGCAAACTTACCACTTTGTATCCTTGAAAGTGGAGCGATGCATCCATGAAAACTGTTAGTTTGGAAGTTCCATAATTCAATAAGTTTACATTTTGAATAATTTATGATGAAAAATGTAAAAGTTTAAGAAGCCATACTACACAAATAAAAGTTATTTCTGGGGGGGAGGGGGGGAGCATGTCTGCATGGTGTCCTGCTGGTGTGTAATTTGTGGTGAGCTGTTCTGGCCTTTTCCAGGCCTGTTTGGGCCAATGATTTTCTCTTGTCTCTGTGTAGCACTGACCTTCTGAAAGGCAGCTGTGTGGTTAAAGCAGTCAATTTCCAAGGCCTTGTATCTGAACTGAAAACTCCATTATAGATTTTACCTCTGGGGGAACCAGAGGCCTTGCAAGGTTTTTCACAATTTTACTTGTGGAAAAAAACTAAAAGGACGGGCCACTCTCGAGAGGGCTGCTTAGGGTTGATATATAGGGGATTGTGAGGGACTGAGGGTGCCAGGTGTGTACCCCAGGACACCAGCCTCATCTTCATGTGATAAGAAGGGAGGGAGGCAAGAGCGAAAATGGAGCTTTAAAAACATTCGGATGGCACTGAACCCTTGACATGACAAGGCCAGCACCTGAGGGAGAGAACAAGAACATAGCTCAGAATCTGATAACAGCTACGTGGAGTTTAAAACACCTCCTAGCAGGAGCAAAAGAAGAGAGACGGAAAAGGATTCAGATGCAAAAGCCTCTAAGTGCCATTTGAAATTTTGTGATCATTTTTATCAAGCTTGTGTATTTAAGTTCAGTAATTTCACTTAAATGACAATTAATAGGTAATCTTCATTGCCATTTAAGTGAAATTACTGAACTTAAATATACAAGCTTGATAAAAATGATAATTTTAGAAGAAAATTTCAAATGGCACTTAGAGGCTTTTGCATCTGAACTCTTCATATATATATATATATATATATATATATATATATATATATATACAAAGAATGAGCTAGTAACAGAGGGTGGGAAAGATGGAGGCCTCCGAAGAATACAAGTAACAGTTATTAAGAAAACCAACAGTTTTCTTCCCTTGAACCATGTGTACTAACAAGCCAGGCGGGGGCCAAAGACTCAGCCAGATCCTATCAGGACATCTGTCACTTTGTGGTGACAACCTCCTTTAGATAAGTGACAGGGCCTTAGTGCTCGTGGGTGCATGCTGGGGGAGGGCTCCTCCACTCTGAGCAATAGAGAGACCACTGCATCCATCAAAGTCATGCAGAGGATGCCCTTTTTAAAACAACTTGTCCCAATTACAGCCAATAATCACCAAATGGTGCCCGGAACACCCAGGCAGGGGCATCTGACATCAAAGATGCCAAGTGAAAATGCCCGCGTGAGGTTTGTGTGGCAATTAGAGGACGTAAGCTGCATTTCATCACCAAATGTTTTCAAAATAAGTCTTAATTTAGAGGTAGTGAGTAAGAAGAAAGACACTGAGAGAGAGATTGTAAGAGAGGGAGGGGGAGATGCCCTAAAGAAATCATTAAAGCATAATTACTGCTCATCATCTCTGCAAGTGCTTACAAAGTGCCAGTTCTGGATTTGTGCTCTTTACCCTTGGGCAGCAACACACACACATAAACATACACACAGACACAAATAAATCCAAGGCCATAGCCTAGATAAAAGTTTTACAATCAATCTCTCACTGGGTTTAATGCCCAATTAAAATTGTTGCTTCAGCATCTAGAACAGACTTGCCCCTGTCTCAAAAGCAACACTTAAAATCTTTGTATACTAGTAGTTATTTTTGGTCTTTTCTAATGGAATATCAACATACATTTATTGTGCCTGTCACTTGTCGGTAAGTTAAAGGTTATGCTAATAAAGTTAGTTTAGCATAGTGATAGTTTTACGATTTTTATGAAATCAAATAATTAAGTTTTTATTTTTTTATTTTTTTTGTAAAGCATGTGCTTCTGTCATTTCAGACCACATAATAAGTCAAGATAATTCAGTGTGAAGAATCATTCAAATAATAAGGTAATTTTAGGGTATGTCCTGTCCCCCCACCTGATGTGGAATTGCGTGCTCCTTTCAAATTTCAAATTTACATTTCAAAGCAATGTGAAAAAAAAAAAAAAACACAAAGTCTTTTTATATCTTTATTCCATATAGATGACATCTATCTCTAACAGACACTGCATTTTGAACAGAGTATTGCAGCATGATGCAAATAAACAAATTATTCTTCTTATAAATTCATGTCTGAAGTCAATATGATTGGATTGCTATAACAGGCGTCCGTCAGAGATGATAAGCATCAGGCAATGGCCCCTTAAAACACTAGAGCAGACAAACAGATTTCAGACAATAGGACTTTTACAAGGTGGCTTGCCAAGTCTAAATTGGGCAACTTTGAAATAAGTGTAAAAGTAGCCCAAGAATAAAGGTTTTACATATTGCGTTGAATATATTTGACTGAAATGCTTGTATTGTAATATTTACATTCAACAAATTATAAAACTGTAGAATATGATGAGACAGAGTAAGGAGATTTTTCTGAGGGAGAGCACTGTGAGTACCCAGAGGAAAAATGTATTGCTCAGTGATAGCTTTCACTAAGCTCAGGAGACTTGAGGTGATGATGCACAGCGGGTCAACGGGTAACCAGATGAGACACAGGGCCCACGACTGATCTAAATTATCCAGATAGAAATGTATTCCCCATTTTCAATAGGAAAGTACCCAAGCAACAATCGTGTAAAGATAGCACAAATAAAGGGAATATAATTTGGTAACACTTTATAATAACTGCACACTATTAATAGTTAAGCATGAGTAAACAGTTAATTCATCATTTATAAAACATTAATAGACATTAATATACAGTTTATAAATATAGCTATACATGCTTTTTTCTTGATTTATAAGCATATCTATAATGCGTTTAATGATTGTATTTTCATACTTTGTTAATGATCAATTAATAATTTCTAAATAAAGTATAGCATTATTTACAAACCAGTTGTTTAAGAGTTGTCAGTCATTCATAAGTTCACTTAGAAAGTGTAAGTAAATGTAGTAAATACAGGTGGTTATAAAGCATTTAGTAGTGGTCAGTTAACTATTTTTGTGACCTAATCTAAAGTGAGGACTATTCATGCTTTGTAAAGCATTTATAAAGGTGATTTAAAGACTCGTCAATCTTCTAAACAGTAAAATGTAACAAACACAACGCAGTGATACAGAACACAGAAATATTTAACAGCCTTTAAAAATGCTTTACAAGGTATGACTAGTCCTCACTTTAGATGAGCTCACGAACATAGTTGACTGACCACTACTAAATGCTTTATAACTACCCAAATTAACCCTTAATTACAGCATTAACAAATGTTAATAAAGCATTTACTAACACATTAAGTAACCATCACTATATGTCTGAATAATAAGATGTATAAATGTACATTTAAATAGTTTATTAATCATTTACTTACTCGCTCTAAGTAATCGTATGAACCACTGAAAACTCTTAAATAACTGGCTCATAAAAAATGCAATTCTTCATTTAGAAATGATAAATTGATCATTAATAAAGGATGAAAATACAATTATTAAACAAATTATAGATAAATGCGTATATATATCAAGAAGAAAGCATTTATAGCTGTATTTATGAACAGCTTATTAATGTCTATTAATGCTTTATGAATGATGAATTAATTGTTTACTCATGCTTAACTAATGATTATTAGCGTGTAGTTATTATAAAGTGTTACCTATAATTTTAATAGCTGATCATGAATATGATCAGGGATCGCGTACACATTAAAATTACCCATAAAGGGGATACATTGTCAATTTATCTGTATGGACACACTTGTAAAGGCTTGTACACACCGGGACGAATATTAGCGCGCATTATTCGTCAGCGTTTTTAAACGCGTTTTTTGTGTTCACACCCAACCGATTATTGCTGATGAGGAGCCAAGTGAACATGCAAATTCAATCCCTGACATTAGATGGCGCCCATTTCCTCTGCAATTAACACTGTCTCATCCCAAAAAGTCATATAACTGACGTCTTGGGACGTTTTTTGACCATACGTCAATATCCGCCTTTTTAGGGCCCCCTTAAACGTCGGTAGATGGCGGTCCCGGGCCGTCATACAACTGACGCTTTACCTTTAACGTCAGTTAGGTGACGGGTTAGGTTTAGGGTTAAGTTTAGGTCTGGGGTAGAGTTAGGATCCCATAACCTCATCTACCGACGTTTAAGGGGGCCCTAAAAAAGTATGGTCAAAAGACGTCCCAAAACGTCAGTTATAAGACGTCTTGGGATGAGACCGGGTTGCTGCAATACCACTCCATAACAGCTCTCTTTTATCGAGATATTTGCATTTGTAGTCACAGTCGCGTTTATCATTTAGTTCTTTATGTTCTAGCACCAACGAGAACAGCAGGTCTACATTCATCTTGCCTTGCATCTCTCTGTGTAGACGGCGACAACTACTTGGCATATATTTTCTTCGCTGTTGCTTATGTGTGCTTGACAAGACCGTTTTGTGTTTGACCGCCCCCAAGTTGTGTTTTACTGTAACTTCAGAATTCCAAACACGTGAGCAAAAGCGGCAATCTCATTGGTCGGATATTTTTTGACACGGCATGTCAAACTCAGAAAACGAACCTGAGGCGTTTTTTTTAATTACGCTTTTACGCGTGGCGTTTTACGTGTCAGTGTGCACACTCAGATTGGCGCCCTTTGTTTAGTCACAAGGCGTTAAATGTCTGCGAATAACTCGCGCGAAATTCATCCTGGTGTGAACAGGCCTTAAGGGATAACTCATCCCTTAGAAGTGTTTTATTTAACTGAATACATCACAATAAGCTAAAACGCATGCACAGGATACTTTACTTCCTGAACAAGTGCGCGCCCGAATCATTGTTGCGTTCACATTCACATGAACCGCGGCATGGTTCGGAAGCAACCAAACTTAGACCACCTCCTCCAGGTAGTGTCGGGTCCGGTACCCCAGTGCACACCCGGGTCCCATGACAACGTTCACATTAGCGATTTTTCATGCGAACCGTGCCCCGTTCCGAACTAAACTGCCAGTGTGAAAGCCCCCTAATACAATAGATTATAATCAATAATCCATACAAGTAGGCAAAAATATATCAATTTTTATATATCAATAATCAATCACAACAAAATTATAATTAAATATTAAAGGCACACTATATATTTTTTCAAGCGTTTTAATATATTACCAAAACCTTCCTCAGATTCTGATGTGAGTGCTCAACTCGTGTTTGATTGCCATCTATATGTTTTCTATACAGCTACAAGGAAGAAGGCAAAGGTTTTGTCAGAGGAACCTAAAGAAAGAAAAAGGGTGACATAGTGACATATTAAAAGCCAGGACGAGGATCAACATTGGTCCAGTGTTCGCTCGCTGACGTGAGCTAAAGGAGGAGGAGGGGTGCCCGACCGATGCTGACGCTTGCCTGCACACAAATGCCGTTTACACGATGACCCAGATAAATCCTATAAGCAGTGTAGTATTTTGAGTGTAATAAAATACCCACAGCCCAATGTTTATTTCTACACACAAACACAGCCCGGCTCAGTGCAGGGCTCGCACAAATAAAATCGACTCATGTCAAATGTACATTAGTGAATGTCCCCATGACTCAGTACCCACAAACACTACACACCACATGTCCAACGATTTCGGTTAAAACGAAACCAACACACATAGTCAGCTCAGGCAGGCGGTGTTTTCAATGCAGTAAATGTGCCCACTGTCCCGCGCCCACATTCACTCTCAGACATGTTAAGCCCCACAGGGCTCGCCCCACTCGCCTGCTCTCAGTAGACCAATATTAGGGAATCGAGCACGGCAAGACTGCCCACCTTTAAACACTGCAAGCACACACAATCTAAAGACATGGGAGGCTGACAGGTTGACAGTTTGTTGACCTTATAGACTCACAAGGAAGGCTATCTTTCTGGCCATGAAAAATAACTTTCCTGTTTTATAAAAATATTAAAGTATCAACAAATTGTAAAGCTTGTAGATTATATCGAACATTTAAAATGCATTTAATAAAGGAAAACTATGGACAAAGTCAGGGGTTAGAACAGTTTCCAAGTGTTGGAATGCATGAGTCACCCTGACACACACCCTGACGGGGAAAAGACGGTTGAGTCCTGCCTTAGCTGGACCGCCATTCCAAACTCCCCTCCCTGTCATTCCCCTTCAAACCGGCTACTGCAGAGGTACATTTAGCAGCCAACGAGCCGGTAACACTGCCCTCTCGCCTGCACACAACCGCCGCTTTGATGTGGATATGGAAGTATGCGATGGAGCACCATCTTGCTGCAGAATTTGGCCTCTTTTATGGTTGGGAATATAAGAGGTAGCTAAGATTTCTTGGTATTTTAGACTATTGATGTTGCCTTCCACCCTGCAGATCTCTCGCACACCCCCATACTGGATGTAACCCCAGACCATGATTTTTCCACCACCAAACTTCACTGTTTTCTGGGTGAATCTCGGATCCATGCGGGCTCCAGTAGGTCTCCTGCAATATTTGCGGCGACTGTGGTGTAATTCAACAGAAGATTCATCTGAAAAATCCACCTTCTTCCACTTTTCCAGCGTCCCTCCTTTTAGCAGGCTGTGAGCCTTGGCAAATGGGGTGAAGCACAACATCAATATCAAGTCTTGTCTAAAATACCAAGAAATCTTAGCTACCTCTTATATTCCCAACCATAAAAGAGGCCAAATTCTGCAGCAGGATGGTACCTCCATCGAATACTTCCATCTCCACATCAAAGTTCCTCAAGGCGAAGAAGATCAAGATGCTCCAGGATTGGCCAGCCCAGTCACCAGACATGAACATCATTGAGCATATGTGGGGTAGGATGAAAGAGGAAGCGTGGAAGACGAAACCAAAGAATATTGATGAACTCTGGGAGGCATGCAAGACTGCTTTCTTTGCTATTCCTGATGACTTCATCAATAAATTGTATGAATCCTTGCCAAACCGCATTGATGCAGTCCTTCAAGCTCATTGAAGTCATACAAGATATTAAATTTGGATCTCACAGCACCACTATTTAATTTGCTGACATATTTTTGTATATGCAGTTAATTTGTTCAGTTTCTGTATAGGCGACAAAACTTTTGTCTTGCCAAAATTTGACCTTTTTGTCTTGTTTAAATGATAAATCTTCTTTCAGTGAAACTAATTTATTTCAGTGCATTAAACCTCATTTGGGAGAGTTTTAGCTTTTCATATGAGCTATTTCTAACACCAATTGATTAATTAAAAGTCAGGTTAATAGCAGGTGTTTCTACAAAATACATAAGCGACAAGACATCCCCTTCTGAGATTTCCGATGTAGACCTTGTGTTTCATTAAAATTATTATTATTATTATATATATATATATATATATATATTTTTTTTTTTTTTTTTAAAGATGCACTGGAAAATGGCATGAGAATGGTGATCAGCAAATTGTTAGTCTGGTTGTTTAATAAGAACATAAATTCTGTGTGTCTTATTGTTTAACGGTTTTAATAACAGTATGTATTTTGGGCTGGTATTTTTTAAAACAGGTGGGTTTTAAGCAGTAGTTGGATGGAAATCTTTATCTGGGAACTATCACCGGAAATCACCCGCTCCCCATTGAAATGAACAGTATCGTGTAGCTTTGTGAACGAGGCTTAAGAGAAGAAAATAAGCTTGTGCATTTGTGAACTTAGAGATGCATGTATAAGGATGAAAACGCCTAGGTAGCATATTGGTTTCTTCCCTGTAAATAAAACAAGGTCAAAAAGAACTCGTCATAGTCTGAGACTAAAATAAAGGAAATTAACTTTTATTTAATTATCTAATTGAATTACAATCTTTCTAATTCCTAACCGTCTTCACGTTTGGAACCATGGATTTGATTTTATATAGCAGATTTGTGTTTAAATTGCTTGTATACAGTAGCTGCCATTAGTTGTTTCCTCCAGAAAAGGGACCTCCAGTTTTCAGTTGTAATGCTCAATGTTGTAAAATATATTTTCACAGCAATCACATCTGGTGTAAAATAAAAAAAAATTGAATGGTCAACACATCTCATCCTAGAACAAACCTTGAAAAGGCAAATTTCCAATGCCAAAAATTATCGGGAGCAACAAAATCTAACACCTGCATTCAAATATAATACTGTAAAGTTTAATGGCACTCAAAACAGTGGTAAAAAAGTTTTACTCCAACCATGCATAGGCCTACTACAGAGACAGTACAACTTGACTCAAGTAGACAGAACTTTTCTCAGACTGCACTGTGAAGAGTACACTTTTATTTTAAAGAAGGAAAGAAATTGCCTACACTTTGAGAGGAAAACTAGCCGATACTAATAAGCATGAATCAAAGAGGACTGAATTATGAAAATCAAAATGACAAAAAATGTATCTTAGGCCTTTTACATTACAAGGTCATCTGAGCATTTTAAGTTATAGAACAAGAAACTACTGTAGAATGAGCCTTTCCCACTTTTCTCTTTTTCTCCATTCAATACTTATATCTATTATTAGAGTCAATGTTCTTTTCATCTTCCTCTGCCCTAATCAGATTTCTCTGGGTCCTGAGAATCCGAACTTGTGTCTTTGGCATCAGTTGCAAATGGATCTTCTCCCTGTCAAATTAAAAGAGAAATAACTTCACATATTCTTTAAAAAAAAATTAAAACCTTATTTTGTGTTTCAATATGCCACAAATGTTGTTACCTTCATGTACCTCTCATAGCGCACTTTCACATTATCATTATTTATTATGGCTTTGGCTGTGACCACGCTGTCTCTTTTTAACTGCTCCTTGTAAGCCTTTGAGGGGGGAAAAAACATCATATACAAGATATATACACTATTATAATATATACAACCCAACCAAACACACCCCTCACTTCATTGCTCCGCCCCAAAATGCACAAACATGCAATGCAAGAGTGGATGTCCCCTTATCATAACTGAAGCGAAGCAAAATAATGATTCACAAAATAATGTGAAGATGACGAACAAACAACAAGGAGAACAAAAAAAGAGCACACAGTACACAACAGTAGTATACAAACAAAAGTTTGTTTTTTCTGTTTTAACCGAAAACTCTTTTAAGTTCACACTACACAAACTTTAAAAACGTGAACCTGTGAGAATGCTGATGGCATGCACATGTATATTAAGAGTTAATTCTGGTATGCACATTTGAATATGTGAATTTACGTATTGAATATACCTTCCCTGAAATACCATCCCTCAACAAACTACTTGTCTGGCCTTAAAATTTATAATACAGAATTTTATCGCTTTGACGTAGCCATGTGAACCGGAATTATACCGACAACGATTATCTGTACAAAGGATGCCTTCACAGGGAGGGACTAGTGACACTTTTCAAACGAGCCAGGGAACTGCTGAGGGACAAACCTGGCGTCAAGTACGGTCTACAGTACCCAGCAAAATTAAGGATCTCATTCAATGGCAAGGAACATTATTTCACGGCTCCAGAAAAAGCCATCAAGTTCGCAGAAAACTGCTTTGGATCCAGGTGATTGCTTTAAAGATGTCACGCATCTGAGACGAGTGCCAACCATACAACACTCTCTAAGTGTAGTTATTTTGTTATGATAAGTGTAAAATTTTCATAACCATGACTCGTTACATATATTCCTATCTTTCCTTTTGATTTTTCAAAATGTTCTGAGATGTTCTTCTGAAATTCTCTGTGGAGTTGTGTTGATTATTGTTTGGTCAACAAATAAGATATTTATGTTAGATTTTATTTTTATTTTTAAGAAATTTTATTTATCACTCATTGCTGTTCTCATACTAATTTGTTTATTTTCAATTTACCTTGTCTCGCGCCGCTGGTTCTAACTGTCAGTCAAAATGACGAGGTTGTTATACAAGTTGGCGATTGGGCGGGGTGGGATGTGGACCTGTTTAAAATATTTCAAGATGGTAATATGCGTGGTGATAACGATATATTAGGTGTATATCGTTATCTGTTATCAGACACGATGATGTACATACAGTAAGAGCTTCGTTGTGCAGTGTAACGCAGTTTCTGTTCTCTCTAAAGCCCGGAACTCGTCCGCTCTCGTCGAGGTAAAAAGCTGCACTTGAACCCACCAAGAGAAAGCAGCCAACTGTCAGCTATAATGTGCGTTCTGCACCTGCGTTTAATACGCCAACTGTCTATTTCTGCTGATATATTCGTCTATATTCGTCATTCAAAAAGGAAAACCGACGCTGCCAGCTGCAGATACACATAACGTAAACAAAGCAGCGCGTGCTTACCGTTTAGAATATCAATCCTGCTAAACACTTTCTTTAAATAAGATTATTTTCATCCTACTTAAAGAAACGATGTGAAGTTGATATTTTAGTCACTGGCTTGTACTGATGCATAAACAGTATCGAACGATTTTGAGAGAAAGATTAACTTACCTGTCTCCTGCCTGTTTGGACCCAAACTTTAGGAGTTGAGTCGGTGCATTTCCAGAGAAAATAAAATTAACCCATTGTTTCTTCAGAGGCGCGGATGAAGGAACTAAAAAATATATCTCTCTTGGAAATACTCAAATCTCCAATTTCTCTAGGAAAAAATAAAATAGCGCCTGCGCGTGTTCATACTTCCTGCGTTCCTAGCTCGTTTTCTCATGGTCGGGCCAAATTCTCTGGACGGGCAAAGCAGAGAAAGGGGAGTAACCTTTCCCCCGTATGACGTTATATAGGGGGAGATTCAAGATCAGCGCGTCTGAGATGCAGACGGATGCAGAGAAGAGAAAAATAGCCAAAGCTCGATTTACACCGATTGAAAATTCTAGACACGAGGGGACCAAATACAGTCTAGGGGAACTCATATTAATGTTAAAAAAAAAAACATCAGAAAATGAAAATTTCATGTCAGGGGACCTTTAAGGAGGACTGGGAGAAAGAACTAAGAGTGGAAATTTCAGAGGAAACTTGGCAGAAGAGTTTAAAAGATAGTAATGGACATTCTATTAATTCCAGACACTGCCTTATTTAGTTCAAGGTCATTCACAGACTGGAAAATTCTATGCAGTTTCTTATTTGAATAATGCAAAGTGTTTTACCTCTTTTGCCGCTTCTCCGTTAGTACCAGTACCAGCTTGACTTGACTCGGCTTGCTTTTTGCTCCGTTTTCCATTGCAGGCAGTACCGCCACAAATAGTACCCGGTTGTCATAGCGACGCCTTTCGTTCCTAGTTGCCCCATCAAGCTCTCGCTGGATCCTCTTTTCGGCAACCAAACAAAGGAAAGTCTGCACCTCCTGGTTTGACCACGGCGTATTTTTCCGACTAGCCATAATAATAGTAGTAAGTTTAGTAACTATCTCTGTCCAAACTATTTAAAAATGGCGGGGTTATACTTGATACTCCATCTGGCACATGCAATGATGACGCAGTGAATAGTGATGATTCTATCAGACCAATCAGCAGTCGGCATTGTTTTCATGTCACATTTTAGTAATGCCGCAGCTCGCTCAGAACCTCGTCGGAGGTGATACAAAAAAAAAACCTGAAAGCAGGTACAGGTACAACTTTTACACAGTCGAAAACCAAACAAAGGCGAGCAGAGTTGAGGCGAGTCGAGCTGGTACTGTGTAGTGGAAAAGTGCCTTTTGTGAGAAATGTAGTAGATGCTGATTTGTCTGATAGTTTTGTTTTTTGCTCCTAGATACAGAGTAATTGGAATAAAATTTTTGATGTGCTTTCAGAAATTTTTAGGGTGCAAATGCAGCCGGACCCGGCGCCAATCATTCTGGGACATTCTGAACATATCCATCCATTGTCAGGAGCACAACACAAACTGCTTGCATCTAGTTTAATTACTGTTGTTCTGGAAGAAAAAGGAGGCTTCTACTGTCAAGTTACGGCTTGGAGAGATGTCTTGCACTTTACATTTGGAACAAATTAGATACTGTTTGAAGGGAAAATTTGAGCAGTTTGACCAAATCTGGCACCCTTTCAGCTGTTTTCTTGATGGAAACCATGTGGATGAATGCATCATTTTGTTAATGTTACATTTTAACATTCCTTCATTATAACTTTTCAAGTCAATGTAAATAGGTCAGGTATGGGATGGTTTGTTTATATTGTAAATGATTCTTTTTTTTTAATTGTCTTACAATAAAACTTGACAAAAAAGTGATTCACAATTTAACAAAAAATGTGTAATTTAGCTCTAAAGTAAAAAAAAGTAAACAATTATTCAGACACATGATACATTTTTATATTTCATTAATAGTGGATGCAAGACACTATAGTTCATTTATTTAAGTGAGGATAGCAAAATAAAGTAAACTATGGCTACGTTCACACTGCAGGGCTTAATGCTCAATTCCGATTTTTTGAAAAAATTCAATTTTTTTGCAAGGCCGTTCACATTTCCAATTAAATGCGACCTTTTGTGATCTCCTGTGTGAACGTGAAATGACCCAGAAGTGACCCGCATGCGCAGAAGAGTAATCAACGGTCAACGACGTCACTTGTTGTTTGCAGAATAGTTCTTTTTTTTTCATATGTTGCGAGCTTTTGTTTTATTATTATTATTGCCACAGCCCATATACAAACACAGACAATAATTATTTTATCGACGGGCAGTTTGCACATAAATGTAAGATTTTTCCGATCCTCACCGACCTCGTCATAAAACCCGTTTAATTGATAGTGCGTGTCCGCGGCGCTCCTTGCTTTGTCACCGGCGGCCGCGGTGTTGCCAGATTGGGTGGTTATTCGCTACATTTTAAGGCATGTTCACATGTGTTTTAGCCAGGTTTTCGCTTGGAAGGCTCTATATCTGGCACCCTACTGTACAAAGTTATACTGACAGAGAGCGCACGTTCACATACACCAGAATGAACGTGTTCACAGTAATGTTCATCAGGCAGTATGTTTATTTCGGGCGAACGTGAATAATATGATACGCGAAAATATGAACGCGTTCATGCACTATCGTTCATTGAACGCGTTCAGGCACAACACTGGGGAAGAGACACGTCTGCAGTGGCCCATAACAGTGCAGAAACGCGTTGGAGTTAGCATATTGGCTGGCTACAGGTGCTTGCAATGACGTGCGGGTCGGATATATGTGACCTGGCCGTTCAGATTGAGGTCGCATTTCAAAAGATTGGATACATATCGGATTTGGACCACATACCCAAGTGGCCTGGGTCGCATTGGAAAAGATCGGATCTGTGTCGTTCAGACTGTCATGAAAAAATCAGATACAGGTCGCATAGGGGCAAAAAAATCGGAATTAGGTCGTTTCAGCCTGCAGTGTGAACGTAGCCTATGACATACAGTATTATACCCAAAAATTCTTCATACAGTGGACTACCATTAAATTTGATAAAAATGGGACCAATATTATTCACACTTTGACTTGACCACGTTATGTGTTTTTTTCTTGAATTGCTAATGCGACCTTTTTACACCACAGACTGAACAATATTAGGCACTGCTTGGACCTAAATTGGGATTATCTGATTGTGTATTTAAATTGAACAGCTGACAGCTATTCAATCTAATTAATTTGAGACAGTCAAACAGAAGAATGGCCAAAACCAGTGAAATATCAACTGATTTGATAACTCTAAGTTCTTGTCATATTTTATAACTATTTTCTAAACTATAGGGAATAAACTGTGAAAATGTGAGAAATATTGAAGGTATCTGAATGAATTTAGGTTTGAGTGTATAAAACTGCAAAAATAGCTAAATATTCAGTGGTCTATTAATGGTCTTGACCATTTTTATCACAAATCATTAGATATGAAAGTACCAAGAATTGCACAAATACTGTAAACAAAGTAACTGGCCTTCCCCAACTTGCAGACAGCTTTTTACCAGAAGAATATTCAGTGTTGTTCCACTCAATGTTAATGGCTTCAAGTAGTTGAAAAATGTCTCCCAGTTTGTTTAAGTTTAATGTCAGATTTTTTTGGCTTACTACTAATGTGAGCATTAAATGACTTTTCACAGGGAAGTAGATCACTTTTTTTAGACCAGCTAAAAAGGCTCGCCACACAATGACACCTCTTTCCTCTTGTGTTTCACCTCTCCAACTTTCATTGTGATTCAACGGTTTCATTGTGATTCATCACTCCACATTCAACTTCCCATATTCTGCCAAAAAACTTTATTCTGTCTTTGATGCAGTTGATTTTTAAGCAGTGCATTTGCTAAAATGTAGCTAATTTTCTGATCAATAATTTGCAATATATATATATATATATATATATATATACACACACACACACACATACACGTTTTTTGTTGGATGCCATTCATACTGAAACTAAATGAAAACATGCTGAGGATTGGTATGCAAACGGTAGCTCAGGTAGGTCAAAAACACAAGAGGAGAACACAACAGTATATGCATATATATATATATATATATATATATATATATACGTGTATATATAAATAAACATGAAGGTTTTGGATATTTAGAAGAGACAGAAGAGAGATACCTTACCATTTTGCTCTTGAGGTGAGTGAGTGAATGAAGATGTTGCTGTACTGAGCTGAAAACCACAGGAATGTGACTGTCACATGGAACACAGTAAACTACCTCCATCCTTCTCATGTAATCATCTTCTGTCACCCCTGTAAGATAATGAAGTTTGAATAAAGTGTTAATAATCTTTTTTGTAGTTAGCTAATAAAGCCTATTTTCATCAAGTGGGGGAAATACCTGTACAGTATGTGTTGCAATATATTTTGCAATACAATACAATGCATTTTCATATTATGCGTATTTATAACATTACGTCATACCTTCCATTATTTTCACCCACTCATCTTTGCTTCGTCCACAGGAAAACTTTAGTTTGTGTAGAGTAGAGACAGTTTTATGAAATTTGTGAACCATGCAATCCTGTGCAATATTAAAACAGGGTAAATGTACATCAACAGTTATAATACAAATCCATGCAAAAACCTAAAACAATTAAAAAAATATTTAAAATCTTACATGCAAAAAATTGATGACCTTGTCATCAAATTTGGCTTGCCGTCTTATATAGTCAAGAGTCTCTTTGTGATGCTGGCTTCCAAAGTGTTTCTCAATGTCTTTGTCTTCAAACGTGTGGAATTTACAAAAAGCACATGTAAAAGCCAACCTAAAAAAAAAAAAAAAAAAACACATTGTGAACACTAAGCTGACAAAAATTTACAACCAATGAATGTAGATGCAGGTTAAAAACAAGTCAAGTGAAATGTCAGTGTTCACCTGTGCTTATCTCCATATTTTTCATGATTCTTCTCTCGTCGCCTTCTGCGCTTCTCTCTGGTTCGAACTTTTTTACCAAGGTCTGCACGCAATATTAACCCATGCTTGCATTCAATTATAGTGTTAACAACAACTCCCCCCCCCCCATATAATAAACAATGAAAATATTAAAGCTGTTATTATACCATGCTCTCCAATCGTTTCCTTGCTATTGGAAGAAAAGCAACGGTCCTGTGGAAAATAAAAACTGTAGTATCACAGGACTGATTATATAAGGCAGCTTTGATTGTAGATTCTTACCTTTGAAATGTGTGGTCCTAAGAAAAGTAAACAAAGTAAAGCATCATTTGCATTTTTAGCATCAATGCAAAGCAGTATTTTTTGAAAATTACAGTAAAGAACATGCAACAATTTAGCAGTGGAAACTTTGTTTTGCCATTTTTTAAACCATGTTTGGTCTATCAAAGCAGCACATCACATACCCACAATGCTGCTGATGCTGGGACCTGCTTTGACTATCCTCTTTTTTTTAACCAACTTGCAAGGAGGCACTGGTTCCATCATCTTCCTCTTGGTCCCTCTAAACACTAGAGCAGGTGATGTAGAGTGGTATCTTTCTATGCAAATAGATGGGTTCTGACTTGAGCACTGCAGAAGAGAACATACACAATTCAACACTAAATGTCGTTGATTTTGTTCAAATGATAAACTAGACACAAGGCGTACCCTAACACCTTGTCCTTCAGCCTCAGGTACGACAGCGCCTCTCCCCCGGTAGGTTCTGTGCACGTATGGGTGCATGTCTCTGCCCCGTGAGCCAATCGGCGCTGGCTGGGAGTGTGAGGGGGAGAACAGGCTGGAGGAATCAGAGAGATTGGAAGTGGAGTATTGACTCTCTCTGCCGCTGTCTGAAAAGGGAGACCTGGACCTCTGGGAAGACATGGCATAGGGCATTTCCCAGTTTGACAAGAGGTCTGCAGCCCAGGTGGATGAACAGGAGTCAGTGTACCCTCCATTAGAATGGTCAAAAACACTATCTGCATCTTCAGTGCTCAAGGCCCTATGTTCAGAAGACTCACTGGCACCATATCTGTGAGAAAAAAAACAAAAACAAATGGTGGCACATTACAAATATATAAAATGTTTAAGTGAAATGTTCAACTTTAATTTTAGTATTTATTTTTAATTAAGTTTTTCAAGCCTTTGTGTTTATAATTATTAAGCTTTTTTTTTAAGATCTTTAACAGTTTATATAGGAAAGCAATTTCTATTGCCTGCTAATAAAAGCACAAGGAAGATCTTCTGACAGTTCTTACCTGTCAGAGCTATTGGTCTCTAAGGACTCAGAGGATGCAAACAATCCAAATAATGGCTGAGTGTAGCATTTCCCTGGACATTTGAAAAGTGAAAGTGATTATTCGAGAATGTACCTCATTCATAACAATAAACACAAGACAGCTGGAACATTTAGCAACATAAGAGTGAGAGATTTATGTAATTACCTGGATGTTCAGCCGAAGACGGGAACATTTCTTCCTTATCGTAAATCCTTTAAAACAGATTGTATTAAAGCCCTGCTTAAATATAGATTATTACCAGCAGCAGGACAGCACAGCATAGCATCAGCCTAAGCAGGGGAGTGTTGTTTTTAAATGAGCCATAACTAATGATAAAGCAGGGTAAACTTCCATAAGATTCAGATTTTGAGTGAGCCTTGTGTGAATTTTGCCCTTGTGTTTGCGTCCTCTGATCAAGATTTACTTGTCAGATCGACTGAAACTGGCCAGTACATTTTGTAGCCTACCATTACTTCTTTTTTTTTTTTTTTTTTTTGAACAGAATGTGTTTTGTGGTGAGTGTGAAATGTTATATTGTGTTTCTTTACCAACTCCAGGCATAGTCGATTTGAAACTTTTTGAATAATGGCTTCTTTCTCAAACATGTATGTAAACCAAAGGCATCACATTTAATAATTAAATACAAATACCTTAGTTAAAGTTCTAAATACATGTGCAAGTCACCATAAATACTGAGCCCGTTCCCAATTTAAAACGTACAAATCCTTTCGTTTCAATTAGGCTATTAATATTTTATTTTTAACGAAAGCAACGTTATTTTCAAATACACACTTACCACATAAACGAGGATCAATCAGTGTCCTACTCATAGGTCCTACTGCGCTAAATTAAAGCAGGTGTCACTGAAATCATTTCCCCCTGGAAACAAACTAAACAACAGTGTCAGGCAACTTTGAAACCGTTTTTTTTTTTTTTTCAACAACACTACTACTTCATAACCATTTCAAGTTGTCTTCCTCTAGAGGGCGCTTGTCGTTCACAAACAGATTTGAGACTGCCTCGTTCACGTTTTGTAAAACATATTATAGCCCTACTTATTTTAATACTCTAAATGTACGGATTGATACATAATTGGAATATAATAAAGGTAAAATTGAATTTATAAGTGTAAAACTGCCTAGAAAATCTTTTTCAGTAGACATTCTCTGTCACAACTGAGGAGCACTGTGAAAGGTTAGGCTTCTGTTACCACGTGACAAGACCTTATGGGTGGAGTTTATATCTAGCTCACCCTCGCTAGACGCTGGACAATAATTTACACCCAGTAACAACACAGAGTTTATTCTATGTAAAAAAGAGCAACAAAACATTTTTTTTTTGTAACAAAGACGTTATTGTTATTCACCTCTAGAGGGAGCTAAACGACTGCAATGATTCAGCTCCAAAAGCATGTTGTTTGTAGTTGACCTAACCTAAATGGTGGTGCTTATTTGAAAATGTAAACATGCAAAAAGTTTTATAGAATATACAGTTTGTACAGTATAAAAGTCACCCACAAATATAAACCTAACTGAATTTGTTCCTGTATGTTTTGATAGCGAGGTCCTGTATAAAAAGGTTTTACTTTGGGTCTTGGCTTAACCTCCTCCTCGTATACTACATGGCATGGGTTCTACTTTCTTTAAACTGTAATTCAAATTTAAATGTTTAAAACAGTACAGACACCAATGTATTTATTTTCAATGTATTTATTATATTAAAAATTGCAAGTTGCAAATTGAGCATACTTTAAAACAAAACATCTCAGATTAGGAGCAAAGCAGACTATACTTCACTCTCCTTTCCATCAAAAACAGAAAGGCTAAACCATGAAGGGATGCAGTATCAGGCTACATTCAAGACTGAAGAGTAGCTTAAAGTAGCTTTCTGAAAAATAAAATTCTGAAAATAAGTACTAAATGAACAATAAGTGTACCTGAATGGACACAATGTATTTGTTTTGATGGAATCATTTAGTTAAGTTAAACTTTTTGTAGGCTATAGAAATTGAACATACATTAATAAATCTCTTATAAATGAAAACAAACATTCATTCAAAACATCAAACAGAACCATTTTAACAGTGCAACATATTTTACAAAACCTACAAAGTAGTTTAATTTCAACTCACGCAAAACATTGAAACCCATCTTTAGATTGACATGTGGTTATGATTATTGTTAGTCACACATGTATCAAAAATGATTTTCAAGCCTCATCTGGCAAGACATCAACAAGTCTGAATATTCTTGAGGGGTCAAAAAGATACCAATTACAGATCAGACCCTGCAGCATTTCAGAGGGACAAATATAACAGTGTGGGAAGAATAATTCCAGAAAGTCTTCTTTGAAATGTGAATAGGACAAAAAAAAAAAAAAAAAAAAGTGAAGTTTGTGTCCTTTTGAACTCCTTTTGGTTTGGTTTTAAAATAACAAAAACACAACAAACTTTATTCCAAATTATTCAATTCATGTTCAAATCATTTGGAATCTCATTAACAACTGAATGGCTTGAAGCAAACACTACTTAATCTGATATCAACATTTTGTTCGTCAATACATTTTGTTTCAACAGATTGAGCACATAGTTGCACCCCCTCTTCACAAATCAATGGTTTAAAAATAGAAAATGGTTAAGGAATATTTGGGTGCAACAGTGAAACCATTTTTCTTAAAGGTATAGTTTACAAAAAAAAAATGTAATTATGTCATCATTTACCCTCATGTCAAGGGGTCCAAACAACTTTCAACTACTTTTTATGTTCCACAGAATAAATAAAGTAATATAGGTTGTCTGGAGTGACATTAAGGTGAGTAAATGATGACCATACTTATTTTTGATTGAACTATCCCTTTATATCTTGATCATGTTTCAATCATTTCTACATGCCAGATGTGTTACTTTGTCAAGAAAACTTTAACAAATAAACAAAGGTTCAAGAAAATTCATTCACTAGAGTGAATATTGGAACCTAACATCTGACAAGTCCTCTTTTTGTGCATTTGCCTCAAAAGTTAACAGCATGGGCATTCACAGCACAGAAAATGTCAATTGCAAGGTAAAACACTTAAAACACTGATTCACACAATGCAACCATTTCCTTTACTTTTTCTATAGTCAGTAAGGGCTAACGGTTAAGCAGATGGTAGTCGTACACATTTACTGACTAAGATTTGATTTTAGAATATCTATATCAGGGATAGTTTACTACTATACATGGCTATTGGGTGTTTTTGAGCAGCAAGGACCATGCAGTGTACACATTACAGGTCTGTCCCATCATATAGTATTATATACAAAACATGCACAAGTCAAATGAGGTCACTGTAACATATGCATTACTTTTCTAGGCCACATAAAAAGATGATGTTAGCAGGGCAAGACTATTTTGTTGCCAAGACTTGCATTGCAATGCACATTATTACCTTTAGTTTGTACATCATCAAATCCAAATTACAGGTTGCTGCAAAAGCATTAATACATTTTCACTGCTGAAAATTTTTATTACAGTTCAAAATAGTTTGTTTAATAGTAATGGACACCAACTCATTACAGAAAGGTGGAAGAGACTGTAACTAAAGTATAAAATTTTCAGTTTGATTGAGCTAGATAAATATGGTAATTTTGTATCAATGCAAACGTTCAGTTCTCATATTAAATTACTGTATTACTCAAATGAGAATTTCTTTTTAAGGAATTCCAGGTAGACTCTTTTAACACTTACTCAAATCCAGTAGTTGTGACTAACTTTGTAATAAATGTCAGTTGTTCTGGGTTCTTCCAATCTACAATCGTTAATGGCACCACAATGCACAATGCATATGATGCAGACTGTGTGGAAAACAGCTGGTGAAAACAATTAACAGAAATGCTCATGGAAAGTAACAGCAACAAAAATGATCTGAATTATATCTACACTGTAACATGGGCAAATAATAAAAATAATGATAATAAAGACCCATGCATACAGGCATAATAATCTAAAAGATTTTAATAATTCTTACGAATTCTATGCACTGTGTTGTACAAAGTTTTATTATTGGTTTAATGGCAATTTGTTTTGGCCTGTGCAGAAAATTACAATAAATGATAACATAAGCTTTGATACTGGACTCATTCTTTATATCTGGAACATCCATTCATGCCAGCAGTCCTGGATACAATTTATTTCAATTTAAAAAAAAAAAAAAAAAAAGAAAAAAAAAGAGAGAATTTTGAAAACATTGCCTTTTGGGCTCCTCAATTCCGCTCCACTTTAGGTCTGAACATTTCTTCCCGATTCCCAATCACACCCCATTAGCAAAAGTAGCAGTGATTTCCTGACTTATGCTCTCTTTGACCTCTAGGGGCAGTGAATCAAAAAGGTGGTCCTCCACAATGAGACCATTGCGGCGCAAGAGTCGGCACTGGCCAAGCTGTGCGGGTAGGCGATCCAGGCAGTTCCCCTTCAGCTCAAGATGAGTCAGCTGCAGCAACTGTCCGATTTTCTCTGGTAGCGACGAGATGCAGTTGTGTCCAAGGGATAGGGTACGCAACTTTGTGCATTTGAACAGCTGCTTGGGCACCACTTCCACCTTGTTTCCAGTGATGGCAAAGTGCTGTAGATTTTGGAGAAACCCCACCTCTGGAGGAATCACTACGATGGAGTTGTTACTAACATCCAGGTATCTCAGTTTGAGAAGATTGAATAGAGTGGTAGGCAAGGTCTCAAGTTTGTTATGTGACAGATAGAGGAACTCTAGGTTTTTTACGTGACTAATGGACAATGGAATGGAAATTATTTTATTGTGCCACAGTTTGAGGCAGTTAAGCCTTTTGAGGTGCTGGAAGCTGATGACCTCTTCAATGGTACGGATATTGTTCGATTTCAAGTCTAACTCCTGCAGGTTGGTCAAACTAAAAATTGCATGCGGTATCCTCTCCAGCTCACAATTGTGCAGCTCCAGCTCAGCAAGATTCATCATCTTTTTCAAACTATTTAATACCAAGAGTTTAGTACCATCGTTGTGAACCACAAGTTTGATCAGGTGTGGTGATAAGTCCGTAATGTTAGTTGGGATCTTGGTGAGGTTGCTCTTCAGATGTAGGATCTTTAGATTCCTCAAGTCCCTGAGGGAATCTAATCCTATCATTTTGTTGTTCTCGGAGTTCAAGTTTCCCACCAAGTAGAGCTCTCTCAGGTTCTTCAGCATGTAAACCCAAGTGGGAATTTCTGCTACATCCGTAAACTTGACGTGAAGGCACCGGAGGTGATCGCGGAGGAAACTGAACGCAGTCTGTTCGACTTTGGCGGGGCAGTGGTAAAAGTGCAGCTCGTGAAGATTGATCATCTGGGAAATTTTTGCTGTGATACGTGCCTCTGGGATGAGTTCTAATTTCAGGACCTCTAAATCAGTCAGCTCAAAGACAACATCAGGAACACCTGAGAGCATGAAAAGATGCAGCTCAAGCTTATCCTGTGCATTACGAGTCACGTGTTGCCGTAGTTTCTCAAAGGTCCACTCGTGGTTTAAGCTTATTTCCCGCAGTTTGTTCTCACTTACCTCTGAGAGAAAGACACCAAAACGTTTCGAGTACAACTGGTCATATTGGTCCACCATGTGGAGGAGGAAAGCAAAGTCATTCTTCACATCTGGGATATCACTAAAACTGCTTTCTTCTCGGACTTTTTCGAAGGAATACTCCTTAAGAGGCCGTCTGAACAGCCAAAAAAGAGTGTAAATGCAAACCAAGCCATAAACAAAAATGAGGACAATGTAGCTAACGAGAAGCTTTTTCAACATGAAAGCCATGTTGTGGGTGCACTTAAATTTGGAGTATCCAGTTAAATGCTTAATGTCTGGCTCACAATCATGGTCGAATTTAATGGAGGTAACAAAGGTCATGGTGTAACACAGAATCAGAATGAATTTGACAGTTTTAATTATAGTCTGAGCAACATAAAGTTTGTAGATCAAGTCACTATCTTCGACATGTGTGCGGAATTTTCTCACTTTCTCAAAAAGTGCTTTAGCTTGCTCTCCATCTTTCTTATCAAGTATAGTCATGCTTGGAACTTCGATGACAGGCTTCTCTGTCGAAAACTTAATGCTAGATTTTACAAGCATGGGTGTGGACTGATTTGGACTTCCCTCTTCACTGCTGGTTGAAAAATGCTTTGGTAATGTGGAGGCTCCAATCAATCTCTGCTTATTCTCTTCTGAGTCTTCACAGGCTGTCTCAGACAATGCCTTGGTTGTCCAAGGGGACTCAAAACACTTCCCCAAAATAGACACAAAGTGCTCAATTTTGGAACTGGTCTTTGGATACTTGAACCAAAAGTTACTGCTTACCATAAGAACAATAGTGTGAATGAGAGCTAGATATGGAAAGTACTTTGAATACCATGGGAGTGCAACATGGTAGCACATCTGATTAACAAATACATACTGCTGAAAATCCAGATTTGTTCGTAAACCCGTAGGCTGAGGTTGCCTGACAGCAGACGACTGTGGGAAGTGTTGGACAACACTGTCGGTTTGTTCTTTGCTTGCGATAGGTGCAGCTGCTAATGTCACATGGCCTCCTCCAGTCCCTGAGCCAAGAGCTTTCTCTGATGGCCTTTCTGCGGGCACAGGGGTTCGGTCCTCCAGCGATTCCAGAACAGGAAGACAAACCACCTGATCTTTGGTTAACTGCATGGTCCCGGCAAATATGGCCAGCATAAGCATGACCACACCCAGGTAATCCATAAAGACGTCCCACCATGGTTTCAGTATCCGATAAGTTGGCTGGATGTCATTTAGAGAGGCAACTTCTGTGAGGGTAAACATTCCTACATGAAAACATAAAAACAAGTATTTAGTAAATAGTATTATCAATGACAAATAAGAGTGTCCATGAAAATGACAAATCCTTTCCAGGAATGGTAAATCTTTAAAAAATCTAGTTGGGAAAACATGAAATCAGCATTTTAAAAAATCTGTGTATTAATGCTGATTTCTTATGGCGTAGAATGTGGCTTTGAATAGGCTACCTTGAATGTGAGTTTACCCATATAAAACATAAAAAAAAAAAAAAATGTAAGGCTACAATGACTTGAGTAAACAAATCAATTGTCTTCCATGTTACGCTCATTTCTATGTGAAAAACAGGCTTGACACAACATAAGTCTCAATCTCAAATTCCATTAAATCAATCTACAAATATAAGGAGTGGCCTAATACACCACTAAAGATAACAAATGGTCCCATCGCTTGGGGAGACACCCTAGTGTCTCTTCCCTGTATCACTTTCCTCAGCACAGAGCTTGATCAGTGCTGAGGCACTAAAGCACAGCATTAGACATCCTTATTAGATTATCAGCCTTAGTGGGTCCATAGTACTGTACTGCATCAAGACAATAGTACTGCAGTGGTGAGTCTTGCCAAAGACAATATTGTCTTTAATATCAAGTTGCAAGACTGCTCTAACATGCATGCATTTTGCAGGGGTAATATTGACGAGTGGAGCTCGACTTTCACATTGCTAAGACATAATCATAAACATCCAATAGGCAAAAGTGAAATGACCTTCTCACTGTCATAAACAATTGACTGAATGTCATAATGATTAATTAACTTTTGTTCACTTGGCTAATCAAGCTGTTATTTATATAAATTATAAATGTCAATGTTTTGAGTGAGATGAATTCATTGCTGGACGATTGAGTTATTTTCATTGAAACAGTGTTATCAGATTACATGTAGTATTACTTAAAACTTTTAATTTTTCTACCATGAGGCATAAGCACCTAATTTACAGCCTCTATGGTCTACTAATAAAACAAAGTCTAGACTTACTTCACAAGACAATCACATTCCTTCCATTCATCACACCAACTATTCAAGTCACAAGCACTTTGTTCTTGTGCTTTGCCTGTCCTGCAGATCTTTCGTTCAGGCTTTACACGGGCTTTGATGTCAACATGTCAACTGTAAGGAAGATGTAAGAATTTAAGAAGGGTAAGAAAAACTGTTTCAGTTCAAAATACATTATATTTTGAATTTCAGTCATTTAAAGGACAAGTTTGGTATTTTACACTTAAAGCCCTGTTTTAAGATGCACATGCAGCTGGCCCAAGAATTTTCGGTTTCTGTGGTTGCCTGTGGTTGATTTGCCTCTAATTAGTCTCTAATTTAGTGCAATTACACAATAGCTTATTTAGTCAAGTCAGATTGCTGTAAACAACAATTATTACTTTCGTTCGTGTGTTGCCTTGGGTTAAAAAAATAACACACACGATTTGTTAAAAGACGCAACATAATTATGTACTGATGCATATATTACATGATAGCAAAGAGATACAGTGCATTCAAATCAAAAAACCCAAATTCTGGCTGGATATTCCAACATGTTGATCTATTTTGGC
Source organism: Pimephales promelas (assembly GCF_016745375.1). The sequence goes on from NW_024121421.1 coordinate 2,713,714, forward strand.
AGATTTGTCATTTTACAAGTGTGAACATCTGTAGAGTCAATCCTTATAAGTCTATCAAATAAAGGAGAAATTGAGATCACAGCCACCAGCGAGACAATGAAAAATATTGAGTCACCTAATAAATTTAATCCTCAAAGACTGACAAACTAAGGCTAAACAAGACTTCAGAGAACATCTGAGAATTGCTTTTCCCACTGCTTACCCAAAATAAGTTGCTATACACCAGTCCCCAAGATCTACAGCTGGAAGGTTACACACACTAACTCTATGAGCTGAGAAGTTAAAAAGGCTTTTTTTTTTTTTTTAATTGTCTACAATAGGTCTTTTCTGTTCCACATCAGAAATGCAGTAATATACTATATATAAGACTATTATGATTATATATCAGACTATTGTAACTGTACTTGCACTAAGACAGGAAACGTAATAGCCTTTTCACTGGTACAGATCCAACAAGTAATTGTCAATTTCCTCAACTGCTCTCATCATTCAACATGCTCTACAACACAGCAGTGAACTTTACACACTCTAACCTTAACCACAACAATTAAATAGAAATGACTTATAAGTTGACTTCCCAAAAACTTAAGGCTAAAGGCTCTGTGGCACCTACAAAACAGCTGTGATAATATTAACCATTATTCAGAGTTCAGGATGAGACGATCTGTTTGTCCAAACAATGATATCTTGGAGTGTTTAGTAAACCTGTTTGGAACCGTTTACCATGTTATTTGGTGCTGATAGAGGCACAGAAATTGCTCACTTCAGTTTTTAAGACAATTTAAGGTAAACAAATGCTTTCATCTGAAAATGAATGAATTGTTTTCTAAAACAAAGTATGCCAAAATAACAATTATTTTACTTAGTTGAAAATAGTCTAAATAATTCCTTATTTCAAAGCAGTCGTTGAAAATATAACTTTATTCTTTATTACTATCCAATCAGTATGGATCATTTTGGATGAGCCAATAGATTTGGACTAATAAATCATATGCATTATGAATTGTGGTCGTTCACAAATTTTTCCCAGTCTATGGAGATAAGAAGCCTCAGTTTTTAACCTCACCTCGGTAACACAACCTAATCCACCAAAAACACAATTACCATCATGGCTAGCCTTATTTAACCTCCGTCTGAGCTTTTACCCCGTAACTAGGTCATGGCTGCCGCTGTTATTTTCATTTGCTGTGTCTCACAGAAATTTGAAATGACAATGCTACAAACCAATCGTGTCTTTTCATGTTATTCTGCACATTTCAGTGTTGGAGTAACCATTTATGACCATATAGCATATATACACACACACACACACACACACACACACATAATGTTACAGGTTGCTGTAGTTCAGTGAGTTCAAATAAAGTGTAGTGTAGCTTATGTATTTTACACTAAATATGACCAACACCAAAAAGGCTTCTGTGGCAATTAAAAAATGCAAACATAGTTTGTATGCATATGTGTAGAAAAAAAATGGATGAAAGGCTGTAAGAAGTCGAAATCAATTAATCTAGAATAGAATCAAGTTTATTAAAAAATTATGAATATATTCTGCTCATAAATATGGCAATTTGATATCAACAAATAGGCTATATGTCTCTTAACTTTTTCTCCTAACTTTTTTTTTTTTTTTTAATTAACACTGACTTGACAACATTTGCAGAAAGCACAACTGTAGTCCAGCTGGATAACCTTTTGGCAAATTGGCAAAAATAAGTGTGCAATATAATAAAACAAACTTCTTACAAGAGACCTGAAATCCATATAATGTAATATTAGCTTGTGCAGTTACTGTACAATTTGTTCGGTCTGATCCAAAAGTGGCCAAAACATCTTGCTTTATGTGCTCTGAACTACTCTGACAACCTCCACTAACACAACCTTAAGACAAGATACTCGACTAATTGTAATATTTCAGAAATGTATGCTTAGCATAACGTTTATACTTACTGTCTCATATAAACGTCATCAAACTTCACCCATCACCACTTTAATTCCTGAGAATCTGAAACACATTTCATCCACTTGTCCTTGCAGTAATGGGGACTGTCCGTTCGCATGGGAGACGTCACGCCATTGTGTTTCTATGCCGGGTCACGATATTTAAACGACAAAGGCTTTATATTCACGTAAACTGCGAGCACCACGCGATTTACAGGGACGGGATGGAAATATTCCCTATGAACGCAATCCGGTGTCCTGTCACGTCTTCGTGATTCTGTGCAGATTAACGCCGCTTAGGCAGGAAACCATTGGAGGTCTGATGATACTGTTGTGTAAAAGCGGAAAAAGTATCGGTACAAAAGGACAATTTACTAATCATTTACCCGAGAGGGATTAATGAACATGTAAGGGTCCCCGCTCATCTCATTATTATGGTACAGTACATTCAGTGCCGCGCGCACAGCAGCAGAATCAACCAGTCTGCACCAGTTCTCCACACTGCATATCCGTCACATTTAAACCCCACACAAACACACATTCACAGGATGATACATACCTCAAACCAAAGCTGTCATTTTAAAAACACGCCAAACCTTGTACTATGTCCATGCGTGCGATATGAATGAGAAGAAATGTCTGTAATAAACACATATGCGCTGTCAAATAGAAGAAGTGTGTGGGGGCGGAGCTAAAGTTTACGGGAGGGTTTACGCGCGAAACACCTGACCTGTTTTCTGAAGTTACTAAGCAACCAAAGCCACAAGAACAGTGTTACAATATTTAATCAATTTAATTCAATTCTTTTGAATTATAGCCTGTTATGTAAATGGGGCATAATTGTATTTTTCGTGTATTTTCTATAGGTTATATATATATATATATATATATATATATATATGAAGAGTTCAGATGCAAATGCCTCTAAGTGCCATTTGAAATTTTCTTCTAGAATGATCATTTTTATCAAGCTTGTATATTTAAGTTCAGTAATTTCACTTAAATGGCAATGATAATTACCTATTAATTGTTATTTAAGTGAAATTACTGAACTTAAATATACAAGTTTGATAAAAATCATCATTAAAGAAGAAAATGTCAAATGGCATTTAGAGGCTTTTGCATCTGAACTCTTCATATATATATATATATATATATATATATATATACTGTGTGTGTGTGTGTGTGTGTGTGTGTGTGTGTGTGTGTGTGTGTGTGTGTGTGTGTGTGTGTGTGTCAAAATTGGTAAGAAGGCTATACATTTATTCTAAATTAAGCTGTCGCTCAAAAAGTGCTTATATAATTTTCATTTTTTGTGGGTTTTTCTTTTTTTGTGGCAGATTCAAAACTTTTACATTTTATTATTATTATTTTTATTATTAAAATTATCATCAGAGATTATTAAAGGTGGCTGAACATAATATTTATAGTACATCAGCTACATTTAAAACTCTGTATACTTTTTAAGTTTGTCACCTTAGATGCAGGTAAACACATGCCTTTGCATGCATTCTGTGTTGTTTATATGTAAATGAAATCCTTTATGTTTTCCGAACGTTCCATACAGTTGCAAATAAGATTAAAGAGACGTTGCCTCCCCCACTCCAGCCAGGTCCTGCTGAGATGTTGTATTTAATTTCCACATGAACCTTTGGTGTGGGTCATATTTTGCGTTAAAATGCAGGTGGTTGTGAATGTTTTGTGGGTGACAATGTGAATCCCACATTCCAATTTGTGCTGCAGGCAGATTCTGGGTATGAGGACATTTCTTGGCACTCAAGATCTTGCCTTTTCACCTATAATGGGTGGGTCGGTCTAAAGATGATACTGTGAAAGACTGACTTGGCTTTAGCTTTGATGACTCGTCTTTAAATGACAATTTAATGCCCAGTTTCACAGACAAGGCTTAAGCCTATAGTCTCAGACTAAAATGCATGTTTGAGCTGTTCTAACTGAAAGCAACTTGGACTAACATATCTTAAAATATGTCAGTGCCATTGTTTTGTCTCAAGATGCACACCACCAGTAATGTTTTTTAAGCTACTTTAATGTCCTAATTTAACTAAGTGCCTAGTCCTGGCTTAGTCTAAAACCTGTCTGTGAAAGACTGTGAAACAGCAATTAAGATTTTAGTAATGTTTAGAGATTTTGAATCTATACCTATGTATTTTGCATTAAAATATTTTATGTAAATAGCCTATTTATTTTGCAAATCAGTTTCTCAAATCACAAATTTGCAAATGTCCTTTTGCTTCTATTCACATCTCCACTTTGACAGCTGCTGCACCTTGCCTTTTCATGGTTGAACGGAGAGCCATCTACTCTTTAGGGTAAATTTTCAAGATCACACTATCCAAGGTCATCAGCTTGTCAAGTTTATAAAGGCTTGAATTCCGCTGCAGAACTTTCTCACTCCTTAATGCAATGCGAACCACAGGCCTGCAAAAAATTGATGAACTTGCTCATTGCTATTGCAACATGCTCTATTTTGCATTAAAAACTTGCTAAAATAGTTGTAGTTAATACTAATAATAATAATTGATTCAATCCCAGCAGTATCGACGTGGTCCCCTTAGGGGTCGCGACCCCCTGGTTGAGATCTTACTATATTTGGGCTGCATCTAAAATCACATACTTCCCTACTAGGTGAAAAGTAGGTGAAAAACAGTATGTGACAAAAGTTGTATGTTCGAAAAACCCGGATGACCTATTTCTGTTTGGGCGATTCTGAATTGTGCATACGATGGACACTTTACCATCCCATGAGGCCACAGGAGAGATTTGTGAATGGCAGTGAAGCGACGCAACAGACGCTGGTAGGTCATGTGATAAGGGCTACATGAAGACTATACGTCCAGATTACATTCACATGACACACATTCATTCAATATAGAACCTACTTTTTTAGTGGTCGTGAAGTAATTAACCTATTCAAAATAAGCACCTACTCCGAGTTTGGACGCAGCCTTGGTTCATGGAATCCTTCAAGGCAAGAGTTAAACATCCCCATCTTGTTGGAAAAATAGTGTTGTACTCTCTATTTTAGGGTGCAAGCACTTAGCCGCCTGCTGATCTTTTCATGGTGTTGACTTTCAGGATGGTAATTATACAAGATGTGTTCTAAATAAAGGAATGCGCTGTTCACTTTATTCATAGTTTGAAGACATGCCACAAAAAACTGAAAGCTGTAACAATATTAGTATCCTTATAGCCCTCTGCTGATGCATAAAGAACTTGGCCTAATTTGGAGAACAAATTGTAGAGAAAATATAGATTAGTTTGTTTTTACCTTAAAATGTATGATAATTTGTATTAAATAACCACATGCAAGGCAGAGGTAATGCCTTTGAAAGTGGCTGAAGCTATAGTATGTTCCCTCTCTCCCAGGCCATGATCCAGCTATCAATAGCCATATCCATCACCGCTGATCATGTGACTGAAACATGAGATATGATGGGAGACAACACCCACCTACAAAATTATTCTGAAGGCCTAATGTTACACTGTTCGTGGGATTATTGAAATTATGTACTAGCATGTAATTTTCATTGTTTAAACAGATAAGACCCAGGCTTATTCTAATAATGTCATCCTCATCAAACTGCCCTCTCTGCAAAAATGTAAATTCTGAAATTGCCATTTTGTTTGCAATTGCATTTTTTTAATGCCAGCAACATTTCAGACTTTCCGGTGTGTGTATGCATTTGAGGTCAGCAAATTATCCTTACACATTGAACAGACTAAATTGCATTTACTGCACAATACTGCCACCTGGGTGACAACTCTCCCTTGAGAATTACAAAACATTAACTGAACTCAACGCAATGGACAAGAAAATGCATTTTATTTATGCAGTTTTACACATTAAAAACACTTTGGTAGAATGCAAATTATACTAAAACAGGAAAATAAGGCATATGGTAAGCACTGCATTATGTCAAGAAACAACATCCTTCATTTTATCATTCACGTCATTATAACCTTTAACATTCAGACACAAGACCAAAACAGCAACTGACCTTCCTAACCATAGACAGGTCTACTGTTAAAAAAAATAAATAAAATAACAAAATATTACGCATGCTCCAAACTATTTATGTAGATAATATTACTGAAATACAACATGAAAACACACAAAAAGGCCATGTAACTCAAGTATTCAGCCTTAACTTCTCAAAGCGCCTTAAGATGTATGAATTCCAAGACACTGGTAATACACATAAAACACTGATTCATTACCACTTTATGATGGCAATGTAACTGGCAGTCAGTAGAAAAAGGCCACATGCTGATCTCAATAGATCAGACGAGTCACCTCTCTCGAGGCAATATCAGATCAAATACAATGTAATTGCCATGTACATGACCTAAAGACACTCATAAACTATCTCCTCCAAGTATCTGAGAGAAAATACTAAGGAAACTAAAGTCTACCTGATTTGTTGGTGCATCTTGAGAGATCTTTGACTATTTATTTATTTTTGCATAAAGGACATAATAAAAGAATACATTTCTTAAAATGCATTTGCATATAATCTTAGAGCTTTGTTTCTGACAAATGTTTTCCTTAAGTTTGCATGAGATTTACAATTACAGCATACAATACAAGATTGACAAATACTGTTGACTAATATGATTAAAATATTAGATTACATTGTTGGTTTATGAGTAAAATGTTTGTATAAAAGGCCAAGTTAAGGTAATAGAAACCCCTTCTGCATGATTCTGTCTTGCACTGGAGAAGTCAAATCGTTAAACTAAGAAAACAGCAGTATACACAAGCCTTTAAAAAAACTATATGAGAGTTGAAGCTGGTATCACTAGTTTATAAGATGTTATAATGTAATGCGGTTCTCTTCATCTACTTAGGATCCACTACCAACTCTAAACCTTAAAACAGCGATGCAAGGAAAAACTTGTCAAGTCTACCTGAGAAACAAATCCACAAGGATCCTGCTCTCCAAAAGCTTTATAAGAGTAAATATGCTGAAAGGAAAAAATAAAACACTACTAGTATCAATGATTACATGTAACCGTATATTTTCCTATCATATATACTTGAAATCATTGCAAAGTCCATACACATTAAAACGTAAAATGAAAGGAATGGTAAAGTTTCCAGTGCAAATTCTAATATCGCCATTTCCAGTGCAAAACATGTTGTACAGTAATTGACCTGTAAAAGCTTAATGGATTATGAAAGCAAATGTCAGTCATAAGCAGTGAAAGCATACAATGGAATTGCATGCCACTGTCTGTAAATGAATCCCTGTCGTAAGTTGTCTTTTATGACTTACAGAATTAAAAACAAAACAAAAAAAATATTACCTTAGAAAATTAAGATAAAGAGTTTTTAAATTTGTTTTACATTTTCATAATATACAATATAAGGCAATAAAAGGTGTTCATCACTAGATATTTCGATGTTTTTTGTTTTGCATAAAAATACCATTAAAGGGTTAGTTCACCCAAAAATGAAAATTAAGTCATTAATTACTCACCCCCATGCTGTTCCAACCCCGTAAGACCTTCGTTCATCTTCGGAACACAAATAAAGATATTTTTGATTGAATCTGAGAGCTGGATCACTCCTCCATAGACTGCCTAAGGGACTAGCTCTTGATGCCCCATAAAGTCATTAAAGAAAAGGTTTCAATATTCCATGTGCCTACAGCGGCTCAATTATAAGTTCAAGCGACGAAACTACTTTTTGTGCGAAAAAAAACATAAATAACGACTTTATTCGCCTATTCCAATACTTTCTTATGGGCGCATGCGCGAGAACTGAGACGAGGACGTTCTCCTTCGACTACTTCTTGTTACCGGCTGCTCACCGCTAAGGAGTATTACCGCCACCTACCGTATAAGATGATGATCCATATATATAAGCGCTCCGGATTATAAGGCACACTGTCGTTTTTTGAGAAGATTAAAGGCTTTTAAGTGCACCTTATAGTGCGGACAATACGCTAATTGAAAAGCGTATGCATCTTCCTCTGCTTGTAAACAGAAAGTTTTGTGCTTCCAGCTATATCAGCACATCATCTTATACGGTAGGTGGCGGTAATACTCCCAAGCGGTGAGCAGCCGGTAACAAGAAGTAGTCGAAGGAGAACGTCCTCATCTCAGTTCTCGCGCATGCGCCCATAAGGAAGTATTGGAATAGTCGAATAAAGTCGTTTTTTATGGTTTTTTTTCGCACAAAAAGTAGTCTCGTCGCTTGATAAAACTTATAAATGAGCCACTGTAGGCATATGGAATATTTAAACCTTTTCTTTAATGACTTTATGGGCCGTCAAGAGCCAGTCCCTTAGGCAGTCTATGTAGGACTGATCCAGCTCTCAGATTCAATCAAAAATATCTTTATTTGTGTTCTGAAGATGATCGAAGGTCTTACGGGGTTGGTATAGGATGGGGGTGAGTAATTAATGACTTAATTTTCATTTTTGGGTGAACTAACCCTTTAAGCTCAAGTCCAGCTTTAAACATGAAATGTAGGTACTCACCCATATAGTTCGCAATACATACTACAGGACGTCTACAACACCTGGAGTCTTGTCTCCTAAGGAGTCAGATTACAATATTTGGCATTAAAGCTAAGCAATCACTCTGCTTGCATTTGCTCCTTGATGTCTGAAGGCAGAGTCTCAAACAGCACGTCTTCTACAACAAGTCCAGTCCTCTTCAAGGCGCGACAAGAACCAAGTTCAGCTGGTAAGACCTCAAAGTGATTACCCTTTAACTCCAAGAGAGTCAGTACACTTAGGAAAGAAATCTTTGGTGAAAGGACAGACAACGTGTTTCTGCCAAGCTTCAGTGTCTTGAGTTTCTTACAGAAGAAGAGCTCATCAGGAATATTTTCAATTTTGTTGCAACTAACAGAGAAGTATTGAAGGCTCTGGAGAACGCCTATCTCCGGTGGAATAAAACGGATGTCGTTGTTGGAAAGATCAAGGAAGCGCAGTTTGTTGCAGAGGAACAAGTGTGAAGGTAGGATCTCGATCTTGTTATGGCTTAAGTAGAGGCGCTCCAAGCTCCCGAGTTTTTTGATGTGTTCAGGTATAAAAGTGATGCCGTTGTGCCAAAGCTTCAGACTGGTCAGCTTACGGAGGTGCTGAAAGCTGAGGATCTCTTCAATGGAGCGTAGATTGTTCTCCTTCAGGTCCAACATCTGCAGATTAGACAGGCTGAAAATGGCATGTGGTATGCGTTCGAGGTCGCAGTGCACCAACTCAAGTTCTATTAGATTCACCATCTTTTTCAGATTGTTAAGCATGACCAGCTTGGTGCCATCATTGCAAATACAGAGGCGTTGTAGATGGCTGGCCACATCCACGATGGACTGAGGGATCTTGGTGAAGTTGCTCTTGAGTGTCAGGGTCTTCAGTGCTTTGAGCTCTCGCAAAGAGTCCAAGGTTACGTTCTTTGACGCATCAGAACTTAAAGAGCCAATCAGATGGAGCTCTTCCAAATTCCGCAACACATAGAGCCAATGTGGAAGTTCACGGCCATCATCAAACTTCACTCGTAGCACCTTCAAGTTCTCCTTGAGGAATGAGGTTGCTGCACTGTGGATCTTGAGCGAGCACTGGTAAAGCGAAAGCTCCTGGAGATCCTCTAGTTGGGCAATGGCTGCTGGTATGGTAACATTATTAATGATCTCAAGCTTCAAAGACTGCAGCTCTGTCACCTCAAAGATGGTGTCCGGGAGGCCAGACAGCATGAAGAGTTGAAGTTCTAGCCTGTCATTGCTGTTGGTTTGCAGCTTCTGCCGAAGCTTGTCAGCGGTCCACTCGTGGTTAAGGTTGAGCTGTTTCAGCTTGTTTTCGCTCACCTCTGACAGAAACACGGCAAATCTCTTGGAATATAGGGGATCATACTGATCGATCATGTGCAACATGAAAGCAAAGTCGTTCTTTACATCCGGGATGTCATCAATTCCAGTCTCTTGCCTAACATATTCAAAGGAGTACTCCTTGAGAGAAATATAGAACAGCCAGTAAGATGTATAAAGGCATGTGAGTCCATAAACACCAACAAAACACAGATAACAGTAGGAGAGCTTTGAGAACAAGTGGGCCATAGTATGATTGCAACAGAAGTACCGGTAACCCGTCATATCCTGCATGTTCTCAGTGCAGGTAACATTGAACCTAACCTTTGACACCAGAGCACTGTTATAAGCAATTATAAGGATAAACTTGAGCACTTTTACAACAGTCTGACGGACATACATCATATATAATATATCACCCTCCTCCACATGCAGGCGGAATTTTTTGACCTTTTCAAACAAGGCTTTGGCTTGTTCTCCTTCCTTCTTGTCAAGGACACTTGCTGCTGGCTTGTCAACGACAATCTTTTCAGGTATTGATCTTAAAGACGAAGTCCTCTCCAGGTTGCCCTCTCCAATCGGAGTATCAAGGTTTAACCTACTGGCACTGTTCTTCTTGTTGTCCTTCTCTTCAGGATTCTCCCCAGACACTTCTGACAGTGCTCTGGTAGTCCATGGAGAGTCGAAACACTTTCCCAGGATGGATATGAAGTGCTCAATTTTAGAGCTGGACCCAGGAAACTTGAACCAGAAATTGCTGCACACCATGAAAATTAGGGTATGTATCAGAACCAGGTAAGGGAAGTACTTGGCATACCAATGCAGTGCCTTTTCGTAACACATTTGGTTTATGTAGTTGTACTGCTGAATATCCAAGTTGGTCTTCAGACCTTTCAACTCATGGACAGGCACGATCGCTACACGATTTGTGGAAGGAGGTGGGCACATCAACTCAGTCTGGTTTGGTGAGAATGTCCTTTGAGGCAGGCATATGATTTTGTCTTGCATCACCTAAAAGCATAAAAGAGTGTAGCTATCAGAATCAACACATTGAAATCAAGACATGCTTAGACTATTGCTGATATTCAATCCAAATGTTTAGCATTTTTGATTATATCACATTTATAAAATCTGACTAAAGAAGAGAATGCAACATTGCCACCACATGCATTACGGACATTATCTTAAGGGATCTCGGCATTTATGTTGCATGGGGCTGCTGAATGAACTTGCGTCAGGGAGTGTTTGCCATTCTGGAGCAATACTACAATACTACCCGCCAGGAGATATGCCGAATCATACAGAGCATTAGCTCGTATATAATGAATGCCATCAGACATCAGAATGTATGTGGATACTAGGGGTGTAACAGTACACATTTTTACAGAACATTTTCAGAACAGGCCTTTTGGTTTGGTATGCATATGTAGTGAATACATAACGTTGTTTTAACCGCTGCATGTACTGAACTTCTCTGTGTGTGGAACTTTATTTCAAACTCGATGTTTGCCCCCTAGGATGGAACAATATCGTTAATATTGATATACTTTGATGTTGCGAACACATCTGAAAAAAAAAATTACAAAAGACAAAGAGTGATCTTCTGCCGGATAAGTGTACGATACAAGTTGTCTTAAAATTGAGACATGCTTTATATAAAGCGCTTCAAACTAAGTTATAAACCTACAACCTAAGTTATTAAACTTATTTGGTCATACCCTCATTTAAACCTAAAAAAAAAAGTTTAAATTCCCCCTCCCCATTTGCTTTTTTTTATGGCAAGGCACTTCTATTCCCGGGCTTGTTTAGTCGGTGACAAGTCAATGGTCTGAATAAGAACCATTCAGTGGAACTGACATGTTACTGCCTATTTATAATGGCAGAGCGACAACCGCCATTCACGCACTTGAACACTATTGCGACATCGTTTTTCTGATTTTTTTTTCCTGCTGATCTCCCACACCCCCTCCCATATTTAAAGACTTTTTTTGTAAAGACAGACATGGTTTGTCCAGTAAAACATTAATTACTAAAAAGACAGGGTTTGTTTTCCCCCTGTGGACAACTGACATACTGAACTTTGACTTCAAAACCGAGGTACTGAACCATCATTATTGTGTACTATAACACCTCTACTGCATACTCACTTATTATTAATGGGTTTCGTTATTCCAGTGCTTTCTGTGAGGGCAAATCTTAATGCTATGTCATACAATAGCATGAACTGTGGGCTTTTTAACTTTGCTACAGCTTGGAGGGGTGTTCAATAGGGGTTCAGGTCAGGTTTTTGTGCAGGCCAGTCAAGTTTCACTGTTTATGGACTATACTTTGGGTAATCCAGAAAAATCTACCTTTGAGAGTTTACACACAGATTAAGAGCCCCTTAACATAAAAGTAGCATTCATCCATGTTGTAAAGTCATTCTAAATATACGGATATGCCCACATAATTGTCCTTGAATAAAAAAAAATAAAGATGAAAGCTAATGAACCTCAAAAACTTCAGAGAGCAAATAGATAAACCTCCAGTGTGTAAAACGGTAGATGAGGCTCATTTTTTTACGTATTGAATTTCCAATCCCACACCACCTTTAGATTGCCAGGAACAGTGTAACAGTATCTGATGAGGAGAATATCTTTTAAGATAACCAATTTGGTGCTCTGACATTAGTGTTGTGACTCAGACAGGAAATGATTAATCATTGCACTGGCCACTTGAATTCTAGAAAGAGGTGAAATACCTTTGAGTTAGCAAGAAAACGTGCGAATGAACTACTCAATTTTGCATTAAATAATTTTAAAGGACAGACCAGACAGGGGAGAAAAAAAAAGTATTTTCACTAGAAGTGAAAAGCAGTAAACAAAAGCATTGTAAAGCACTGTATTCGTTTCAAGATGTGTGCCCTGCCTCCACTTTTCCTTCTTAACAGTTTAGTTTGTCTGGTAATTGCCATGTGGTTTCTGCCTGCAAAGGTACCGGTAATGAGAAAAATCAGCTAAAAAGCCAGGGAAAGAGAATTGTGAGAGCTCTATACAGCACTATAGTGTAATACAAGCACTATAGGCAGACTGCAGAGTAAAGCCTACTAATGAAGTATCAGCAGCTCTGAACATGGCTTCTCTGCAGCAAAATGGATGAGGCGCAGCAGACCCAAGTGGCTAATAAAACGTCCATTATGCATTACAGGCCACTCAAAGTGTCCCCAGCCAAACATCGTCACTTAGCAAACCACAGGATTATGCAATGGCTAACTAAAATAATTCATTAGGATAATTTTTACTACCCTCACAGAGATCACAATGAACATCCACAATTTACAAATTGCAATTCATCATACAACTGTGCCATTCTTTGATGCGCACCTCCAGGGACAGTGGGGGATATCCCTGTCCTAACAATGGCTTCCTGTTAATGTTGTTTGTTGAAACTAAAAATAATTCAGGATCATCTAGGCGAATTGCAACTAAAGAGCAAACTTGCTGCTTAAGCTCCACCTAGTAGTTTACGAGGCCGAGTAGCTAACCTACAGGAGTCATTTTGTGTTTATAGAGGGGCCACCATGAGGGGAAGAAGGGGTAATCTTTTCGTGTGGGGTGACTGGAATTTAGCTATTTTCCGTTAGCAAACTCCCACTTTATGCAGTATGCATGCACTGACCAACAGTGGGCTGTTTGCACAGAGGAAATACATCGATGGTGTGAAGTAATTTATTATTCCATTGCCGTTGATCAAGGAAGACAGTCCACCCGGCTGTCACTCACACTGGCATTTCTTAAATTATGTCAGTGCCATTGGTTTGTCTCGATGCACATCACTAATGTTTTTTTGGGTTTTTTTTTAAAGGCATATTCATAAAAACTACTTAAATGTGCTATTTGAACTAAGGCTTAATCTTGCCTTAATATAAGTCATGTCTGTGATTCCAGGCCTGTAATGTTTTGGAACTGCTTAAAGTGGAAATGAAGCAGACAGTCAAGTTAACATTATTTAGTCAATACAGTTCCACTCTATTTAAAAACTATATTTAACAAACACAATAAATGTAACCATTTACAATAATAATAAAAAAAATGTTTTGTTATAACTTTTGTAGCAAGGTCACAGCCATCTTGCAGTACTACATCCAGTGACATTATATCGTAGGTTGGCTCTGTTGCATAAATCAAGATTATAATAGTTTTGATTCTGGTCATTGATTTTTCTGCTTAGTTTGGGGATATTCAAACTAAATAACCCATCATAACATCGATCAGCTCTACCAATCTTGATTGTCTTTTTTCATGAATAAACAAACACTGTTATGTTGTCTTGATTGATACTGTGAAGCAGCTTTGATACAATCTGTATTGTGAAAAGCGCTATATAAATATATTTGACTTGACTTGACTTTCTGTAATCATTTCTAGTAATAGATAAACTCATAATTTCTGTCACCAAGAAGATTTCTGGGCTGATAAAGGCAATTCCGGGCTAATAAAGAAATAGAAAAAAACCCAGCAGTGAAGGAAAAATTGGTTAAAAACTTAATTGCATTGAATGCAAAAGGATAAAAAAAAGAATGGTAAGGGAGATGACGGGATTATAGATAACCTTTAGAGACAATCCAAAGTATGGTGTCCTGATTGGCAAACGTGGAATCATAGTAATAAATATTTATTTTGCTGCTGGGTGTTAATTTTGGTTGTGGTTGATTTTCATTTCTGACAGTCTTTTCGGCAACATGCTGTATCCAAGTGTAACTATGGAAATATTGTGGCAGTGGGTGTGTCTGAATGTGTTTCAGGAAATGAATCAACTCCCTTTCAGGCAGTTTATGAATATTATGGACTCTTTTGTCCTTTGAAACACTGTAAAAAAATACATCCAGGACTAATGCAATAGTGGTCCAGTTTCCATCTTTCATGGTCTCTGTCTTTATCTTTCACTATCTGTCCTTCACTTTATCTGTCTCCCTACCATTGTATCTGATGAACTCAGGCAAGACAACCAACCCTGTGACATCACAGCGAGTGAAATAGTACTGCAAGAAAGCGGTGCTCTTGCTATTGTACAAAAGCTAAATTTCTTTTAAATTGTTACATTGATTGTGTTTGATATATCATTTGATTAGTAATGATTAGGAATATTGATAACTTGACCGAATGCTTGATTTCTACTTAAGACTCGATTTTCAGCTGTAAAAATTAAATGGTTATCTTTTGGTATTTGGTTTAAAGAGAATAATAGTAATATTTACCTGCAGAGTGCATCCAAACACACCTATCATGAGCATGACCACAGAAAGGTAGTCTGTGAACACATCCCACCATGGCTTCAGAACCCGGAAAGCCGGCTGCTGTTCTGTGAACTGCCGGAATTCGGTCACTGGAATCATTCTCCTGTAAAGGCACAATGGAGAATTATGAATATGAGCTATGGATATTTTGAATAACATATTATACTGTAGGGTTTACAGTAAGATTTTTGCTTAATGACTTCAATGACCAGCCGAAATTGAATTTCGATCAAATTACAGCACAATACATCCTTACTAAAGGGCTGATATGCTAAACTAGAGTTGTCACAATACCAAAATATCAATGGTTCTCGTAAAAATGGCTGTATATAGCAAAAACTATTATAATTATTAAATTATTAAACTATTTGGAAATAAAAATTAAATGATATATAATTATTATTGAAAATAATAGAACATGATGGAAAAGACATGGGTTAATGCCATTATGCATTGACTAATAAAACGTATTGCACTGGAATAAAAGTCACTGTAAATAATCACACCACAATCCAACCATCACTAGTATGTAAGGCTTTAACCATGTCTTGAACATGGGTGGGATAATGGAGTGCAGAGCAGCTTCATGAACATCAAATTGAGGGGGACAATTTAGCCATTTCTAAATGGGGTTGCTCTACACTCTCGCTCACTTTGCCAAGATGGGCTACTGTACACATCTGTCCCCCCAACAACGAGCAAGACATCACTGATAATCTGTTTATGTATTTAGTTCTCTTTTGTTAATGTTTTTAAATGGTTTGTTCCTAATGCAATTTTTAATGTTCTGAGCTTTTCCGGTTGTTTTTCCATACTTCTATGTACAAGGTTACCTTTACAAACCTATACTATTCTGCCTATCATTGTTTTTTGAACAGCCAGTTGATTTGAATTGTTTTCTGATGTTCTGGTTCCCTTTCCAAGCTTACAGTACAGGCAGGCCATTTTACATTATTCCACTGTACCAACTTCTATATACAAAGTTACTTTTACAAACCTTAAGTGTGCCTATTAATGTTTTTTTTTAATGTTTTCTTATACTTGTTCTGGTTCCGGTATATTAAATTATAAAGTTATGAAGGAAATCATCCATGTGTAATACAATTGTACTTTATTGTTTAGATAGATACACATCCAGTAGCTTATACATACACACACATTTGTTGTAAAACAATCAAATCACTCACAGGTATGTAAAAGGAAAGAGCATGAGAAGTGATTTTAAGGTCTGACAGGGACTGATCCTGTTACACACTGACAATGATAAGCTGCTATGGTGACAATACAAGTTCACATATTTGTATAGATTTATACAGAATAAAAATAATGATGGTTATGGATTTGTATAGATTCTAATAGTACACAGTCAACAACTCCATATTACAGCTTCCTACAAGCTTGCAGAAACTGCGGTAAATTGGCGTCCATTCTTACGTTCAATGTCGTGGATAAAACCTCCGATACAGGTACTGTATCCCTTAATTAACACAGCCCGGGGGATGTTTCAGTCACTGGCACTTTGCTTCACATTTTGCATCGTTAATTAGGGCGGACAGGAAAGATTGGTGGTCCACACTGCGAGTTTTCATTGCTGGTGCTGCTGCGTCGCATGCATCCTTCCGGGTGAGTGTACCCCTCAGCCGGCGTTCCGTTTTCAAAATGGCCGCCAATGGCTCGTTTCCACTGAGTGGTACGGTACGGTACAGTTCGGTTCGGTACGCAATTATTTGCGTTTCCACTGTCAAAACTTGTGAATGGTACCAAAAAGCCGAACCGTACCGTACCAATTTTTTGGGTACCCTTCCGTTGGGGTACCTAGAGGCGCTTTTCCACTGCATAGTACGGTACGATACGGTTCGGTCCGGTACGGCTCACTTGTGGTGCTTTTCCACTGCATGGTACGGTACAGTACGGTTCGCTTCAGGACGCTTTAAATGGTACCTGGTCTGTTGAGGTTCCAAGCGTACCGTACCGGTACTAAAATGTGACGTGAAACACTGCAGATCACTGATTGGTCAGACAGAATCGTCACTACCAGCGTCACTACTAGCGTCATTGGATTTGCGACACGAGACACTTTTTTAACAGTATTTTTGTTTTGCTGCCATCAGCCTCATTTTAAACACATTTTTCCGTCTAGCAGTTAAAAACAACCACATACCGAGAATCAGGAACACCATCCCCTCGATAGTCTCCATTGTTCCTGTGTTGTGGGTTTGAAAATGTGGCGCTTTTAAGATGATGTCATGGCAGTAGAGGCGCGCGCAAATAACGATCAGTCCCACACACTTTGAAGGGGTACTAGCCTACTGCAGTGGAAACGCAAAGCGAACCGAACTGTTCCGCGCCGAGTCGAAGCGTACTGAGCCGAACCGTACCATACTATGCAGTGGAAAAGCGCCATAGCACAGTGAAAGGGTACTAAAAGGTGGAGCTAGACTCGCTGATTGGTGGACAGAGCAGGGACGTGCACAGGGGGGTTGCTCAGGTTGCCCGGGCAACTGCCCATATGCCCTTCTCGACTCAGGTTGCCCTTCCGAGGAAAAAAAAAATCGTACAATGGATGTAGAATTTCACGTAGGCCTAGACAAAAAAATAATATAAAAATCGCAAAGCCTCATTCACTTCCATTCGGGCACTGAAAGGGAAAGTCAAACTGTTTACGTGGCTGCAGTGCCGCACGCGACCATAGACTGCACGCGACCGGTGTGTATGGTAAGGCACCGCAAATTACTCAGGCCGCGCCTCCATCTCGTGTCGCGCGCTAATTAATGTGTACGAAGTCCATGACAAAATGAAGCGAAACTATCCTTCTCGTCACGAAAAGAGGAAGAAGAAAAACATGAGAGTGAATTGCGGGAACAGCAGTCAGGTAAACTTGTGTTCTCTCCTCTCTAGTTTGATGTCAGCAAAGTTTGAAGGTTTTTGGTCTTGCTAACCTATCTGGGTAGGCAGTGCATCTCTTGCATCACTTTTTTGCCTGACAAAAGTGAGAGTAAAATACCATTATTTATTACGGTTTTTTTTTTATAAACGACAAAGTGCAACAACAGTGTTTGTTTACTACAGCTCGGAAAACATAACCGCGTCGCGTGTGTTGCGTTCATATGCGCGTGCACGAAATGAAACTCGCATTTTTCAAGCAGAAATGTGGAGACCAGAAATACTGTACAATACGTGAATGATGGCACTCCCAATCAAAGTACACATTATAAAGACACTGATTATAGTCTCAGTGTAGTTAAAAACTCTAAACAACTGCACTAATTATGCAAGATAGAAACCAATGTATTGGCAATTTGACATTGATTGACTATTGATTTATAGGCTATATTGAATTTAAAATGATGATTAGCTGGACATTCTGGTCAATATGAATGCAAATCCCTCAGTAAATAACAATAAATCAAGATTTGCTTCAACATGCATAAAAAAATAAATAAATAAAAATCATAGGCTACTGATTCCAAAAAATACCCAGGCTGTAGAGTGAATCAAAATTAATCCCAAAAGCCAAAGTTCAGGGTTGTACTTTATTATTTTCTTCTTATTTATGTTTACGTTAATATTCACTTGTTATCTTAACATTCTATAAAAATGCTTTATTCAGTAAATATTATTTGTTTGAACCTCATTCTGTTCTATATTGTTGTACTTATTCTTTGACTGTTTTGTTTAAAGGAGGGATGATTGTTATTGGGCGGTATTGAGTGGCAATGGCAAATGGTTTACATGGCTCACGGCATCACAGATCAGGTAGAGGGCCCCATAGCAGAATTTTGCTTAGGGCCCCAGGGGGAGGTCAGGATTGGCAAAAAAGGATTGTATTTTTTCCCGAAATCTAAGCGTTTTTTATTTTTTCGAGTTTTTCCATTCAATCCAGATTATTTCTTTTCAAATAAATAAATAAATAATAATAATAAAAAAAAACAATAAACAACAATATGAGGAACTCTTTTGTCTCATCTCTGACATTTTGCAATCTTTATAAAAAATAATAAGACCATAAGATGAGGCATTGCGTTTGGACATAAACACGGCCATAAGGCAATTTGGAAGGTGACAAATTCAACTGAATATATTCCTTCATATAGCCCGTGAGGGGGGGGGGGGGGGGGGGGGGGGGGGAGGGGGGGCGCCCTTTTTTCAGGTCAGAGCAACTGCCCCTCAGAATTCCTGTGCACGTCCCTGGGACAGAGTATCTTCACTCGCGCGTGCTACAAGGGCATTAGAAGCATACAGTTGAAATATAATCCTACTGTTATTTTGTCACGAAATGTAGTTGTAAGAATTTTAAAATTAAAATGTAGTTGTAAAAATCTGTGGTTTATTTATAGATTTATGATCATTTGACTGAGATCCATTCCAAGCGATCACCGGACGCTCGCTCTCGTGTCCCACCACCTGGAACAGCCTTTCCTCGGCTAGTCGTTCTGATGTTTGCCGCTGATTCGGACGTCTCTGTAGTGGTTAAACATGAGATATAGTTCGTCTTGTATAAACCTAACAGGCGATCTTTGGTCTCGTGAATCTATAATTCGTTCCCTGGCCAATAGTTTTGGCAGAAGGCTACGTGAAGTTTCATATCTTTCGGCGCTGAATTTGTAGCCTATTTGACTGACTGAATTGTTTCTTTATGTTATTAAAGCTTTACTGTATATCTTTTTGTACCTTTTACTTATACTTTTATAATGGCTATTATTGATAAAACTGAAATTCAACAAAAAGAGATAGTTTTTTCTTTTTTTTTCTTTTCTTTTATTACAAGATCATCTGTTGTTTATTGCAACATTTGTACCAATGCGATATGCAATACATTGCATTACACATTGCCTGGAATATGTTTAATATTTTTAAATTTAAACGAAAAGAGGCCGGGTTGTTTTATATTTGAGTTTTGTTATAAATATAACATACATGCAGTGAATATAATCAATAGGCTATGCGTTGCCTGAACCACATTTATGTGCTTTAGAATGTTTAAAATGTATTGAAATGAAATCGAAAAGAAGCAGAGTGGTGTTTTATAACATATTTCGTTTTATTGTTGCCTAAAATGAACATACAGAGATAACCGGAGTTGCAGAGCGAGCAGAGTGCCGCGTTCAAGAACGCGCTGTTCCATTAACAGAATTAGGCTACTGGACTCGCGTCCTCGGGATCATCTCCTGAGTCGGACTTTGCGTTGGCTTCTTGGAAACGCCTAATGCCAGCGCTTGTTTCTAGTGACAAACATGCCGAGAAGCAAGAACAAGATCTGCTGTCTGTCATCCATTCTTGTTTACTATGTCACTTTCTTCGCGCGAAAATGACGTCGATCGCTTCTTTCCAGCATACCACGCCTATCAAGTAAGGGTACTGTTGGCGGTGGAAACGCAAGCCTGATCATGGTGTACCCGACCCGACCCGTACCGTACTGTACTGTACCGTACCGTACCCCTCAGTGGAAACGAGCCACAAGTGAATAAGGCGAATGACATTTCGGATGCTAAGGAAATACTTACTCGTATGACGGACCATAGCCATACAATTATGACTTTGCTATGCTGCCAAGAGAGCGAGGACAGGCCAGGGTTAATGTTAGACAGAATGATCCGAGACAAATTGAGTTGTGGTGTGAGGAGAGAATTAGTGGAGAACAGGACAGGTGCTTGGTGAGAGAGTGCAGTACTGTACAGATTATTAACATCATATATCAGGCCAGCAGACATGAGTATGTTTAGGGTATATAGGCCTACTATTAAATAAACTATACTTGAGCATATTTCTTGTACTAAAAACAAACTCAAAGTACATTTAAGTACCTATTTTTCACCTGGGTTATAACATAAACAGAAAATAAAAAATTTCAATATTTAAACAATCTGAGTAATTTTGTTTTTAATTACAAGTTGCCTCTATTTAGGGCATGACTAAGTTACCTATCACACTATTTGATGCCATTGGTACAGTATAAGACAATCAATATTCTTGCTTCAGCATCCCATTTTAAACTCCATCATATCGTCGGGATGATAATCCTCCGATCTGAAGTGATCGCTACACACGTTTTTTGGGGGGGTTTTTTTGCATTTTTCGAAGCCGTTGCGAAGCCGAGACGAGAAATCCCATCTCTTCACCTGCACAAACTGCATCAGGCACAGAAGAGTACCATCCTTTTTCTTGTTAGGAAACCTGTGGACTCGATGTCCGGACAGGCCAAGGTTTTTGCAACCTCCACAAACACAATTTACATGACGATGATAAATTGAAATACAAAAGCTATACCGAAAACACACTGATTGTTGACCGCCCTTACTGAATACCAGCCTATTCTGCACTGAGCTGAGGCTCCCTATCGTGATGTAAAATGTTGAAAAAAAGCAGTTTTTACGAGCAATCAAAGAAACTCAACTTTATCTACTAATTTATCTACTAAGGGCATAGTGCCCTTATGTCGTTGCAAAATATTTTAAATCCTGCATTAACTTCTCGATATGATATTTTCATACAAGGTTATATATTAATTTTTCTTTAAGTATTGAAGACGTGACATAAAATGCCCGTACTGACTCCAAATGAAGGCAGTCCAGCAGGCTTCATCTACTCTCTTTTGATGCACTTTTTCCATCATGCCGTACACAATGCATATTCCACTGATCTAATTAATTATTGAGATTAGTGCTGCATTGGCTTCACTTTGCAGCAGTCAGCCAGTAAGAAAAAAATAGGTAACACTGATGTAGAAAAGATGGAGAGCAATGACAACACAGTAGTGAAACATAAAATGCAACAAGGAAGGGGAGTAGTACTAGAACGTGTCATCATTTAAAATTCCCCTTATAGTCAATCATTTTATCCCTTAAAGCTCACCAATCATCAAAATCACATATTTAAACGTTTTTTTCCTTGATTTTTTTTTTGTCATGCCATAAAATAGCTTAAATGTAACTCTACAACAACACCCTTGCTTCACTTAGTATATTTGGTTCTATGAATATGCAAATTAGCCCAGCCTCCACTCACAACAGATTAGAGATCAACTCGTTGATGATCACACATAGTTTGTGACGTCATAAACATGATTTCAATCCACATTTTTAAAACGGTCTTTGGTCCACTGCAGTTAAGAAGAAAATACTCAGCAATGGTGTTGAGTGTTGACTTTAAAAAGCTTGATTTTCACTGCAGGGAGACCTACAATGCACCTTTCACAAAATGCAGACAAGTACACAGTTGTAGTCCTGCACTTGATATAACACACCAGAAAACACACTAAATTATGCTTTCTGATCGGTTGTCAGATAACTAAAACAACCCTCATATAATTTACATGCAAGACCAAAACAAAAAACACTTCACAGTCTGTAAAAGGTCCCAGAGTCAAAATGTGATCGCACCAAAATAAAATGAACACTAAAACTACACTTTTGTGTATAGGGGTGGGACAAAATATCAGTGCCAAATATTGATATTTTAATTAATAAAATAAAGTGCTCTAAGTAGATTTCCCTACTCCCAGCATAGCTACATCAAATGTTCTTTGCTAAACTTTAATCCTTAAACAAACCTATTGATATTCAAATTTTAAAAGCTAAAACACAATTTGACTGATTTATGAGTCTGTTTAAATAGTGTCTTCACAAGCCAGTTGTCAGGGAAATTCACACACACACACACACACACACACACACAAACACACACACATCCTTTACAAGTATAGCTAAACGTGTACACGCCAAATTACAGGAAAGTGTACAACAACTCTAGTAGCTTAATCATCACAAACCCGTCAGCAAATGAATTAAAAAAAACCTAACCTCAGCTGACAATAAATCCTTAAGTTGTGTACCTGCTGAAAATGTTAAGTCATTCAATGCTTACATCAGAGTAAACACAATCAGTCTTCTACAGGTTAAACACAAGTATCCACATACTGTTTGTACTTTTATAAATATTTCGCAAGAAAAAAAGACAACATAAAAGCTTGCATACCCGTATTTAGATGCAATCTGCTTGTGTACTGTGCACAGAATGAGTAACCGTAACCATTATTTTAAAAAAAGAAACCCAGGGCTACAAGATCTTCACTGTATGCATTATGCAACAAGCTTCAACAGGCAGCCTTCTTTAGGCAGGGCAAAATATTTGGACATTAGTGAACAGCTGCAGGAGTTCAAGTATCTGGAACTCCTGATTATAGCTGATTTGTTACAAGATGTTTTACACACACAGGTTTTGACACACACAAATAAGCAAATAATGGTCAATAATATTAATTAAATGTTAAAGGATAAAATGCCATGACTTAAATGCTAAACTACATACAATGTTCAAACACTACAAGACAGACAGTAATAAAATGTTGACAGACCGAATGGAAAAATCCAACTTACAAAAACCTGGTATACAATAAAGCAGTGCAGAAATTGATGGGAGTATAGGCTATGCATGTTCATGCAGACCTGCTTATTTAATCTAATAGCTTTAAGTATCCTACTAAACTCGGATCTGTCCAATCTCCTGAAGCAGCTCTTCCTGCCAGGAAATGGGGAGATTCTCAAATATAGTAGGCTAGTGGGGGAAAAAAAAACAGTAGGCCTACTGAATCACATCCAGTCAGCAGCAGCAGGACGAAGAAGAGCTCACTTTCAGATAGAGATAGCTCACGGATGAAAGATGTTTTGTAACGATAGCTGGAGCTGATTTCCTCTACTGCTAATTACGGAAACCGAAATAAACAACATTAATTTAGCTACTCTCACGGGACAAAACAAAAAAAAAAGTGCACGTTCATTCTTGCGATATTAATTTAATTTAAAATCCACACATTTGATTTAAATCTCAAGAGACATGAAGTTATTTGGAATATTTTGAATGGAGGCCTGTATAATGAATGATCATGGGTAGGCTAATATAACAACCCTATATACCGCCTAATATAACAATCCGAATGTAAAATAAATAACTAAACAAAGAATCATTCATGAACTTCAGTGACGCAAAATTCAAATTGATATTCTAAGAATCTATACTTTCCTCACAGTCCTCAATTTTCTTTCGTCTCACCTGTCTGTTTTAGCGTTAGGTAACGTTAACGTTACTAGTTTCAACAAATTCGCTCCAACACGTCTTTGGAACAATAAGTTAATTGTAGCACGTTTCCTCACTGAGGTGGTTTGAAAAGTTAAACGCTGTCCCGAGCGCGTTTCACTGCTTCAACGACTATCACACAATTACGTCACGAAAATAAAATAATTCAGCATTAAACATTTGCAATCTTAATTTTGGTCGCAAAACACTGATAACGTGAAACAAACGGTCACCGTTTTCTCTCACCTTTAAATGGGTTGAAGGTGTCTAGAGTTGAAGATTCTAGCGGGGACTACAGCATGTCCTTGTGGCTGCGGTTCTCAGTCTCTTCTGCCCTCCTCTGGGCGGGACTTCAGTGCTAGGGGAAAATGAGAAACACAATAGCGTTCCCAGAACCGCCTTTCTCACTTTCCGTTTAGATTTCGCGTGTGTTATGTCGCGCTACATCTGTCCATGACTTATAAGCAGCACCTCATTGTTACAGGAATTCTCAAGGACATATCCTCGGCTCCACATCCCCAGTTCCCCACCATGTTAACTAACTAAATAAAGACATTTCCTATGCGTCACGCTAAAGTTAATTATGGTTTGTTTGTGTTTATGGTTCTTGTTTAACCAAAAAGCTGTGAGAACGGGCTGGAGAGATAATAAGCTATGGCAAGGCGGTATAGGCTAAAGTAAAACACTGTAATTTACACAGGGTTTCTGACTACATTGAATGACCCTGTGCAATTAGAGTGGAACTGCTGAACAACAAATAGACATTGTAAAATAGAGTAAAGGAACTTTATGCATACGTGTGCATTTTTAGTGGCCATATCCTATCAGAAATTGAAACTAACAGCAATGATCATGCAAGTCTTTATAAACTATTCAGACTCCTCCACACCAGGCAGAACAGACATTAACTTTGTCAACTGTCTCCATAGCCGCTTTACTAGATCATATGTTTACAGCATGTCTGATTGGCTGCACCATCTGCCTCAGGCTTGCTTGCACGCTCCCTCTTTGTTCTACGGAAACCCTCTTTGACATTGGGCAGCAGCAGAGACTTTAAAAGGTCTTCCTCAACTAAAAGCCTATTCGCTGTAAGGCTGACATTTTATGAGCTCTGTTAGTTAAAAGACTGGTAGAACAGAGATGGGTTAAAGAACTTACTGTGGTGGAATATACAGAATGTGAGTGTGGACTAAATATGACTGAAATTTATTTTCAAAGGCATATGCTCAGACAACGTTTCAAAGAAGAGTTCTGTCAAGGGCAGAATTCACGACCCACCAAATGGTTGTTTCAAAGTGATCTATTCCTTGCAAGTGGGAAATTCCAAATATAGTCTTGTAATGTTGCTTTACTCCTACATATAGCCTAGAAGTCCAGTCTAGAGAACATTGCTGTGGGCTGTCTTTAACCAGCTACTAAATCATAAAGGAAAAAGTCAGAGAGAATATAATTTTATTAATTTTTATTTTCTTTGGTAATTGAGGGCCATTGTAAAAGGTATAATGTGTATGCTCTGGTTTGGTTTTGTGTTCCTGTTTGTCTGCATTTCTTATTAGGTTCCTTAGTTAAGTTCTCTTGTTACTGTTCAGGTCTCTGTTCTCATTAATGAATGGATTGATTGAATGGATTTGGAGTTTAAAGCCTGCTATTTGAATTGTCTTTGTGAGTGCTACTTGCATGGGACAAAAGGTTTATGCTATACATTTTAAAGCGATAGTTCACCTCTACTAAAACAATCTTTATCACTCCATCATTTCAAATTCCTTTCTCTCTTCTGTGGAACATGAACGATATTTTGAAAAATGTATCAATGTTTTGTATCCGTAAGTCAGTGGTAGCCAATATTCATCTTCCTCCCTCCCTCCCTCCCTCTCCAGGGTTACACACACACAAACACACACACACACATATATAATATATGGCCTACTGTGTATATATATATATATATATATATATATATCCATTTAAACAGTTAAAATATACTTTTAAGGCACTCAGTGAACAGATTTTATCAGTGCGTGTTAAAACTAACCTTATTAATTAGTTTACATTATTAAACAATTTCTTTTATTGTGACATTGCCTTATATAATGTTTGATAACATTGTAGCTCAGACGATGAAGCATAATGCAAGCGATTATAAGGTCTATTGAAATTTTACGCTAAAACAAAACTGTGAAGGGGAATATATTTGTAGTTGCCACTGACAATATGTTTCCATAAATGTAGAGCTCTCAGAAGTTCTGCAGGCTAAAGATTCTATTAATAGGATCTTGTCCAATTCTGTGAACAAACTTGAAGTCCAGGCCAAGGCCATTGGTCTGCAGGTGCAAGTCTATCAGTATTTCTTATGCAAGTTTCTGTGGTAGAATGGGACCTATTATTTTAAATCTTCTAGTTCCCTTATAGTTCAAAAACAGCATTTCTGAACAAAAGGTTGATGTCTTCTTCACCCTTAGAATTTCACTAGCTTCTGAATGAACTTTGCCAGAGGCTGAAACGCAGCGGTTTCAGCTGCTTTTTTGATTGATCCCAAACAGAAACTATGAGAGTCTCTCAAGAACAATGGATACTGATCCAGTGAATGAAATGAAAGCAAAGTCATTCTTGACATCAGCACCACTAGCTATACCCTCATCCCACATTAGGTCAAAGGATACTGGCTATGAGAGTTTTTGATCATCCACAAGAAACTATAAATGCTAGTTTGGCCTCTGCATCTACTGTCCAAAACACCCTGCAGCATTTATTTTGTGTCCTCCTTATGAACAACCAGGTCCCCTTTGACAATGATCTTCCATGATGAGCCACGGCACTTGCAATGGATATATTTGTCCAGAGGTGGTTTAGAGTTGTGCTTCGGTAAGCGAGCCAAAAAATAAAAAAATAAAAAATAAAAAAAAATAAACAAAAACAGTTTGGTTCATGACTGTACCTACATTGCTGACAAAATCCTAGTGCTCTATGTCAATTAACCCATATATGGTTGGTCAGTGTAAGTGACATAGGCCAAATATGTTTAAGGACATGCCTCTTCCTCAAGGCTGTTTTGTAAACAAGTGTATGATCTTGTAGATTGTCATATGAAGTGTTCCTCTAAGCACGTGAGCATGTGAGTTAATGACAGAAGACGTCTCATCAGGGCTAAACAACAAGGTAGACTGACAGACTGACAAATGTCTTCAGCTTCCCTGTTCTGGTCATTTCAAACCAATCAACAAATTGCTTTCAGATAGTTGAACTGCTGTGTAAAGATTTCAAATATCTTTAGGGTTCACCGATTTATGTCAAATGAAAGTCAACATGTTAAAATGTGTTCCCCAAAAGGCACACACTCTTGAGATCATCTATTATTTAATGTAAGGGTTTTATGGACCCCTGTGGGTCTGTGAAGGTACTGCATAGAGAGAAGGTACGGCATAAAGGACTAAATTATGTAATAATGCTAGTTTTTTATTTATTTATTTTCTACATTTAGGAGTTCTTGGGTCTACTGAGGGCCTTTCAACTGAGGAAGCGAAGCGACTGCAAAAAGTGCAAGCATAACACGAGCTTACGCAGTGTTCGTTCCCGTTTATCTCCAAGGTTACATTGCTAACTGAAACGTTCCCTTTCGATAACGGTTCACTCACATTGCGTCAATAGCTGATGCTATGGAGAATGCAATCCAACAGCACTGTGTCATAAGTGCACGACTGTCCAAGCCAAAGGCAGAGAATAGGCCCTGCGAGTCTGGCTCAGCTCTCAGGGATGGCTCCGATCCGGAGGGCCTCAACAGTGGTACTCCGGGAGCTCTGACTGACCTTAGACTCTGCCTTGGGGTGGGGCTGGGCAGGTGTGGGGGGCACGCCACAAAAACCTCTGGAAAAAAATGGGCGGGGGGCTCGGGGCTCACTGGCAGCTTATCGACTGCCTTTGAGAGGACTCTGGTGAGCTCGGAGTCCAGCCAGGGCTGAGAATCATCAGCACTACAATCCTCAGTGAGGTTCAATCACTTCTCTGCATCTGAAGCAACCAGGGACATGGCATCATCTTTCTCAGACCCTCGAAACAAGACCAATCCACCCACACCGGAAGAGGTCTTCGCAGGTAAACAGCACAAGGGAATCCTCTTGCTTTGGGGAGAATGAGACATGCGGGATGTGGGCCGGCGTGAGCTCTCTAAGTCCCGTTTGCCAGGCCCCTCGACTCTGACTTTCTTCCTCCTTGGCTTGTGAGAGGAGAGGGTAGAGAAAGGATGAGCATAAGATTACTTCTGTTACAGAAAGTGATCCATGAGTGCAGCGAGGTGAGACATTAGTGGTGCAACAATTTGCAACAAACATCAATTGAAATGCTCTTTTATCGTTAGTAAACTTGCTCAATCACTCGCCGGGTGGCCACATGGGGGTGGTGCCTCAAAGCCGAGTTAATGATATCGCTGCTGGGCTCTTCAAAACGCAAACAGGTAGGCTTCTTTTCTTCGTGAGATCAGTGAGGTGATGGTCTTCACACTTGAGTCAAGATTCTGGTGAAATGGCACTTATGTAGTTTGGCTAATGTAGGCAAATGTACCATCCCATTTGTTGGCTGCGCTGAGACGCCATTGGTCTGTGCAGTTGCACATGATTCATGATTCAACATGATTCAGTCAGGCTTTGTCAGAGACAGAGATTTCCCATCAGCTGTCAATGTAATGTGAGTGAACCGCTATCGAAAGGGAACCCTGATTTAATGTAGTACAACAAGTTACTTATCTAAACAAAGTTGGCGATTTAACCGGAAAATAATTCTAAGCTAAATAAAAATGTATTGTAAGAATTTAAATAACAACAAAAGTTGAAATATGATAGTTAAAAAATATTAGCAGAGAAATTAGAGCTAGACAACTAGAGTTAACATAGCCTACACTGGTGATTCATGCAGTTTAATAGAGAATCTCCAGTGCATGCTATTTAGCAGTCTCGGGAAGTTTATTTTAAAATTAGAATTTATATTATATTTATATTAACCGTGAAGTGTGAAGAGAAACTGTTCAACTCTTCTTTACTTTACAACAGGATTAGCCTAGTGAACCTGTAGCCTAAATAAATAGGTCTTATGATAAATTACAAGTCGAAGAAAGAAAGTGTAAAAACTTTTTACAGATTGTGTTGAGCCTGAGATGTGTAATGTTAATTTATTTACTGAATTATTAATCCTAATCGATTACTAATAAAAGTAGAAGGCAAGTAACTGATTTGTCTCTGTGGTTGGTTAGAGTGCCACCTGCTGAGGAAAAATAAATGTTGACGAATGATGTAAAATGCTGCTCTCACTGCACTGCCATTCAGTTTTCCAAGAAAATATGGACTTTGTGTCGACATTTGGTGACATGCAATAAGTAATACATTGTCTAGGTAGGAGGATAGGTTGGATATCAAGATATCAAAATTGCTTTTCCAGCAGGAGCCTTACTTTAAAGGTGTTAATCAGCAAGTGAGACAATCAGAAAAGTGAGTATAACATTTACTGCGAGCAAACTAGAAGTCAGTTGTAGCTAGTTCATGTGTCCTTTAGCATTAAGTATCTAAAAGGTATAAACGCTTATATTGTTTTTTTTTTTTTTGCTTAGCGTAATTGTACTCCATACACATGTCAAACTATTTGACCTAATTATATATATATATTATTATTTTTTTTTTCAATCAGACTAGGCTTTACAATAAGCACCCTAGATTTAAACTTTAATTGAAAAAAGAAAAAGAAAAAAATACATTTACCGTTACCATTCCAGAATAGAACACACAGAACTGTATCGGATCTTTAAAAGGGGCAATCTGATTGGTCCGTTTTAGAGGCGTGGGACGTTTGCGTCAGGCAGAATCTGCTCCCGTCAAACACAAACTAGATTTTCAACTACAGCACCCAATAAACTGAAAGGAGTCTTATCTGTTACCGCAATGTTTTGAAGTGAGCAATGAATATTTGATTGGATTTCGACTTAATTTGGCAGAAATGTACCTACTCCCTATTTTCAGATCTGCTCCACGCATATTACAAACTAATAGTTTTAGAGCTTTATCATCCTGCAAAGTGAGTGCAAGTTTGACCGAATTACTCATTTCTCTTTGACATTCCTTTATTTTGTTCTTTCACTTTTTTAGTATAAGATGGCTTCCATAAAACACAAGAATGCGAAAAGAATAGAAGGTCTGGACAAGAATGTATGGTAAGAATCAAGCTTTATTTGAAAAAAAAAAAAAAAAAAAACTTTCTCACAGACATGTGTTAAATGTTCTGAATAGTGTGTCGTGTTATTTAGGGTGGCCTTCACGTCAGTGGCAGCAGACCCTTCCATTGTTAATCTTGGACAGGGTTATCCAGACATCCCTCCTCCCTCTTATGTGAAAGAGGGTCTCGCTCAGGCAGCAATGGTAGACAGGCTGAACCAGTACACACGTGGCTTTGTATGTTCTATCCACACTTTATTATCATCCTGCATTATGTGTTGATAAAGCACCCAAATGGTTATTTTTGTCTGTTTTCAGGGCCATCCAACACTGGTTAAAGCCCTGTCAAAAGTATATGGAAAAGTCTATAACCGTCAGCTCGACCCCTTTAAAGAGATCCTGGTAACAGTGGGTGGATATGGATCTTTGTTCAGCGCTATGCAGGCTCTAGTTGAGGAGGGAGATGAGGTGAAAACATAAAAGCATATTTAGTACTCATTGTACTTAGCATTTCACTAGATTATGATTCACTCACTCTCCATTTTCTCCATTCAGGTTATTATTATAGAACCTTTTTTTGACTGCTATGTTCCTATGGTGAAAATGGCAGGTGCCAAACCTGTTTTCATACCTTTGCGACTGGTAGGTTAGCCTTCTCTATTAAAGTTTATTATGAAAACACAGCATAAAACATAACACTTCAGTGATCTGTTCTGTAGAAGTCACCCGCAACAACCAGTGTAAATAGTGCTGACTGGGTTCTGGACCAGGAAGAACTTGCTAGTAAATTCAACTCCAAGACCAAGGCCATCATCATCAACACTCCTAATAACCCTATTGGAAAAGTAAGGTGACGTTTTGCATTTAGTTCCAAAATGGCATATTAATATCCTAAAGCTCTCTTCCACTCCCAGATATTCAGTAGGAGCGAGTTGCAAGCGATTGCAGATCTCTGCATCAAACACGACACACTGTGCTTCAGTGATGAGGTATATGAATGGCTCATATATAAAGGCCATGAGCATGTAAAGATAGGTATGTGATATTTCTCCAGTTGTGCATCTTATCTTTTGTGTAATGGATTACATGTGCTATTAAGAGGTGATGACTCTGCAGTATTCTCTCTGAACAGCAACCCTCCCTGGAATGTGGGACAGAACCATCACTATCGGCAGTGCAGGGAAAACATTCAGCGTGACTGGATGGAAGGTATTTAACCATTATCTTCATTGTTCATAGTTCATATCTGGCTTTACCTTACCTTAACTATTTACTTACCCTCCTCCAGAAAATGTTAACCCTACCCATCCCTTGTTATTTTTCTCTTTGGAATAAATAGAGATTTTTAGACTTTAGATTTTTTACCTTTACTTCAGTCTCCAAAAAAGTGCAAAAAAAAAAATCAATAAAAACAACATACAATGTTGAAAAGAGTTTAAAAAATGCATCATGGCAAGTTTGATGGCAACGCATTATGGAGTTTAAGTTCCCATTCTTTTTCTCTGTATGGGGAATGATTTTTAAGAATAACATATAAACCTTTAACAGACTTATTGTGAGCTATGAGGTGGTAAATGGTGATAAATGCTTTTGCTAAAGCCATCAACACACAATGAATCTTGGCGAAGAACTACATTAGCCACATAATCTCCAGCACTCAAAGAACCAAAACAAACAAATTTTAATCAGTGGCAATTTAGGGGCCTAAAAAGCAATTTTTGGAAAACTGTTTTCAAAAGGGTCTTTTACACAAAACCGTTTTCTACTAAAAAAATTTTTAATGCATTTTGGTCATTCATTTAGACGACAACAGCGTTGTGGGGGCCTGAAAACAAACTTTTGAAAACCGGTTTTATAGTGCGAGTTTAAAAAAAGTTACTCTTAGTTACTCTAAGTTATACTCTTTTCTCTTACGAGAGTACTCCTGTTGTGAAAGCTAGCTTACGCTATGGGAAAATCCCTTTTCTCGAGAATACTGAAGCTGAAAAATGATCGTATAATTTTTCCTATATGTAAAACGCATTGTTGCACAGAGCAGAGCTATGTGAGGCAGCTCGCGCGCCTATTCGTCGCTCTGTGGCAAATGCTGAAACCTATCGGTGGACTGGTCACTGCTGAAATAGGCGTGGCTTATCCCTATATAAGCAGAGTCTAGATAGGTTGTTCTTCGATTTTTTTTTCTTTTTTCATCTCTTCAGCGAAGTGATCTCTTCGAGCCATCTGCACTGCTGTTCGAAGCCACCATCGCCACTTCTTTGCCGTTCCTGCTGCGCTATCCGGCTCGTATATCCTTTTAATATTTGCTTTTCTACTTGTCTTAAAGAGCCGAGGTGTTGTTTCAAATGCCTCGATTCGTCAAGTGCCCCCTCAACGACGAGGACCGCCACATTCTGTGCATTTCCTGTCTGGGGAAGAACCATTTCCGTCGGCGGCTGCTCGGAATGCGACTCGATGGAATTGTCGACCTCGACTCGCCATCTTCCAAGTGGATCCTGTGACTCCGCTTCTCTCTACTGGGCTGTGCCGTAAAAAGCTCCATTCACAGACGATGCCCAAGGCTACCATTGTGAGCGAATACACGCTGGCGCCTTCCCCGTTTGCATCACTCTCTGTTTCCCCCGTCTCGATCGCGGCCGGTCAGTCTGTTCCGCCCGCTGTGCTTCTGGAGTCTGAAGGGGACGGATGATGCCTGCTCGCTCACCGCTTCAAGCACGAACCGGGCGCCACCCCTTCCGTGCTGACATCTGGTGAAGTGTGGTCGAGTGTGGACTTACAATGCTTACGACATGACCAGTCCACTAATAAGAAGCAGCATTTGCCACAGAGCCACCAATAGGCACGCAAGCTGCCTCGCCTAGCTCTGCTCTGCTCTGTGCAACAATGGGTTTTACTTAAAGGAAAAATTAAAGGATGATTTTTTTGGCTTCTGCAAGAAAAGGGATATTCACTTAGCTTTAGCTAGCTTACGCAACACTCGTTCCCTCTTCTAGAGAGAAACGAGGTTACATTCATCTCTGTGTAAACTATAAAAAAGACATACTAATATAACTAAGAACTATACTAATATCGTCTCGGTATAAACTCCAAAAACACAAATTAGTGAAAACTGTGATGTCATGCGCATGATGTGTTCAATCTATATGGGCGTAGAGTTTCTTTACAAAGTGACATCGCCAACTACTGGCATGGCATGCAAAATACAGCTTTTTTTTTTCTTTTTTCCTTTTTGTGGATCCGTGTTAAACAGGATCCACAAACATTGTCGTCTGTACGTGATAAATGCCAAGGAAGAACATTTCTGGTTTAATATATAATGTTGTCATGTAAACACACCCTAATTCGACAGTGGTTCCCTCAAGATTTTTCCCATGGGTTTTATAGTATTTTTTTTTTTTTTCTTCAATTTACGAGTAAAATAAGGTCTGTGGTAAACTTGTAGAAACTTTGCTCTGCATAAAATTATCAAAAACGTGAATTTTAAAGCAGTGGTCATTAAAAAATATAAGGAAAGTGATAAAAACATTTTTGTGTGTGCAGTTTATGTACTATACTAAGATACTTTTTTTTTCAGTTGGGTTGGTCAATCGGGCCTGAACACTTGATCAAACACCTGCAGACTGTAATGCAAAACAGTCTCTATACGTGTCCGACCCCATTACAGGCAAGTTTTGTCTGTGCTATTGATTTTTACAGCGTTGCAATGCACTATTCTTAGTATTCTATAGGTTTGTGACATAATTGTACTGAACAATAGGAGGCTGTTGGCCAGGGTCTTCTTCGGGACTATGAGCTGATGGGTCAACCCGACTGCTACTTTTCCTCTCTAGCATTAGAGCTGGAAAGCAAAAGAGACCGTATGGCAGCCATGCTGAGACAGATTGGCATGACTCCAGTGGTCCCTGAGGGAGGATACTTCATGATAGTGGATGTCACAGCACTCAGTAAGTGGGTTGAAGGGTTGAAGTCATGTATGTTAATAAGATTATATTTACAGTGGCAAAGGGGACATTGGTTGTGGGTGGTTTAATCTGATTGGTGTTGTTCTGTCTTGTCTGCTAATTATAGATCAGGACCTGTGACATATGGGAGACGAAGAACCTTATGACTACAAGTTTGTCAAATGGATGATAAAAGAGAAGGTGCTCTTTTTTTTATTTTAGGAATATATAATATAACAGAACAAAGCATAGTGATTTTCTTTTTCTTTTTAAGAAACTGGCTGCAATTCCTGTAACAGCTTTTGTGGGGGAAGATTCAGTAAAGCAGTTCGAGAAATACATTCGTTTGTGCTTTATCAAGGTAAGAAATGGGTTTACGTCAGGCTTTTACTGTAAATATACAAAAGATCATTCGGCTACCTACAGACCACCAAATCTATATTTAGCTGTATTTCCTTTCTGTATCTGTCCGAATGTTGCAGAGATCATTTTTTTTTATAACAAATGACATTAAATGCCTCACCAGTGCTAATAGTATGTAATGGATTTTGTTTTGTTTTTTTCACTACAGCAAGACAGTACCTTGGATGCAGCAGAAGCCATTCTGAAGAGCTGGAACAAAAGCTGATTTGTGAAAGCCTGATAATCCAGTAATAAATGTGCAGCACCTGTCAGATTTGTAAAATATTTTACTTGTATATCGTCGTTACATCCTATCACAATGACTAAACAGTGAAGTGTCTTTTAGAGCTTGTTACAGTTTTCTGGATCAGTCACTTTTAAAACTTGTTGGGATTATGATTCAATTTTAAATTAATATTTTGTCACAGGCTTCTAGTTGTATTACATTTACTGAATTTAATGCTTGTATAAATAAAATCCTCTCTATCTGGGAAGTCACAATTTATGTCTGGATTTTTTAAGGTACCTTGTCTACATAAGTCAGTGGTGGAATGCAACGAAGTACAAATACTTACTTTACTTAAGTAAATTTTTCACGTATCTTTGAATAAATAGGGCATACTTTTTACTTTTACTTCGTTACATTTTGCAGCCATTATTATACTTTCTACTCCACTACATTTCTACAACTTCTGTTACATTATTTCATTTCATTTTCTGATCAGTTTTTCCCCTGCCAAAACGTAATCTGACCGTTTGTTCGTTGCCCGTTTGTCTCACCAGTGACGTTTGGGTGCCATAGATACATCAACCCGTTCACAATAAATGCGTCTCGCACGCAGTGTGTTTATCGTGCAATTTATACGTGAAAATTAGTTTTTACGTGCATAGGAAACGCACCGTATACGTTTGTTTAGGATTATGGCAAACCAAGAGGTTCAGAATTACGTCATAAATTAATCGCGTTACTGCATGGTTTATATTGCCTAATTGCAAGCTTGTTTCAGAAATGGTGACAATTTTTTTTTTCCATCATTATTGAACA
The DNA here is from genome assembly GCF_016745375.1 of Pimephales promelas. Next base: position 2,749,412 of record NW_024121421.1, read on the forward strand.
TCATTATAGGAGTATTAGGTTGAATGAGTTAGAATTAAATGTTTTATTAATCATTAGAAAATATACATTGTTATGCAAGTACTTTTACTTTTAATACTTAAAGTACATTTAAAATCAGGTACTTTTTACTATGGTTGCCATTGTGTTACTTCTACTTTTACTAAAGTAAATATTTATCTGGTTACTTGTACTTTTACTTAAGTACTGAGATTCAGTACTTCCTCCACCACTGTATAAAGTTAACTGCACACATACACTGCCGTTATAACATTTGTCAATATTGAAGACTGCAGTTGATCCATTGCTGAAAATTCAGCTTTGGATCACATTACATTTAAAAATGTATATATATATATATATATATATATATATATATATATATATATATATATATATATACAGTATATATATATATATATATATATATATATATATATATATATATATATTTACCCCAAACGTTTGAATGGTAGTTTAGGAAAATGTGTAAAAGGTGCTGTTAGTTCAGGGCTTGTGAGATAGAAACAGCATGTTTAATGTAGCACCAATCTAATTTAGCTGCATTTCTAATACCAGTTTCCATCAGTATATATCACAATTTCTGTGACCCTCCATGCAAAGTCAGGAATTATGTAGTCCCAGTGTTTGGATTATTTTACAATGTTTAATATAAATTACATTTGCCCAGTTCAACTCATATCATAGCTATAATGCAGGAGTTAGAAAACATGAAAACAGGTTTGAGTCTGACCTGCAACATGTTCTGGTCCTATTTCCCTTCTCAATGTTTTTCTTTTATTCTCCAATGTCTTGTTTTTTCCCCCAAGACAATATCACTTGTCAACCTCAAGATGGCATTATTCAACCGAAAATGTTTCATATAGTTTGAACATTAACCTGTTTGAACATTAACAGACTAAAATGCATGATTGAGCTGTTTTAACTAAAAGCAACTTGCACAGAGATATCTTAAAATATGTCAGTACCATTGTTTCGCCTGATTCACACCAGTAATTTTTTCAGGGCACATTTATAAAAGCTACTTAAATGTCCCAATTGAACTAATCCTAGCTTAATCTAAGCCCTGTCTATGAAACCAGGCCTGAGTAATATAAATGATATTATCAGACAATTAATTCGTATTTGACTTCTTGGGTCTTTTCTGTTAACAGCAAATGTTCAATGAAGATAAAATCTCCCTGTAGTCAAATATTGTAGCCTTTAAAACTCATCTTCGATCACCAAATGTATGCGGTTCTATAAATATACAAATTAGCTCTGCCTCCACTCACTCACACCAGATCACACATTGACGTGACTAGTGTTTCTGACATCAGAAACACCAGCGATTTCACACCGCGTTTTTGAGACTCTTTGGTTGACTGCAGTATTTAAGAGAAAATACTGAGCAGTTGACATGCATTTGTACATGGTTTGTCTTAAAGCAATTTGAACACCACATTGACACATAAACATTAAAAGCTTGATTTTCACCACAGGGGGACTTTAAAGTCTTGTATCAGTAATACCCTAATTTCCTCCTATATTTTTGTTCACTTCCTTTCAGCAGATTAAAAAAAAAAAAATCTCTGAAGCACTAGCAATTGAAGGGCGCAGCCTCTCCTCTCCAACCTATTTCCCAGCTTCCCTTTCCTCTTCCTGTCTGTAAATCTGTCCCATGTCCTGACTATCCCCTAGAGAGCATGTAGCCTATGACAGTTTTTCAAGATAGCATCTGGTCACTTACTATCAGACAGAAAAATCATATTTACAGCACTGTTTAAAAGTCTGATCAGCTTTGAAAATCTGGTTTAATCTAATTTAAACCTGAAAATTAAGTCAGACATGCCCCTTTTTTATTATAGGCTTACTAATATGTTCTGGATGATATACAATAAATATTTATGATCTGTCACTAATCAATAAGTACACTTTGACATTTGCCCTGTGAACTCGCAACTCGTTGTATAAATGGTCAGATGATCTAGCGTCCACTGAATCACAAGATGCTCTTTGGAATATTCTCAAATCATGCTGTATAACATGGTGCGTTTTCAAACACCCGACCCTTTTCACCAAATAGTTTGTTTTTCAAATACCTCAGAGGGAGTATTTCATGTGTTTATGATACTGTGCAGAGGTTGTTAAATCACATTAGACATTACCTTAATCTTGCACACAGAGGATGGAGTTTTGAAAGTTCACAGAGTGGAAGAAGCTTTCCATGGGAAAGCCTAGTTACTCATGTAATACACACCCAGACAGGACCAGTTAGACCCGCAGAGCGATAGTTTGCTTCTTCCCTGCAGCAGTCAGGTGAGCACAGGTGACTCAACCATCAACTGCTTCTGCTTTTTGCAAATGTCACATGCCACCCACTGCAGGAAACGTTTTTTAAAAAAGTAGCTTATTGGTAATCCTCTAGACTGGTTTGCATTTTGTCACTGATACAAAATCCCATTGTAACAGCAAGTACTAAACCTATACCAACAGGTTTGACCAGACAGGTACATCAGTCATCTTCCACCTGTTGTAAGATTTACATTTATCAGATATAACCCAACAGTAAATCTGCCAATTCTTATTTTATAACAGACAGCCCACCAACAGGTTTAAATGCAAAGTTATATTTATGCAACATTGTCTGTCCAAATGTGCAATCAAATGTGAACTATTAAACATGTCTGTTGTTATGGCCAGCCAATCATTACATTTTTTGATAAAGCATGCTTATGGTGTCTATTAATCCAACACACACACACACTAAAAGAAAAAAAAAATCTAAATAAAAGTGTAAAAAAACAAACAAAAAAACAATTACACTAGATTTTGTACACAAGACAACATTGTTTGAGCCTGCCCTAATAAAGGAGTAGTTCACTTAAAAAAAAACAAACAAAAAAAACTTTTGCTGATAATTTACTCACCCCCATGTTATCCAAGATGTCCATGTCATTCTTTCTTCAGTCGAAAAGAAATTAAAGTTTTTGATGAAAACAATCCAGGATTTTCCTCCTTATAATTTACTGGTAACCAAACGGTTCAAGGTCCAAAATACAGTTTCAGTGCAGTTTCAGGTGAGCATTTGATTTTATAAAACTTAAACTTTGTTTGACCTTGAACCAAAAGACCCATTGAAGTTCCCATTGAAGTCCATGGAGAAAAATCCTGGAATGCTTTCATCAAAAACCGTAATTTCTTTTCGACTACAGAAAGAATGACATGGATATCTTGGATGGCATGGGGGTGAGTAAATTATCAGCAAAAGTTTTTTTTTTTTTTTTAAAAGTGAACTACTCCTTTAAGTCTAATTTTGAAGTGCATGTAAACCATAGACTGCAAAGAAAAAAAAATGTGCACAATTAAGTCCCTTTTTCACACAGTGCGTTGATCCCGGGAAATTGCCAGAACGCCTTCTGTGTGAACGCAAACACGACCCGGGATTGATACCGGGACTGATGCCGGGTTGGGGACCTAGTAACATTGCCGGGATCAGTCCCGGAACGCGCGCTGTGTGAACAAAAGCCAGGACCAATGCCGTAAGGGGTGTGTCATATGACGCTTGTGCAATCGCGCGACTCTGTTACTCTTCGAAGAAAGTGGAAACTGGAGCGTAGCAGAGACCAGGAGGTCCTCACTATCTGCACTGAAGCTGAGATCGTTCACCAGCTTTGTGGAACGGTATGCGCGAGTACATGTTTTCGACGCGTCCGTTAAACGTCTCACCCTGACGTCATGCGTCTTCCCAGGATTTTTACGGGTTGTGTGTGAACGCACTCACAGATCCCGGCAAATCACTGGCAGTGTGAATGAACCGAAATCAAAGAATCCCGGGACAAATGCCGGGTCACATTATCCGTGAATTTTCCGGAATCTCTGTGTGAAAGGGGCTTTAGTTGATAGTATGGATGCGTGTCTTCATTAGTTTGTTTGGAGTACACACATTCTTCTGCGAAGTTTGTACCAAGAGGAACAGACAGAAACCAGGTGTCAGTTGGTGTACAGAATGTATTTGAGGAAGGTTTCGTGATACACTTGAGTGGAATTGTTGGCAGGAGTCCATCATAAGCTACCTCACAGCTAAGTTAGTTCACTGGAACAAATTATGTCTAACATGTAGGAATGGTAATCACGGACAAAAATAAAATAAAAATGGTTTAATGTTGACATACAACCACAAAATGGCTAACTTGTGAGAAATCGTTGTAAAATGATCTGAAATAGCCAGACTACAAATTTCTTAAAAAAAATGTCAACTAATAAAACATACAGCCAGCTTTGGCATGACCACATGCCAAAAATATACATTTTTTTTTTGTATTCATGAATATACATTTTTACATTCCATTTGAAAAGTTCAGAATTGCTCTCAACTTTGAGCTGCCCTCTCCAAAATGATAATCTTACAATTCATATATGTGTACAACCATTGTCATTACATACAGCAGATCCAAATGGCTAATATTCTAAAAAATACAGTATAAAACTATAACTTACATTTCTTTTGATGATAAGAGTACAAGGATGCTTTTATAGAAATTAAGAATTCTTGAAAGATTAATTAAATTGCAGCTCTCTCTCATTTTACCTTTATAAAAATCAAGTTCATTTATCTGTGTTCTTGGCCAGGGTCATTTTTTATCTAACGAAAAGGGTAGAAGAACATTTGGCAAGAATGCTTTGGTAGGTTTTTCTGTACCTGATAGTTATTATTTGGAAGCCCTGTAAAGAATTTGAGGCATGAAAGGGAATACATGAAAATAAATTATTCAATAGAATTGTCCTTGAGCTTTCTCCCTCTTGTAAGATATTTATATTATGGAGTGAAGAATTTGCAATTTGAGGTCTTGGCCAGGTTCAGATATTCAGTTGTGTGTCTGCCCCCAAAATCTGAAGACAATAGGCACATTTTAGTCTTTGAAAATGTGTTGAAAATGGAGAGAGAAGCTGCAGTCGATCCTGAAGAATCCTCACAAGTTCGTAACGGTCACTAATCAGTGTCCCAGTGCTCTGACAAATGAAAAGACGCCACATTGGGCTACCAAGACTCAACCACTTCGTTCGTTTCTTAAAGGTTATTACCAATCCCTTAAATGGCACGAGTAAGAGCATAGAGGAAAAGAGGTTTCTTCTGTAATGTGTCCTATAGAAAAGGAGTTTTCGGGCTGGTTCAGTGTTGAGCATGTGTGATCAGGGTTTATGAGGATCTGGGGTTAGCACCAGTCAGCGATGTAGTCAAAGTCTGCAAACTGCTCCTGCTCACTGACTGTCAGAACCCTCGGCTCACGAGGTGGAGTCAGTATCGGTGCCTCTGAGGTGAATTCGTCATCGAAGTTACTAACGTCCTCACGGCTTTTGATGGTCGGGACAAATGGAGGCCGGATCTTCTTTGTCAGCAGTCCATCCCAATCCATATTCTAAAGGAGAATAAACAAATGTGTGGTAAGGTGACACATGGAAGTAAGAAAAAAAAAAAAAAAAGAGGTAAAACAGATGGCCTACTCTGAAAAATGGATGCCTCTTCACTTCCTCAGCATCTCTTTCCCCTGCGCCAAGGCGCCGCTCTGGATTTCTCCTTAACAACTGGATAAAGGGGAGAATGTTTCAAGCTTATAAACATAGCTTGTAAATTAACGCTAAGTGCCATAACAAAAGAGAACCACCTTTCTAAAAAGCACTGTTGGGATTTTAAGGATTGCCCTATACAATACAATGAGGTGTAGCCTAGGACAATAGTTAAACCAAAGCGGGACATGTCCAAACATACCCTTCTCATTATGGAAATGGCTTCTGTGGAGAGGAACCTTGGATAGCGAACTTCATCATTAACAATACTGTCAAACACCTCCTCTTCATCATCGCCAGGAAATGGGGACTGAGAATAGAATGAGAAATAACCCATCACCACACACAATCTCTATATGTCATTTAATATTACACGACTTTAATGCACAATTCACTTTAATTTATTATTATTTTTAAATGATTATATAATTGCAAAAATTTCAGTGTACTATTTTAGATAACAGAATAATGAAAATAACTGAAAAGTTTTTGTTATATAAGTGAATTAGCTATTTATTTCCATATCACTGAACATGAATTTATCAATATTATATAACTATAATAAACCATTTTTATTAATTATAATTGTTGAAGTTAATAACCAGTTACATGTTTAACTGCACTAAATTATGCTATTAAAAAATTGTGCTGTCAAAGCATCTCAGATCAAATTTAAGATAAAAGTTTGTTTATATAACGTTTGTATATATATATATATATATATATATATATATATATATATACACACACACTTCAAAATGTTGACTAATGTATATACTGTTTATACACATTTATGAAACAGACACTCTTGCACATAGACGCATATTTAAATCTAAAAAAACTGAATGAGCCGTTCACATGGGACTCAAAAAAAAAAAAAAATACATGCAAAAAGTTGTTTAACCAATAGAGGTATAAATGTTACATAGAGTACCTTTAATTGTGGTTAAAGGTACCCCCCAAAAACTAAAAAAACTAAACAAAAAACCCCAAAAACAACAACAAAAAAAACTAACAGCTAAAGTTAAAATTATTAATTAGTCTTTTTTTCCCTTTTGATCAATCAAGAATCAATCCATCCATCCATCCATCCATCCATCCATCCATCCATCCATCCATCCATCTATCATACCTCTCCAACCAACATCTCAAAGATGAGAACTCCCAGACCCCACCAGTCCACCGCTCGCGTGTATGATGTCTCTGTCAAAACTTCAGGCGCTAAGAACTCAGGAGTTCCACAGAACGTACTAGTACGATCTTTAAAGCCCATTCCTACATAATGGGAGATGGAATGAGTTACAAACAATAATGAAACACAAATAAGACAAACATTAGTAAAATAAGTACATTATCTACCTTCTTTGCAGAGACCAAAATCCGCAATCTTAACATATCCCTCAGTATCTACCAAAAGGTTATCTAGCTTCAGATCCCTGCAGAAGAAAATGTATGACAGTCGCATGAAGTTCAAAGAACACTAATTTCAAGTCTTCAGTTTTTACATTCAGCACTGACTCTTACCTGTACACAATTTTATGGTCATGCAGGAATTGCAGCCCCAAGACTACACAAGCGGCATAAAAACTGAGGAAATAAAAAGCAACTTTTAGCATTTTTAAGTAAGAAATGATCATGTCAAAGTGACAACAGCCATGGCAAATTCAGTCACTCACACAGCACGAGGTTCAGAAAACACGTCAGCATGAATGTGCATCATCAGGTCTCCTCCTGCTGCATACTCCATGACGAAACACACATGCTCCTTGGTCTGGAAACAAGCGAAGAGGTTCACCAGGAACGGATGTCGAACACTGTTCACAGTTTCGAAAATCCTCTTCTCACACATGAGGCTGTGGATAGATATTAAAAGTTCATTTAAATGGATAGTTGAAGAATGTCCATTACTTTATTAAATGCATTTTTAAAGACACCCCTGTGGTGAAAATCAAGTTTTTAATGTTGTTAATAATACAAATGTGGTGTTTTTAATATGCTTTAAGATAAACCATGTGCAAATTCATAAGTCAACACCATTGCTGAGTATTTTCTTTTTAAAACTCCATTCAACCAAAGACTGCGCAGAAACCCAAAACGCGGTTTGAGAAATTGCCGGCGTTTCTTACGTCACAATCTACCTTGAAACCAATTCCATCAACGCGCGGGTGAGTTTTAGCATATCAGTCTCAGGAGAAGCCAGGTTATACTGGTATATTTTTCTGTTGATATGAAAATTCGAGAATATTAAGCAATATAGGGGGTGAAATAAGTATATTACGATGCTTTGATAAACTATATGCATTTCTCCACTAAGTTGTTCAAAGCGTTTCTAAGGATGCTGATTTTCAGAACATAACATAAGCAACACATTATTAGCTGTTTTATAATGTAGTCAAGCAAAATACTAATCATATTAAATCACCATTATGTGTTGTAAAGAGCGATACCATCGTGTAGTGTTTATTTCAGTAAAGTTGGCCGACTGGATCAAGTATTCTGAGCTGGTGTGCGTAAGTGGAGGCGGGGCTCATTTGCATATTCAGGATCTACATATTCTAAAGGTACACAACATCAAAAAAAAAAAAAACAAACAAAAAAAAAAACTGGAAAACTGTTTATATGTGTAATTTTGGAGTTTTAAGGGATTAAACTATTGACAACAGGGGGACTTTAAAAGTTGAAACATTCATGAAGTTCATGTTAATTAACTTGGCCACATTAACTGAATGCATAATAATTATAACACAGAACATGCTAAATATGCTGTTTTGGAATGGAGAGTTGCATGCCAAAATGCATATATTATTAACAGTAACTATTGATAATGTATGTTACATTACAAACTTATGTACGATATATTAGAAGCATATATTTTTTTATTTAATGCTTAAGTCTTAGCCCCAGTACCAATCTAAACTTAAAGGAGTAGTTCACTTTTGAAAAAACTTTTGCTGTTAAGGTTTTTGATGAAAACATTCCTGCATTTTTCTCCATATAATGTACTTCAGTGGTAACCAAACGGTTCAAGGTCCAAAACCCACTTTCTGTACAAACAGCAAACTGTTCAAAGGCCTTTGATTCCAGATTATGAATAAGGGTCTTATCAAGCGAAACGATCACTCATTTAATAAATAAATAACAAAGTTTAAGTTTTATGAGCTCAAATGCTCGCCTTGCTCTGTTCTGTGACGCACGTTTGTCGGGTCATCTGGTTTATTCAACGAAAGAAACGAACAAATTGAACAAAAAAATCGGAAAAAGATTCATTCATTTTGACGAGTTCGAACAAGAGTCACAAACGTGCATCGCAGTACAGAGCAAGGCGAGCAATTGATCTTATAAAACTTAAACTTTGTGTTTTTTTTTTTTTTTTTAAATGAGCGATCATTTCACTTGATAAGACCCTTATTTATCGTCGGGAATCGTTTAAAGCCCTTTGGACAGTTTGCAGTTTGAACTGATAGTGTCCTTTGGACCTTGAACCATTTGGTTCCTATTGAAGTCCATTAAATGGAGAAAAATGTGGAATGTTTTCATCAAAAATCTAAATTTCTTTTCGACTGCAGAAAGAAAGACATGGACATCTTGGATGACATGGGGGTGAGTAAATTATCAGCATAAATATATATATATATATATATATATATATATACACATACACACACACACACACACACACACACACACACACACAGACTAAAATGTCCACTAAAATTTGCATGAATTAAATACATTATATATGCATATATATGCGCATATATCAACTAAAATGTCCACTAAAATTTGCATGGATTAAAGACATTTAAGACAAATTAAATGAAGACTAAATTTAATGAATGCGACATTAATTAATGAATTTTGTGGAGCCCCTAGAGGAACATCTTGATGTTTCTTGATGCAAAAGCAATGAAATATACTTTTTCCACCAAAATGCCACTTTAGGGGCTCTGTAGAAATAGACAATTCAAAAAGGACAGTTTGTAAAGACAAAAACTGTAAGAACACTATGCTCTGTGGCTCCTCCATGTCTAGAGTACAGCTCTGACTCTATTTGCCTTTAATAATAACAGGAAGTAAAACAGGAGCAGAATAGTCCCCAATGTATACAATTACTGATGTCTCTACAAATGCTTCCAGGCATCGTCAAGTACATGAAGTTATAAGTATAAGTTATAAGTCACTTAAACACACATGTATAGCCTTTACCTGTCCACTTCATCCCTTGTAACAATGTCACCTTTTTTCAAAGCTTTAATGGCAAACATTTCTCCAGTGGTCTTGTACTCAGCAAGTAAAACCTGTTGAACAATTAAAGAAATGAGACAATGAAACTATCTCCTGCAGAAATCACAAACTAGTGATGTGTAGAGATAATCTACAATACATTACAAAATCAACAAATAGAAAAAGGTAATGTACTGTGAATTTATGGGACATTTGCAAATTTTACAGAGCTCGCCTTATTGCACATGTGAAAGCACAACATTTACCTTTCCAAAGTGGCCACGCCCCAGAACAGCTATACATTTGAAGTCTGTCAAACTGAATTGAACTTCCTCTTCTTCCCTACAAGCATGAACATACACTTTAAGCATTTGACTACAGTTAATGAATGCATGTTTATATGTAGCGATGATGTCACCAGGAAATGGGGTACATACTACCTTATTTCAGTTTTTCGTTGAATTGCAGTCAGTTCCAGGTCAGGCTGCTCATTTTCAACCAGACTGTCATAATCTGGTTTAGCTACTGTGTTGTTCAGGAAGTCAAAGGTCGCTAGGGCATCCTGTAGGCGAAAGGCACTTAAGAGTTAATCCAAACCTTTGCAAAAAAAAAAAAAAAATCCCCTCAAGGGACAGCTCTGCCAAAAATGAAGATTGTCATTGTTTACTCATCATCATTTTGTTCCAAACCCATGGCTGACTTTTGCCCATTAAAACACAGAACAGCATGATGGGCAGGATGTACACTTTTCTTTTCCTTAGGGGCAGTCAAGGCCATAAATGACAAAAAAACAAACAAAAAAAAATATATATGCCATTTGATGACTTTTTGCAAGAAAAAAAGTCTTAATTCGCTTCATTCACATGACTTGGCATGCTATATTTAAATATACATTGAAGGTCAAAGAGATTTGAGAACTGAGGTGAAGATTATCAGTGAACGATATTGAGTTCAATTTCTTTTCCGAACCCAAAGTATTACTTAAAAGTAAAACTACATTAATGGTGATCACATTCACAATCACATTCGGTGATCATCATCTACTTTTATTGTATGGATAAGAGTGGTATCAACATTTAGCTGAAAATTTTCCTTTAATGTCCCACAGAACAAAAAGTCAGATTGGTTTGGATCGACATAAAGGTGAGTCTTTCACATATGTCAGTTTTGGGTAAACTATCCCTTTAATACAACCTCTCCTTTACCTGGACCTCTTTTCTATCTTGGATCTTATCCGTTGGTTCTGTTTCCTCTATCTCCACATCGATGGAGTGCCGTTTTGAGGGAGGGGTGGCAGCTTTATCAAAGTCTAATTTGGTCACAGTGGGGTCGCTGATGAAGAGAAGACAAAAGTTACCACTCATAGCAACAGTATCATTACAGAATGCATTCACTGGAATACAGACCAGGAAAGTTATGTCATCATCTCATTATCTAAATATTGAGCACCAATTATGTTTCCAGACAGATTAGTCATTGTTTATCAAAGACTGCAGAATAATTTGAGGGCTTTCCGCTACTGATGCTCTTTTAGGAAAATAGTCTGTGTGGATAAGATGGAATGAATTTGTACACATATGCACCTGGGTAGGGAGTGGGCGTCTGGGTGGCCGATGGGTGCCATTTCAGGGCTAAATGCTGAGCCCAGATCAGCCGCCTGAGGACTGAAGGAGTTATTGATTGACGGAATGGCTCTTCTCACCAACCTGCCCCAGGTGGCGATGTTAATGTTCATCTGAGGGGCACGCGGGAACGTTTTACCTATAAGAGGAACACGGTTTTTATGTGTGACATAAAGAAACTTCTAAACAGCAGACAACATTAGTTCCAAAAGTGCTCTACTTGTTGAGGTAATATTTTAAAGCATTGTAGACATGTTTTCTAGCAGGGTTTATACAGGGTGTGTTCACACTTGTTGGTTCTTCGGTCTGGACCAAAAAAGAAAATGATACATTTAGAACTGATTCGCTTCGTGTTCACTGGCATTTTTTAACACTAAACCTAAAGAAAAAATCATGTAATGCTCATTATATGTGCGTACAGTACATATGATGGTATTTTCAAGCTGAGAGCTCACAAAGAGCTTAGAAAATGTGTAAAGGAGTTGAAAGAGTCAGGAATTCCTCTGTTGCACACACAAAGATCTGCTGCAAGACGATGGCCTTTCCAATGCCTGTACTGTAATTGGCCAACATCACGACTATATCGAGAAAAACCAGGCATGCTTGAGCATTCTGTGCTTTTTAGTGTCGTATCTTGTGACATCACATCAGGCTTTCGGTTTGTTTAGATGTCTTTGGTCTGTGTTGTATTCATATTTCAGTCGAACAGAGTTCATTTGGAAGTGGACCAAGGCCCACCTTTTCAGGGGTCTCTAACAGAGCAATCGCACAAGTGTTTGTTTTAATCAAACCAAACCTGCTAAGTGTCAGCACCCCACGACACCTAATCTCAGCTACACTGAGACAACATAGCATGTATCCTTCAAAAAATTTTTTTTTTTATTTATATATAAGTGTTCTACGGAGCCCCTCTAGTCCCACTGTGGTAAAAAAATTAATTATAACTATCTTGTGGCCTCAAGATAGTAACTCGTGGCCTCAAGATACTAACTCGTGGCCTCAAGATAGTAACTCGTGGCCTCAAGATAATAACTCGTGGCCACAAGATAGTAACTCGTGGCCTCAAGATAGTAACTCGTGGCCACGAGATACTAACTCGTGGCCTCAAGATACTAACTCGTGGCCTCAAGATAGTAACTCGTGGCCTCAAGATACTAACTCGTGGCCTCAAGATAGTAACTCGTGGCCACAAGATACTAACTCGTGGCCTCAAGATACTAACTCTATCTTGAGGCCACGAGTTACTATCTTGAGGCCACGAGTTACTATCTTGAGGCCACGAGTTACTATCTTGAGGCCACGAGTTACTATCTTGTGGCCACGAGTTAGTATCTTGTGGCCACGAGTTACTATCTTGTGGCCACGAGTTAGTATCTTGTGGCCACGAGTTACTATCTTGTGGCCACGAGTTACTATCTTGTGGCCACGAGTTACTATCTTGTGGCCACGAGTTAGTATCTTGTGGCCACGAGTTAGTATCTCGTGGCCTCAAGATACTAACTCTATCTTGAGGCCACGAGTTACTATCTTGAGGCCACGAGTTACTATCTTGAGGCCACGAGTTACTATCTTGAGGCCACGAGTTAGTATCTTGTGGCCACGAGTTAGTATCTTGTGGCCACGAGTTACTATCTTGTGGCCACGAGTTAGTATCTTGTGGCCACGAGTTACTATCTTGTGGCCACGAGTTACTATCTTGTGGCCACGAGTTAGTATCTTGTGGCCACGAGTTACTATCTTGTGGCCACGAGTTAGTATCTTGTGGCCACGAGTTACTATCTTGTGGCCACGAGTTAGTATCTTGTGGCCACGAGTTACTATCTTGTGGCCACGAGTTAGTATCTTGTGGCCACGAGTTACTATCTTGTGGCCACGAGTTACTATCTTGTGGCCACGAGTTACTATCTTGTGGCCACGAGTTAGTATCTTGTGGCCACGAGTTAGTATCTTGTGGCCACGAGTTAGTATCTTGTGGCCACGAGTTAGTATCTTGTGGCCACGAGTTAGTATCTTGTGGCCACGAGTTAGTATCTTGTGGCCACGAGTTAGTATCTTGTGGCCACGAGTTAGTATCTTGTGGCCACGAGTTAGTATCTTGAGGCCACGAGTTAGTATCTTGAGGCCACGAGTTAGTATCTTGAGGCCACAAGATAGTTATAATAAATTTTTTTTTACCAAAGTGGGACTAGAGGGGCTCCGTAGTGTTCTAATAAATTTTCTATTGCAAAAGATTCATATGTCCAGAGTAGTTGAGGTTACATAAAAGTACAATTTGGTGTTGCTTACGAACAGTGTTATGCTAAGAGACAGTGAACAGCAGAAGAATCTGGAACTGTCTCTCATCTATGTACAATTGGATTTTTTTTAATTTATTTTTTATGAACACAAAACCAAACACTAAAATCTGAACAGCTGTCTGAGAACATGTAAACAAAGTTGTCACTCATTGGTTACCAGACTGAGAGTAACCAGGGTATTTCTGCTCATCTACAAGTGCCACAATATCAGACTTGTTCATGTAGCCCATCTTTAAATTTAAGTTTTTTATGCAGTGGACTAAACAGCTAACAGACCAAAATTCCGTTCCGAACATTTGTGTGTTGGCGTGAACTTGAGTCTCCCATGCAGAGCACCATTTGTGTGACACCTATAGTTCAAAATGTATCCTTATTGGATCCATGATGGATAAGTGCTTTCTTAGAAGGTAACTACCCATGTAGGCAGTAGACAGACAGTTCATGAGATTTTGGAACACAGCTTAAACCAGCTATTCACCTTTTTTGTAAATGCATGGTTTTGCATTCAAGCGAGATCAAAAAGAAGGTCAAAGTTCATTCTGACTTCACCGTGCAAACGCTTGTCCCGCAGCAGAGCAATATTGAACCACAGAACTGTGTTAAAAGTAGGCTGCTTAATCTAATCTGTTTGAGTGAACATGTCAACCATTCTCAACACTGAGGCATATTTGCCACTTCATAATCTTACCTTGCTGTTTGGAGAAGATTTTCTTTTGCCTTTGTAGTTTAGGTCGCCTCTCAATAACTGGGTTAAAAAATGTAACCTGTGTCCAAAGAGGGAGAGATCATCTCCAAAATATCCACAACAAGGCCATCAAATTTGTGTATTACATGTCTGTGTGTAGTGAAAAAAATTAATTACCTCAGCAAACAGTGTTCCTTGTGGTTCCAGGTAGAGGCACATGCCATGACGCTGGTTGTCCAGGAAGTCCTCTAGACGTAAAAACTTAACAGCACACAGTGAGCGCCAGTCTCTCCAATACACAGCTATCTCCAGTTCACGAGACTACAGGCCAAACAGAAAATAATTTAATTGATATCAAGTATATACACAGTGTATAAACTTTTTTTTTTTGTGGAAAACTATAATGTATGGCGGAATACCACAGCAAGTGCTTGTGAGCACTTCGACTCCGCACAATAATATCACTCATGAATAATCCTCTTCCCTCCCCTTCCTCTCCGGAGTGTTGATATTACTCCGCCGAGTCCATATATATATATATATGCCGAGTCGAAGTGCTCCCAAGCACTTGCTGTGGTATTCCACCCTACATTATAATTATCAACTTTACACGCTTAGAAAAGCACAAGGTTTTATGTTGTGTCACCGTCCTAGGTCAAGTTACACTACTTGTGTAACTGTATTTAAATAGGGAAAATGTGGAGGTGTTTGGTTGCTTCTCTGCTTGGATCCTAATGAATGAACTGGGCTAAGTTAAGTGCTATCAAAGTGCCTCGCGCGCCAGAGCGATTGAGAGCATGCACTGAGACGAGAGGTATTTATCAAGTCGTTTTAGTTAAGGGAATAACAGTTTAAAAAAAAAAAAAAAAAAGGATCCCTTTAACCCACCAAACCAGCATTTTAGAATGACTGAAAAGTGAAGTAATGCCTGATTAAAAATTGCAATTGTTTTGCAACCATATAGGAATAAATTACATTTAAAAAAAGAAAACCGTTATTTTAAATTGTCATATTTAAAAATGTTGCACAATATTTCTTTTTTTTTTTTATCAAATAAATACAGCCTTGGTGCACAAGAGACTTACCAATTCTAATCTATTGAACGGTAGTGTACATGAATGCATTTAGGCTAAAACTACTAATGAAACTAGTTTGTGCATGGTTGCCAGGGCATTGCTATGAGGTTGCTAGAAAGTATGGGAGGTGAATCATTCATGTCCACAGTACAAACACTGAATTTTATTTTTAAGGGTCTTAACACCTCACTGTTTATGCTTTGAGCATGAATCTGTAGCATGAGCCGCAGTAACAGTGAAACTTAACCCAGGATGTACCACTTAGGAGTATCACTACAGTTCAAACCAAAAGTTTGACATTTGCAGGCCTTTTACAGGTCTTTTCAGAGTCTGTCTGCCATTGCACAACTACTGATTAGAGCCCTCTCGTGCCATGAGATTAAAAGATTATGCCGTCACACATTTTAAAAGCAAGTCAAAACACACAGAGACATGTTTAAGTTCTTTCCATAATCAATCCTCAAATATAAATTGAATACAATAACATAGCAAGTCGAAAGCCTCCAAATCAGTCTTACTTTTAACCAATTTCAATATCTTCCCTATGGAGTATTTTAATTTACACTTGTTTTGAGAGAAGTCGAGAAGAGACCTGTGCAATTCCATCAAAATAAAAATAAAAAGTGTCTGAAATCAACCAGTTAGTTAATGCGGAGGAATGGAGATACATTATAAAGATGAACAAATAGGGAACTAATGTTGATTGTGAACATAATGACAAACATTAAAAGTAGGCTGAGGTTTGCTTATGCAACAGTGTGACTTAAATTATATTGCAGAAAGGGGACATTTATATATGTTAGAATTAAGAGATTCTGAGCGATGACTTCTGATCCGCCTTTTGAGAGTTTCCATAAGAACTGGGTCAAATCTGGGATTAACTTTTCCAAAGTTAATTGAGAGAGACTGGAATGGTGTGCATGTGTGCATATGTGCACTCGTGTGTTGAGGGGATTATGGGATAAGACTGTGGTTTGACAACTGACTTTTATACAATTTCTCATGCATTACCCGATCAAGTTCAAGTGTGAACTTCTGGTCCCAAGATTGATTGCTGACTGGCTTCCAATGGGTCTGTCCCACAACTGTGTTGTCCAGCTTCAGAACGGCACCGATTTCATCTGCCATAAGAGCACAACATACCTCTTAAATTATTTGTCTTTAACAGAGGAATGAATATATTCACAAGAGATGTGTATATAATACATTGATTTAATGTGATTCGTAAAAAAAAAAAAAAAAAATGCACAAAATATAAAAAAAAATACTTGAAAGAAAACCATGGCTGCATTTATTTGACCAAAAATACAGTAAAAACATTAATACTGTGAAAGATTACAAAATTAAGATAATTGTTTTCTATTTTTACATCTTCTTAAATGTATTGTAATCCTGTAATTTTAAGGCTAAATTTTCAGCAAATTTTTACTCCAGTCTTCAGTGACACATGCCACACACTTTACTGTAATGTTTGATCAATTAAATGCATCAGATAAAAAGAAAATACTAGCCACAAAACTTCAGAATGGTAGTGTATTGACTTGCACACAAGTCAGAACAAGTCAAAAAGCTAAAAGTCATTTTGATAAGTCATTTTGATGGAGAGACAATGACTGCAGATGAAATTATGTCAAATTGCAGAGCCTTATTTTGTAGTTTGCTAAAAGCAAACTTTTGTGAATGTAGTGTAATTTACATTGGTTACTCAATTTGAAATGGTGAAGCCCAACGGCAATGCAAGTTCCTTAGGAATGATCTTAAATGGGAATGATCTTAAACACAAAGCTACTCAACTGGACAGATCATCGGATTTGGAGAGGGTTCGGGTACTGCCAGATTTGTTCTTGTTTCCTCGGCTCATAAAGGAGGAGCGTGCCTCACTGGGGCTCCAGCCGGGTAGAGGAACAGCTGCTGTCTTTGAGCGACCCGGGACGTTCTCCAGGAGGTCCTGACAGCCCATGAGCCTCACGTCTAATGTGCCTGCGGATTTAAACAGAAACCTTACACGGAGCCAAAAACGCTGCATGATCTTGAGATGTAAATCACCAAACACATCTATTCTGATTAACACAAGATAATAAGTGTGCAAACAATTACAAATGTCTATTTAAAGACACATGCAGTAGTTATGGAGCCTTATATGGAAAGCACTACATGGTACAAGTCTATAATGGTAACGTAAGCTCTCTCGTTCTCCTTTAGAGTGAAGGTCAAAGTTGTGTGTGATAAAGCCAAGGGTGGGGGAGGGGGCCAAGTGTGTGGACACTGTGCGAAAAGTCGAGTGTAGTTCCTACATGCCTATACCCAGACAGCCGTTCCCCCTCTCAAATAGAGTTGAACGCACAGTACCATGTGTTGTGATAAAGGACTAAAGGGCCCATTCACACGTGGAGCGAATATTTGCAGAGAACAAGACTATAAATTGAAACAATGCATTCTAATGCAGACAAAAAAATTCAGTCGAATACAGGAGGATCCGTCGCCATCGTTAAAACCAAGCTAAAAA
Source organism: Pimephales promelas (assembly GCF_016745375.1). The sequence continues at coordinate 2,767,387 of NW_024121421.1, forward strand.
GGGACCAGTAAATAAAAACAGTACAGAAAACACCTTGAGTATCATGTGACTGTGTGAATTTTGTTTTGTTACCGGTCAGAGCTGCAGGTTTGGCCACAGTGCTGTACTGGTTGCTGGTGGACATGATGCTTTGGCGTGGACTGAGAGGTGGGGAGGACACCATGGCTAACTCCTCCATAATCAGATTGCCCTTCGGGTGATTATTGGGCAATTCACTGAGTCTTTGCTCCAGAGAGAACTTCAGCAAGTCTAGTTTCTGACTGGACTCATTAAAGCGGGCTTGAGCCTGCAAGACAAAGTTAGACAGCGTTTAGAAATGCATTGAGACTTAAATACACAAATTTTAAATGCAGTCAACAAAACCTCCAAAGACCTTTGAAAGACAAACCGGATTTAGAACCCGTCACAAAGATAAACAGTTTTATGTGCGTAACATTGGCAGTGTGAGTGGAAAACTGCATGGTAAATCTATGGGATAGAGTCTGGACATATGCCACAGTTGAACACAAACTCTTCACTAGCTTGTGGATGTTCAGGATTCAAATTTCTCTGTGAAAATGAACCTGTACCATAAATTGTTGCAGATGCAGTTTGGTTTTTAAACTTTTTTTTAAAAAAAGAACATTTCTTTGTGTTAATTATTTGCTTTAATTCAAGTTATTATTGTGTATAGGAATGCACAATATATTGGTACCAAATCAGTTCTGGCTAAATACTAGTGATTTTGCTCTTTATCGGTAGGCCTATGGGTATATTTTGGATGTAATCACCCTATATTGGATATTTTGCAGTAAATACTACTTCATATGAACTCTAAAGTGCTGTTAATAACATAGAACATATACTTGTTAACGTAATGTGAATAAGCATTAAAAAACCTGTTCCCGAAATAAAAACTTAATGGTTTACATTTGAAGATGACGAAATTATGTAAATATTGGTATTGTAATATTATAGTTGTGCTATAAAATTGTTTGTTTGTTTAACGCCATGCCAGCAACCCCGGCTATATTTACATAGAGAAAGAGTAGAAAAAAAAAATACTATGATTTTTACCTTGCTCTGCCAGTTGAGCAAACGCAATAATCAATAACCTGAATAATAAACAGGTATATTAATCCCAAATGTACACAATTCAGTGGACATGGCTGGTATTCTGAATGACCACTATTATGCTATGCTAACATGACTTTTTTTTGTAGGGCTGTCTAGATCGTGACATTTTGTGTAGTATTCACCAAAAAAAAAACAGTTTCCTACCTATTAAAAGGTAAATTTGCAGAATATTATTCACACATGAGTGAAGCAAATTCATGACAGTTCTAAAAATATTTAACCATCCTGTGTAAAGTGAGAAAGGCTGTAAACATTTGGACCTTGAGGCAATGCATGCAATTACAAATATCTAGTTAAATGAATAACTGGATTAAATGAGTACAGAAATGAAGGTTTTTTTATATAAGCACAAGAAAATGATCAATCAGTCTATAAAAACAATGATAGAAATGCACCCAACCTCTGAATGAGCTTTCTTCTCCGTCACCTTCCCTGTTCCAAGCAGTTTCATCACGTTTTTGGCACCCTCTGCCACAGCAGACTCTATCCGGAAGTGATGTCGTAACTCTTCTATCCTCAGGTCCAGGGGACTGATGATAGGCTTGCTTGAAGTTACTGCTAACATCAGATTTTTGACTTATTACCACACTTCTGCCCATTTAAAGTGGAAATCATAGATATAATTAGAGAGGATATCAGCTATACCACATACCATCATTGTTCTCATAGTTCATCTCGCTGGTCTGGCTGGCTTTAAGGATCTGCATTCTAATGAACTCTATCTTTGTCTTGCTGTCTTGAAGCATCTGCTGAGCTGCTGCGAGCAGTTTGCGGTCCTACAGATGTAGCCACAGCAGAAAAGTAAAACAAATGGATGAATTAAAGAGTTTATAAACCTTCAAATATGAATATAGAAAGGAGATATACGTCAATATGTCAAATAATCCCTGTTCACACAGATCAGGGAAAACAAACAAAAACAAAGTATTTTGCACACCTGGCCAGTAGTTGGCAGTGTCAACACTACGTGCCTACAGACAGAACACATAATACGAATGCGCATGATGTCACAGTTTTCAAAAATTCACACTTTTGCAGTTTACACCGCAACGATAGCTTTATCAATTTCAAACATTTGCATTTTAAAACCCATTTTCAAAAGTTTGCATTTTGAGGCCTCCATAACATTGTTGTGTTCTCCATAATGTTGTCGTGTACATGAACAGCCAAAATGCATAAACAGTTCAGTTTTTAGTTGAAAACAGTGTCGTGTAAACTGCACCTCAGACCCCTTTTGAGGCACCTTAGAAATTCCCCTTAAACATATTAATAAACAACTGCCAGTTTGTGTAACTAAAAAAATTGTTTTAATAAGAATCCTGAATGTCTGTATTATGTATTGACTGTTTAATAAAAAAAGGTATACGAGGCCAATGATGTACTGAGCATATATTCATAGTTGAAGCATGACCTCTCATACCTTATTCTTAATTCATATTTTTAGCATTTCTTACTTTTATGATTTTAAAGTTATTAAAGTAAAACCAACTAATGAAAACCTTGCCGTTTGTCTGAAGTGTCAAGGGATGTTTCCTTGTCACACCAAGCATTCAAATCTAGTGAATGTGAGTCAGGAGTCTCTATGGACTTAACTTCCTGTAAGTCTGACGTTACCTTAGAGGCCTTTCCTCCGGATGTCTAAAGCAGCTTGGAAACTGCATGCAGGACTCACCACTTCATTTTTGACTGACCAGACAAAACCCACATACCAGTTAACGTGTCTAATATTAGCTTAACTAATGGTGTGAGTTTGGGACAGGGTTACCCGTATGGCCCAGCATTAAAAGGCAGGGAGTTTTGTTTGCAATAGGGCTGTGACGGTAAGGCATTTCCTTCTTACTGTGGTGAAGAAAATAATATTGAAAAAGTAATACTGAATGTTTCAAATATAGCAAGGAGACATTTTAATTGCTTATTAATAAACCATTGTTTTTTTGTGTCAGTTGCAAAGGTGAAGTTGATGATGCCAACTCGCCATCACCACAGTAGTGCACGTGCATATATATTTTAATAATGAATTTGTAAAATAAAATAATAAAAAAAAACAAAAAAATTATAATTAAATATATTTTTTTAATTATACAGTAAAGTGCCTATAGAGAAAAATGCACATGCCAAAGTCATAGTTATATTATATATAAACAATAGAACAAACAAACAGAACATATATGTATAGATCATGTCATATGTAGCATGGTAAATAAATAAACACAGTATATATTAATAAATGAATAAATACAATTAGCTGTCTGGCGTTGTGAATAGCGAACACATATTTAGCCGCTAGTGTAGCTGTATTATCATCTTCTCCGAGTAAGGAGGACATATTTTTCAGTGTCACTCAGATCAGAGAATGATGGGATCAAGGTTTTAAATCTGGGTAGAAAAGTTTCTCTAATATCGGTATATTTGGGACAGAAGAGCAGAAAATGTTCCTCATCCTCTATGTGCTGTAGATCACAGTGTCTACAAATCCTCTGCTCTCTCGGTCCATGTCTGTCTATGTCTTCCTCTCTCTATCTCTAGATCATGGTCACTTAGTCTGCATTTGGAGAGGATTTGTCTTTCTTTAAAATGTTTAATAAATAGATAGCTGGGCAATTTAGTTGTTCTCTTAGGGTCGAGTAACATTGGAGCTTATTTTGGAGGTCAAAATGTGCTTTTAGTGATTTATCATGAGTGACTTTTAGATGTGTGTGGATTTCTTTAATAATAGTTTTGGGGCTGTAGCTGTGGTCAGTAGGGAGTTGGGTCTGATGGACGAGTTGAAGAGCGAGTGTGTATAGAGGATGAGGTTCTGCTGAGCTTTTCATTAGCTTCTCCCTCTCTCTCTGTCTCCCCTCTCTCTTACCCCTTTTTCAGCAAAAAAAGAACTGGTTCGGAACTGGTGCTGGTTCAAAGTTCGTTCGGAGTTGGTTCAACTTGCGAACCGCTTCAGAACCTGTTTGTTTTTCCACTGACTAGAGCACCCAGGGAATGTCGTCGTTACGTCACTGTGTACGTCGCCATACGTTTTAGCTAGAAACGCTTTCAAGTAACATTACTTTGGGATTATCTCCAACTCGTGTACCAAGAAGGGTTTAAAAACAATTGAAATATGCAAGTCTTTTAATCTTTTCATTAGGGCCCGAGCACTAACAGTGCGAGGACCCTATTGAAACTGTTAAGATTATTATTATTATTATTTTTTTTTTTCTGCAAAGTAAGTGCCATTTTCGGGGCCGCAACATGCTCAAAAACTCACCAAATTTGGCACGCATGTCAGGACTGGTGAAAAATTTCGTATTTTGTGGGTTTCGCGGATGGGCGGGGCAAAATGGCTCGCTAGCGCCACCTAGAAAATTGGAAAAAATTAGCCCCTCGTCCACGTTCAACCTACATGCACGAAATTTGGTGGGGACGTGTATCATATCAAGACGCACAAAAAAGCCTCAAGAACCCATACCCTAAACTCGAAAGGAGGTCCGCCATTTTGAATTTGGCGGCCATTTTTGGACGATTTACAGACTCCGTACTTTAACGAACTCCTCCTAGGGATTTAGTCGGATCGACTTAAAATTTCTGCTGTGCCTTCTAAAGGCATTGATGATGTAAAGTTGTGCTATCTGCGCGTTTTCGTCGATGGGCGTGTCCGTGGCGTCGAAGATTCGCCATGAAACAGGAAGTTGTAGTAACTTGGCTGTAAATGCCCAGATCTGCACGAAATTTTACACATTTGACAAGAGTCCCGCCCTGAACAAATCTACATGCCGACATTCACCCACAGTCATAGTGCCACCTGCTGGCAACAGGAAGTGTCCTTTAACGAAGCAGCCCCCGCCGCTTGTTTGACCGACATGTACGAAATTTCTGTGGTACTTCTACCATGACCAGACGCACAGAAAACTCTCTTGGAGCGATGCCCTAAAGTCAACAGGAAGTCCGCCATTTCTAATTTTACCGCCATTTTTGGATGATTTACTCATTACGTACTTTAACTAACTCCTCCTAGGGCTTTAGTCGGATCGACTTCACATTTCTGCTGTGCCTTCTAAAGGCATTAACTTGGCTGTAAATGCCCAGATCTGCACAAAATTTTACACATTTGACAAGAGTCCCGCCCTGAACAAATCTACATGCCGACATTCACCCACAGTCATAGCGCCACCTGCTGGCAACAGGAAGTGACCTTTAACGAAGCAGCGTAGCAAATTCACAGCCGCACCGGATGAGCTGCAAAATATGCAACACGGCCGCCTCACACCCCGACGCGCTACAGGTGCGAGGGCCCGCCCATCGCTGCTTGCAGCTTTAATTTGATATTTACTTTTCTGATAAGTTACGTACCCCTGTCTTGTGTCTTTTTTCTCTCCATTTATTTGTTCTATATTGTGACGTCTATATTTTCTTCTTTGCTTATAATGTCTTCAATAAAAAAAAAATACAAAAATAGAAACGCTTGCGCGAACTTCAAGCATAACAATTACAAAGGCGGACTCCATCGTGTTTCTGCAAATGTTTCTCTTGGCTTTGCGATCTTTTATTATGGTCAGAAAAGATGTTTACTACACATCTAAACCCGCCCCCAGCCCCCGACGTAAGCATGACGTGGTAAAAGAACGGTTCTAGTCCAGCAAAGAGTTGGTGCCGCTTTGGAGAACCGGTTCTTTGGTTGTCGAAAAACAAAGAACTGGTTCGCGCGCAGACACCGGCTCCGAACCGGCTCTCAAAATGCTTTGGTGGAAAAGGGGCTTCTGTCTCCTCTAAAGAGACTGGATAACTCTCGGTTCCTTAGCGTAGGAGGAGTGAACTAAAGCTTATTCTTTGCCCGAGCCCGAACTTGACCTGAACCGACCCCGACACTATCCTTGGGCCGCAAACTAGAAATGTCTATGAATAATACATAAAAAAACTAATAGATTTTTATTTATTTGTTTTCCGAAAAGCAACAAGAACAACTAAAACAAAATATAAACCATTTACATGCCAGAGTTTCTATTCATAACATGTTCAATCACAGACATAAGTGTTGATTTCTTGAACGCAATGGCCACTCAGAAGAATTTAAGATAGACTCCCTCACCGTTCAAACAGACTTCTTGTTCAGTGCTGAATTCTGTATGCTAGCAAATCCTCTAATTATAACGACCAAAGTGTGGATATTCATTGTGCAGTCAGCTTGATTGATAATAGTGATGTGTGAGATTGCGTTGAACTGTCAGCTTATTAGGTCAGAGCGGGATTTGAATGAACGCAGTTTTTTCCGTTGAACATGTGAGAGAGAAGTGCGATTTTCGAATAATTCACAGCGATCGTCGAATATTATTTTTGCTTGAAATTCCCATGCCTAATATCCATAATATTTTCCTAGTTATTTACGGGATGATGCAATAGGCTTTTTCGTTTAGTTTTTGCTTAGAAAAAATATAATTATAAACATGGGCCAATAAACATTAACAATAATAACATGAAATAATATTTATTGCTATAACTTTGTTTTTTATTGTTTGCAACCCATTTTTTTGTACAATAAATTATTCCAAGTTTCAAGTTTGGACAAGTGTGTTTGTATCCAGGGACTGTTTGGACGAGTGCGTTTGTAGTTTTGTTTGCAGTCCAAACTTGTTTTTGTATCCAGGGACTTTTACCCGAAAAAACAATGTCTTAAGAAATAGGAATCAAAGTTTAGCCCAACTCACCAGAACTAAGCAATGTTGGGGCAAGTTGAGCTCGGCCTGTTCTTTCTGCAGCTTTCTCTTCTTTTACCAACTCTGAGTGAAAGTCGTCACCAATGTTCTGTTTGAATAATGTCTATACCACATAATAATAGTGGCTATAAGCACTTGCAATTAAAATCTAAAATCAACTGATTCTGTTATGCTTTTTTGTCTGTTATGCCTGCGTTTGTGTATTTAATTAAACATTATCTGTGTAAAAAAAAAAAAAAAAAAGTGCAGTGATGATGGTGCTGACCTCAACACTTGGTAGGCATCTCATTACTGCGGTATTGTGGTAATGCGGTTATCGCCACAGCCCTAGTTTGCAATTGTTTGATTTGTTGCCACACAAGTGGTGCAAAAATTGACTTAAAAGTTCTTAAACAGAGCATTCGTGGGCCAAGAGAATCGCTTAATCAGTGTGACTCAAATGAAGTCATGTTCCGCAGTGCTGAGCATGTTTTCGTGACAGCTTTTTGGAGGGTACTAAACTGCTCAAACATCTGGAAATGAGTCAGACTCCCTTGTTCTGTCTCCCTGTGTTTATCACTCCATATATTTCCCCCACAAAGACTGTGCTGATTAACAACTCCTTTGTGAGTCCAAGATGATATTTTTAGCCATGGAGCCTCTTTAATTAACCGTTCTTGATAAAAGGGAGGAAAGGAGGGTCTGACACTCCAGACCAAAGCCAAACTAACCCATGGATTCTGCTGATACTACATATATGTAATGAGATGCACTACATGTACAGTAACCAACAGTGATTTCCTGAGGGGGAGGGTGGAGTAACATAACTGAACTGTTCTATTCCAGTTCTCCTTAATGTCAGCTGCACCCTAGGGGGTTACTACCATGACATTGGCATATGTGTATAAATGAGTCTGGTCTGGCTTCCTTTACCTCTTTTGGAAAAAGGAAAGGAGATTTCATCTAATTTTAGAGAACATGTTTGCTAACATCTGTTTTCATTTCTTGGGATGAATCTCTCACAAGATCTTTAAGAGATCAAACGGTTTATCTTCTCTGAGACTAAGAGCGAAGTACAGTTTTAGTGTAATTTAGACCTAAAGTGTATTTTTTTTTTACAGTACTATACAAAAGTCTTAGGCACGTTGGTATTTAAGAGTTATTTTTATCTTTTTAGCCATTAATTGTAATATTCGGTGCGATTTTTTTGTATGCACAAGTAGTATTGCAACAGCTGGTGTGCTCCACACGGAGATCTGATCTAGCCATCGTCGAGTTTGTCTGTGATTGCATGAAGAAACAGACTCTTGAAGAAACCTACATGCAAAGCTTCAGTACTGAGCAAAGTTTTAGGGACTCGTGTAAAAATACTCTAAAGTAAGGATGCTTTCAAAAATAATGTCATAAATAATCAATTTGATCAATTAACTTATATTAGCTAAATCAAATCAATATTTGGTGCGACCACCCTTTGCGTTATTCCCCTAGCTACGATTGCACATAGTTTATCAGGTAGCTTTGCAGGTAGGTAGCAACTCAAGTGTCTTGGATACATTGCCGCAGGTCTTCTGGATTTAGTCTGTCTCAGGTTTTACTGTTTCTTCATGTAATCCCAGATGGAATTTGGTGATGTTGAGATCAGGTCTCCGTGAAGAGCATACGGGCTGCTGTCAGACTCCTCGTGCATACAAAAATCTCACTGGATTATTACAATTGATGGAAAAAGACATTTTTGGAAATGTAAACATTACCTATTGTGAAACACTGGCTTAAAACCAATTTTTCTTCTTTTGGTAAAAATACCAATGTGGCTGAGGTTACAAGTTTGCCACTTGAAGGTTGATTTAACTGAAAAATGTATACACAGTGGCTCCATCAGTACATTTCAAACAGCAAACACTGCAACATTGGCTCAATTAATGCAGTGAGTTTGTTGTAGGACTATTAACATTGAGGAATGTTCAGTAAACCTATTTAAAAGTGGGCATCATTTTTTTTAAACTGCACTGCAACAGTTATACAAAACATCACATAATGGTCATTCTTTCCAGAGAATTTATGTCCATAAAAATGACTGTTCTTATCACAAGCAAATACATTAGACTACACAACCCACACACCACATATTCTCTAAACGCTGGCTACTACCTTGGAAGAGCCGTTGGAATACATCTGTATCATATTTTCCGCTCCCTGTTTCACTTTGAGCTCGATGTCGGCCTGTTTCTTCAGAGCGGCCAGTCGGCTATTGTTGGTGGACGTCCGGGCTTCACTCTTGGGGGTGTCTGGGGTTAGTGGGTACTCTGACATTGAACAAACACAAATCAATAAAGAGTTAATAAAGCACTAAAACAACAATACATACAGCATGTTTGAAATGTTATAGACATTACAGCAACTGCAAACACATGGTCAGGAAATGCAAACAAGATTAGCAGGACAAAACGGAAAAAAATGACTGTGTGCAAGCATTGTTTTACACGTGTAGCCTACTCAAACGGAAACACTTTACTGAAGTGCAAGTAGGCTAAGTTTATTTGAAATGGTCAATTTATGTTTACCAACTCCTTAACCTCTTACGGTTTCTATTGCCTAAGCATAGAAGCATAGGAAAAAACAAACAAACAAACAAAAAAAAAAAAACAATGTTTTGCGTCAAGCCATCAGAACCGAACCGAAAACCTTGGTTAAAAAACCTGAGGTATGTATTTAACCGTGAAATGTATCGTTGCATCCCTAATTTATATACATTTACCACAAATGCTCGTCTTGCACTAGCTGTGATGTGCCACACATTACGTAATCACGTTGAAAGGTAACGCGTGACCAACCTAGTGTTTACAAATCAAGTGTGTAAAGACCAAGTCAAACGCCCTTTACAATAAATAAATAAAAGGTAAAACAATAATGTCTGATCATTTTGAAGTTGGGGAGAAAATTTGATGCGTTTCACCCTAACCTACATTTTACGCCTATGTCGGGTTACCGCCTGACCTTTCCAGTGTGATTAAGCAATGTGTGAACATATGTATATGCAAAATGTTTGTTTTTTTCCAATTGTTTGGCTAGATGAGACCCTTATTCCTCAGCTGGGATCGTGTAGAGCCTTTTGAAGCGCAATTTGGACCTTCATAACGGTCTACTATATGGAGAAAAACACTGGAATGTTTTCCTCAAAAACCTTAATTTTTATTTTCGACTGAAGGAAGAAAGAAAGATATGAATATCTTGGATGATGTGGGGGTGAGTAAATTATCAGGAAATTTTCATTCTGAAGTGAACTAATCCTTTAAGCTAAACAAAGCACCTCACACTTTAGCGTTTAATCTGAGGAAGAAGAAAAGGAAAGGGCGATAAGAAGAGTTGTGACAACACAAACAATATTATTATAATAATCTTAGGGTATTTTATAAGATAAAGAACATTTTTCCTCCAAGCCAAAATTACAACTTGTTAAAACATGTAGCCAGATACTATGAGGGTGCTGGTTTTTGTTTAACTTTAGCATCTGATGACTTGTGTAATAAGCAAAAATGACAATGATATAATGACACCCAGTGAAGGACTTGTGCAGGCAGGAGAAATGCAAATGTTCTCTCATGTGACAGTGTGCAAGTTTCTCAAAGACTCTCTGTGAGAACAACTAGGCCATCATGGAAAGACTTGCACAAGATTGAGCAAACACAAACATGAACAGAAAACACCTTAGTAGAAAAACTGAGAACGGGGCAAAACTGGATAGTTAGTATTAAAGATTTTTCATCTTTAACTAAACAAGCAATACTAAAACTACTCAAATCCACGTATGATTGAAAACATGATTAAGTTAAAGGCAAATGGCTAATTGTGTCATTTTCTTCCTCTGAAACTCTCTCTCTCTCTCTCTCTCTCTCTTCTCTCTCTCTCACACACACACACACACACTGAGGTTCAGAATGATGAGATCATCCACTCATGTCCGGACAAGAACACTTAACCACAAATTATACACCTGCAAAGGTAAGGTGGAAGCCCTGTTTTTGACAGCTCTGTCGTGACAAAGACAAAAGCAAAACATTAATAAAATTAAAATTCAATTGGAACAACTTGAGGGTGAGTAAATACTGACAGAATTTTCATTTTTGGGTGAACTATTCCTATCAATCAATTCTGAATTTATATCTTGCAATTCTGACTTTATAAAAGCAATTGCAACTTTATATGAATCAATTCTGACTTAATATCTCGCAATTCTGAGAAATAAAGTCAGAATTGTGTGATAGTCACAATTACCTTTTTTCATTTTTCATTCTGTGGCCGAAACCTGCTTCCATAGAAATTAGCAATGAACACTAAAGCCAATACACCTTCTTAAACGTGAAAAACTAAACTCAAATTTGCCTGGGTAGAAACTAAAACATGCTTAATGCAACAGGTCTTGAGAGAAACTTAATCCATCAACATGTCAGCAAGTTATTGCAATCGGACTAAAAATCAAAGAAGGTAATAGTGGTTTTTAAAAGTATACAGTACAGGGATTTTCATGAAGCATTTGTAGAACGGACCAAGACAAGTCTCACATTTGCCATGGGTTTCCCCACTACTCAGTGCCAGGAAAAAGACACTTCCTGTCCTAATTCTACTCTAATCCCTCCATCACCCTCCCCCTCTTGAAGATGGACAGGTTGCTTTTACCAGACCAATAAAAACATACATTTAAACGTTTAGAAAATGCATTAACACACCACACCATAAACTTACATTGAATTGAAAAACCTAAAAAGATTCAACAAATGTTTTGGTTTGATCTGTTCAGTCACACCAAGAACAATATCTATAACGATAACTATAAACAAAGTTGTAAAAATCGTTCTAGACCGTTTTGTGTTTGAGCTCCCCCAAGTTGTGTTTTACTGTAACTTCGGAAGCACCAGACACGCGAGCAAAAGTGCCAATCTCATTGGTCTCTATGGCTCATAGTTTGAGACGCGTTGCATCAAACCCAAAAAACGAGCCCGAGGCAGTTTTTTTTAAAATGACGTTTTAACACGTGGCGTATTTCACATAGGTTTGTACACTCACATTGGCGCCCTTTGTTTAGTCACTAGTAGGGTTGGGTATCGAGAATCGAGTATCGATTGGAATCGGGACTAACTTTTCGTTTTTCCCGGAATCGTTCAAAAGTTAAAATTTCGATTCCTAGTTTCGATATTCACAGTCCGCCGAGCAGAAGAAGAAACCGCTGAACAACACCAACAATGAGGCGTCTACCGGAAGTGTTGGCATAACCGCGCGAGTCAAACATGAGTACCTTACGTCGGCGATCCAAAGTGTGGCTTCACTTTTCTAAAAATAACGAAATCTCGGCAAAATGCAAAAATTTGTGACAAAAGGAGAATTTTGTGACAGAAGGAGTATTTCCTTCAGAAAGGATTATTTCCTTCAGAAAGACCGTTGGTTAGCAAGGTTAGCTAAACTTTTTTGACCCTGCCTCTTAAAAGAATCGGAATCGAGAATCGTTAGGAACCGGAATCGAAACAAGGAATCGGAATCAGAATCGTTCAAATTCAAACGATACCCAACCCTAGTCACTAGGCGCGCAAAATTTGTCCCGGTGTGAACAGGCCTTAACTGGGAGTTCACTCAGTCCACACCAAAACTGTAACAATAAGGATACAGAGAACCAATACTGGTGGAATCACTTTCATAGACGGACAATAAAAACAATCAAAATACTTCCTACTTTAAAGCATGTGATGCAATTATGTTCAGGGAACATAACTGAAGTGCACTTAGAAAAAATGACTGTCTACCGTTGGTCTAGACAGTAATATCATTGTGGCCTTAACCAAGAACAAGGACTATAGCTGGTGAGACAGTAACAAAAGCATGCATCTAAAGAGAAACTAAAGACATGATTCTAAATGCAACAGAAGTCCCCTGAAGCTATACTAAAAAAAAATACAGCTTTATAATCATGAGTCTGCATTCATCATTTCAAGGCCACAAAGAGTCACACTATAATGTCAAACCACAACGCCATGAGCCAAATACAACACTTGCACACACAGAGATGCAAAGACAAACACTCTTGCCATACTGTTTCTTTGAATTAATTTATGGTTATTTTGGCAGGTCATATTATACTACTGCAGTATTATTATCAATAATAAAGTTCAAAGGGAAATAAAGACAGCCGCATAAATAAAGTGTTCTTTCAGTAACCGGCTGATGGTATAAATAAGAAACATAATTCAAAAGCAAGCTGTTTGTATAAGCAAAAAGGCAAATACAAAACCCTCTGTTTTGGATAATCCCTCAAACTCCTGACAAATCATTAACATTGGTCTTTGTTGTGATTTTTTTTTTTTTTTTGAGAGAGAGAATATTACAGGGTAGAGTAACATCTATGGATAACTAGTGTTTTGGAAACAAAGCCCTTCGTTGTACAACCACACGAGAGCAAAAAAAAGTGCTTTTGTTGTACCAAGGTACAGTGACAGTATTCAACAGTAATAACATGGCATTTGAATGCATGACATTATACTGATGACAATATTGATATAACATGTAATTTACATGCACCTCAGCAAGGTCCAGTGAGTGCTATGGTATTACCACAGCCCAAAACATGGTATTGGTACCATGTTAGATACATGGCCGTTTACACCTGGCCACTTCATGTGTTTTCTGTGACTGTGATCGGTTAGCTATCCGTGAAAAGACCAGGTGTAAAAGCCCCCGAAAAGCATTTGAGAAGGATTTGAATCCGATCGCTCAAACCACTTCAGGATGTGGTCTGGGCCGCATTCCAGATGAAACTGGACATGTGTAAATGCATCTGGTTGTTGAAACCACATATGTACATTTTACTACTCCCAAAAATGCTAAAAAAATAAATGTGTGAGCGTGTTATATGCCATATGTCACGTTATTTTAGTCAGATATGACGACGCTACTGTGAAACGCATCACCACAGATGAGCAGCTGAGCGCCTATAAAGCCAGCGCGCTGCAATCTATCACAAATCAAAGTGAAAGCAAGTCGCAGACGCTTAACACTACCATCTTCATTAAAAGTAAAGAAACTAAATGATCTTACCAGGGCTGTTGACGCTCTCTCTTATTGCCGTCTTTGATAATTTTAAAATTAGACAAGGATCAATAAAATTTAGTTCATATCCGTTGCTTTCGGTGACGTGCACTTTATTAAATCTGCATGTAGCTCGGGAATTGAAGATCGCATTTATATCCGTTTTGCAAAAACACACTTATGTGACCAGGTGTAAATGGAATCGTTTTGATAAATCAGATAGCTATCCGATCTGAGAAAACGCATGAAGTGGCCAGGTGTAAACAGCCCCTTAAAGACAATGCCAAACTAGTTTTGCAATCCACCGCACATGAGATTCAATAACATTTTGGGTAACACTTTACAATAAGGTCCATAACTAACATGAACTAACCATGAGCAATACATTTGTTACTGTATTTGTTCATCTTCATTGATGTTAGTTAATACAAATAAAGCTGTTCATTGTTTGTTCACGTTAGTTCACAGATTTGAATTAAGTATTAGTAAATATTGAAATTAACATTTACAAAGATTAATAAATGCTGTATAAGTGTTGTTCATTATTAGTTCATGCTAGCTAATGGAGTTAACTAATGTTAACTAATGAACCTTATTGTTAGGTTAATTGTTAACTAATAAACCTCATGGTGTTACCGCATTTTGATTTAAACTTCAGTGGCCAACAACCGTGAAAGAGTTGGTAAGTTTGATTCATTTCCATTCGGTTTAAGTCAACTGACTTATTTTTCAATTAAAAATCTAACATGGAATTTATAAGATTTAGCACAAAAAAAATAGGTAACGTCTACTGTTTATTACTATGGATTGCTATATTAGTACATACATGCAAAATTATTAAATATGGTTTCTCTTGATGTTCATTTAGTGAAAACATATTATTTTTAACTTGATGTGTACTATTCTTGTATTAGACATTACTACATGCATTAGACATGTTTAATCTATTTGGAACTAAAAGGAATTCCCCCTATTAACAAAAAAAAACATGGGGATTACATTTAATATTGTTAAATGGCTTGAAAATATCAAGATAGATCAATCAGCCCTAGTGATATGATCCAAAAAACGTTTGGTAATTTTTTGTCAGTGATTAAAAACAAACTGTACAAAAGCTAGAGACATGGATGGAGATGAGGAAGAGAAGTCAGACATACCTAAGACCTCCTCTGGGTCCTTCACCACTATATGTGCGTTCAGTTCCTGAAGCTCCTGATGCAGTTCCTCCACCTTCTTGTTGGACTTTTTAAGCATGTTGTCCACATAAGCCAGACTCTTCTTATCTGTGGTCACCTTCCTCAGGTTCTCGGCTCCTTCTTTGATCTTCAGCTCTTTGCGGATCTCTCGTTTTATCTGATCCTTGATCTCCTCCAACTTTTGTTGGACCATAGTGTCTGAGAGGTCCAGATTATGGCCGAGACCCAGACGTTCCGAAACCATCTGACCCCGAGTGTCACCCTGAGGAGCAGGAGAGAGAAAGAGATAGCAGAATTGTTTACAATTATCTGAAGCGTTCATAGAAATGGAATGCATCCTGGAATGTAGCATTCTCAAGATGCAACGTAATGGCAAGTCCTCAAAATAATAAGTTGTTTGCATTCTCTGAGTAATATCCTTCTATGCTGGAGTGCAGAAAGTTTAGAATTCACTTTCACATACACGGTGATGTGTATGATCCGGTTCAGGTTGTTATGCAATGGAATAAAGCACTAGCTAATCAGCTTGAGGAGGACCAGAGAGCTCCCAAGAACAATGAAACGCCTTCAGACAAGCACAAAGGTCAATGACAAACAAGAGTGTATATCAGAGCTAGCTATTCAATTAATTTGGAATTTGGGCCAGCTCATGAAAATTAGGCAAATTAAGGGGCTGGAGAATATTTAGTTATTTTGGTAACAAATAGAGCCCGACCGATAAAGGATTTTGAAGGCCGATACCGATACGAATATTTTTGGGTTTTAAAATCCGATATTCCGATATATCGGCCGATGTTTTATTTATTTATTTGAAACTGGACATGATAGTCACAAATTTTGTCATGCTTATTTGAGTTAAGACAACTGATGGGGACGTTCTTTTAATTCGTGACCAACTCAAAGAGTGTTGCCAACAGGAACGGTGTAGAGTGCCCTCTGGTGGACAAACTATACAACTCCAACACTCATGACATGGTTCAAGCGTGTTTCGTCCGTTTTTATTTTATTTTTGAAATAATCATTTATCGGCCATTATAACTGCCGATACCGATAGTTTGGAAAAATGCCTAATATCGGCCGATAATATCGGTCTGCCGATATATCGGTCTGGCTCCAGTAACAAATAAAGAAATTACAACATACTGAAGTAATCAACATATTCTATTTTGTAAATGCAGAACAACATATGTCCAGCAATCAATTTAAATAGTACATTTGGTTTAATTTGTTGTTTAATCAAGTCTAATAGATGTTGTCAGTGGCGAGAAATTTCACGTAAATAAATACATAGCCTAGATCCGACTGTTTTAAGCAGTCCCTCCAGAAAAACGCGATTATGCGATCGCTGAATTCAATGCAAAATCAGCCAAAGTCCGCATATTTATGCGGGGGCCGCATTTTTTCAAATACGCTGCACTTTCGCCGCATAAATTGCTGATTTCTGTGAAAAATATGCGGGGTTTGCATAATTTCATAATCCTCGCATTTTCGTTGCAAAAAAAGTCACATGTATCTTAGCAGAAAGTTGAAAAATGTTGCGTTTGCTTCACACAAGAGCAGCCATTTCCCCCTGTTTCCATGGGAACGTTATGAAGTGACGCAATTACGCGACGCCAGACAGACTCACGGAGGCGATTGACATCTCACAAATCGAACTCGTATAACTGTCTGTCACACGTTCTACCGTCACATCGTTACTTAATAAACAACATAAGATATAAGTAGCATCAAACAGAAATTACCCGCACACATGGGGTGTTCGATGCGCACATATAACACTGCAGAGAGTTCAACAGGGAGCGCGCAGCTCTTAAAGGGGCCACACCTTATTTACACTCGTAACAGTCTGAAATAAAACAAGATGAAAAATTAAATATTCCCAGCACTTTCTATGATGTAGTATGCCTGCTTATCAAAGGAAGTAATACGAAATGACTCTTACATTAGCCTAGTGAGAACAGGGTGTTGGGGGAATCACTTTTTTTTCTCTTTTTCATCAAACTGCAATTTTTGCAAGTTCCCTCAATTTTTGCAAATTCCTGCAATTTCATCGCATAAAATTGCATAAATTTACGGTATGATGCTGGCAACCACAGCTGCCAGTAGTTTACCGCGTAATCCATCAATTTTTGCCCGCAACAATCACAAAAAAACTCCGCGTTTTTCTGGAAGGACTGAATACTATTATGGTAAATGTTATATATAAATCGCAAATTTTTTCACAAATTTTGGGAAATTACCACCACAAAATTAGTCATTTTGATCGCAAAAAATCACACAAAAAAAATCGTGAAATCCTGGAGGGACTGTTTAAGGGTCTATTTAAATGGTCCAGTGGCAGAACTTTAGACAAGCGTATCAGAGGTTCTGGTTTCTAATCTGCACTTGAATAGTTTTTTTTTTTTTTTTTTTTCTCATCAAAACCAATGATGTTTATCAGTGGTTGAATATCAGGAAGGGACACGGTGTGCATTTTGTTTTGTAATTTCACTGGAACAAATAGAGAGTTTTCACAATGGATTGAAGCGCGAGTACGAGTGAAGACTGTGAGCGTACCACAAGAGAACACTGTATCCGTGCCACTGATCGCAGCAGCAATGAGCACTTTGAACACTTGACTTCAAAAAAACATCACATTTCAGCACTAGATCACCTCTTAATTAACAAACTAACAAAATAAATGCTCTGCTAGTTAAAGGAGTAGTTCACTTTTAAAAAAAACTTTTGCTGATAATTTTACTCACCCCCATGTCATCCAAGATGTCCACGTCTTTCTTTCTTTAGTTGAAAGAAATTAAGGTTTTTGATGAAAACATTCCAGGATTTTCTCCATATAATGGACTTCATTGGGAACCAAACGGTTCAAGGTTCAAATGGGAGTTTCAGTGCAGCTTCAAAGGGATTTAAACGACACCAGACGATATCTTATCTAGGACCCTTCTAGTCATGACTCGAAAAAAGATTTGTTCATTTTGATGAATGAGTGTGAACAGGAGAGTCACAAACGCTCATCACAGAAAAGAGCAAGGCGAGAATTTGTGCTTATAAAACTTAAACTTTTTTATTTATTTTTGAAAAGGCCGATCGTTTCGCTAGATAAGACCCCGTATTCATCGTCTGGCATCGTTTAAAGCCCTGTGAAGCTGCACTGAAACTGTCATTTGGACCTTGAACTGTTTGGTTCCCAATGAAGTGCATTATATGGAGAAAAATCCTGGAATGTTTTCATCAAAAACCTTAATTTCTTTTCGACTGAAAAAGAAAGACATGGCCATCTTGGATGACATGGGGGTAAATTTGATGAATTAAAACGTTTTTTTAAAAGTTAACTACTCCTTTAATTGGACATTTTTTTATTTATTTGTATTGGTACATTTGTGCCGTGAGATGTTTCAAAAGTGGTGGGGAGATGTCCCACCGGCAAATTACACCTAAAGGGTCGGTACAAGATCCCTCAGAGGCCAACTGAATAGACAACTAGATCACTTAGAGCACTTGCCTCGAGTACCTTATTGCTTTTATAAAATGATTACCACACAATAGAAATATTCAAGTAAAAAAAATATGTATTAGTGCTACGATCATGAAGTAAAATCACTAAAAGCCTTCCTTCTGCTAGGAAAAAAATAGCTAGAAACCGTGAACAGCAATAACGTTCCAATGTGTAAAATGCATGAAAGCTAAATAAAAACAACATGGGAACTGCAGTGTCACAGTGATAAATAGAACCGTTGGGAGAAGCGGTCATAGCCGTGTTTTATCATGAATGAATCAGAATCAAGGATTGGAACTATTCGTTTAATAAAGAGTTTTACAGAATTCTAGTTTGGAGTTTGAGTTCGGAGTTGGTTTTATTCGATTTTGAAAACAATTTTATAATTTTTTGTACAAAATGATTACATAACTCAAAAATGTAATGTGTTATTTAAACATCAAGGCAAAAATAACTTAATTTAACTATTGTCAAATGTTTAAATATAGGTTAGGCTATACACATTTCCTAATGATATAAGGGTTGCAACAATTAAAATAAATCAACAAAGAATTTGAATAATCGAGTTGTTGCATCTGCACACCTTGCAGTCACGTCGCTCTAAGGTAGTGACTAAAACATTTGGACGACAGAGCATCACAGTCCCGCCCGCAGCCCGAGAGAGCGTTGGTGCTGGAATGAAATTTCCCATTTATTTCTCCCATTGACATTTTGTAAAATCCATATCTAAAGAGTATTAGAGCATGTCTGAGGATAACCAGCTACGGCTGAACTCATAAGCATACAACATATCGTTTCGAGTGAAAACATGAAGAGAAAATGAAAAAAAGAAATGGGTTTACAGTGAAAAAGCCTTTTGAGTGACTTCCAAATCTGATGACGGCCACGTGAACTTTTTCCTCCAGTGAATTTTATATAGTGAATGTGCAGGGAAACTCATTTTCCTCGATTTACTGAAGCTTAACACATTTGCAGCTGCACATGCTAAAACAGTGAGCATTCGGCTTGTTCATAGGCTGTGCTGCGGCAACTGCAAATCCAATGGTGCGGGCGCCTCTGAGGTGCGACCAATGAACTTAGCCCTACGTCATTACACGATCTTCAGTCTTCTTCACGTACCTTCGCAGGGTTTCAGACACGTTACACGACTTCAATAGCCGCGTTTCCACTGCCGGGCTAGGGCTGGGCCAGAGCTAACAGCGAGCCGGGCCGAGCTAGTGGCCTCGGGCCTCAAGCACCGGGCTTGCGTTTCCACTGCCGGGCCAGTAGCCCCACAGCGCTGCCCCAAACCCCACCCCTAACACGCCTTTCAGGATCAAACGTCATAAAACCCAACCCATTTCAGCGGGTATTATGAATTAATTTATTTTTTAAATTAGGAAGATAGCATGTATATTAACTCAACTGCCGTAGTGGCTGCAATAGTGTCCCGAGACCAGTACAGGCGATTCTCTATTTCAAGCAGCGATTTTTTGCGCGATATAACAAGTAGGGCTGCGGGCACGTTTTCAAGTTATTAATCGTTAACCGAGGCCCATCGGTTAATACTCGGTGCATAGTGTGCGCGCCGCAACCTCGAGATACAGAGTAAATTTTTAACACCTTTAATAACTGATTGGACCCCATTTGAAACGAAATTAATTTATAGAAATAAAACGCAGCAAGTACGGAGCAGTTAAAGCCCATATTTCCATCACCCTTCAAACTGAAATTGCCAATTGAAAATAAGCAAAACGTCCATTTCACAAAAACTCCGTGTCTGCAAATAATAATAATAATAATAATAATAATAATAACCATCATCATCATTATTGTAACATTTTATTAGGCTGCATATGTAGAAGACGCCTTTATCCAAAAAAGGAACAGAGCACAAATAAACACAATATTTTTGACAAATATCAGCGCATATCCAGTGTGTGTGGAGCACGCACTGATGGCTGCGAGACGCCCATGTGAACAGTTTCATTGCATTTCTTTCAGTGGAAACAACTTAAAATACTCTTTAATTTCTGGTCATACAGAAAATAATAATACATTATTCGCAAATACATTTATTTATAACAAGAAAACGTTGTGCTTTAACAATTAATCAAGGCGCGCTTCATGATCTCCGTGAACTGAAGCGCGAGACCTGAAACAGCCACCGCATTCGAATTTGTTCGTTTTAAATTGGACATTTAAAGCTTTAGTCTACAGGGGTTTTATCCTTTGTAGATTAAAGCTTTAAATGTCCAATTTAAAACGAACAAATTCGAATCGAAAGCCAATATCTTCTATGTTTATGTAGCTTAATTTCTCTCTAAATGTGCATCCGGAGATGGAGATATGTTTTTAGCCGAAAATCATTTAGAAAACAATAGTTTATTAATAAACAATTAATGCCTCGTTATTTTATATTATTTTTATTATCAGACACATTTATTATAGCCTATAAATCACCCATAAATACCCTTTCTGTATGTGGTTACGGCTCTTCTCATTCAGCACTGCGGGGAAAATATCATTTCCAGGTTCTAATTTGGCCTCAGAAAACCAGTAAAATATATATTTTTTTCATATTAATTTGTCAAATATTTTAAATGTTTAAGGGGCAAAAAAATCAAACAAATATCTGAAAATTCGTCGATATGTATAGCTATATATAGCCTATATATTGTTGCGCAGCATTTGGCATAGGCCTACATTTCAAATTAAAATGTTATGCAATTTTAAACGGTTAATCGGTTAAACATGGACACCCCTATGTGCATCTTGCTTCAGATCATAACGTTCCATAACACCGATAAACTCCGCCTTTTACCTTGAGCACGCCTCTAGCCCGAGCTGGCCCCCTCTGGCCCAAGGTATTCGACGGGCCAGAAATCCTGGCCGTTGGCCCTGAGGAAGCCCCGATCAAGCCCCGGAAGTGACAGTGGAAACGCGACTGGCCCTGGCACGCACTAGCACGGCCCGGCCCTGGCCCGGCAGTGGAAACGCGGCTAATGAATCAGATGCATCACTGTGGGATTGTTCAGGCTTGTGGGTAATGAAGCACTTATCCAATACATCGCAAATAAAAGGCATTTATCTTAAAACAAGGTTAGTGCCCCATGAACTTTTGGTGTTTATATGAGCATATACAATCGCTTAGTACAGGCTTAGCTGGTTTTAAGTCTACCATGTATGGTTACATTTTAATGGCTTATATCCCAACTGTCAATGGAGAAATTGTATTGAATTTTTACTTCCGGCACATGCATACAGAAAAAAAAAAAAAAGTGGAGGACACAGAGTGAGCTGCTGCAGAAAAGGAGCACAACCCAAGTTATTTAAAACATTTATAGTGCTTCAAACAAAAGCATAAGTGTTTAATACGGCGTCACTTTTTGGGCTTTGAGAGATGTGTAGCCTACTGTTTAATGCTTCTGAGATGAGTTGAGTTTTCCTTAAAGGGATAGTTCACTTTGAAATTAATTTTTGATAAGTTTTAGCTAACCTAAAGGGCATCCAAGATGTAGGTGTCTTTGCCACAGCATTTTCAATTTTGACATTTTTTGGTCAAACCGGTGTTGTCTTTCAGTCATATAATGGAGCCCACCTCAAAGAGCATGCACAGAGAAGTCAAAATTAAACATGATTTAATGACTCGTGAATGTAAGTACACACTGATGGCCTAAGAAACAAAACGAGCGGTTTGTGTGAGAAAACGAACAGTATTTATATAGTTTTTACCTCTTGTTAACAGCCGTCGAACTGATCTGAATCAGATGTCCCACTGAACCGAACCGTCTTCAACGTGACGCCGGAAGTGAGTGCGTGCATATGTACGTCACGCATTGTTTACACTGAGATTTCGGGAGCATTACCTTTCACTAAACATATTTTGATATATCGAAATCGTCTTCCATTGCGATTTCCCGTATATCTAAATATGTTTAGTGAAAGGTAAAACTTCCGAAATCTCCGTGTAAACAATGCGTGCATACGTACATACGCACGCGATCACTTCAGGCGTCACGTTGGAGACGGTTTAGTTGGACATCTGATTCAGATCAGTTCGACGGCTGTTAACAAGAGGTAAAAACTATATAAATACTGTTCGTTTTCTCACACAAACCACTCGTTTCGTGTCTTAGGCCATCAATGTGTACTTACATGTACAAGTCATTAAATCATGTTTAATTTTGAGGTGGGCTCCATAGACCTCCATTAAATGACTGACAGACAACACCGATTTGACCGAAAAATGGCAAAATTGAAAATACTGTGGAAATCTGTGGAAAAGGCAATCAATCAGCCTATAATACATTTTCTCATTTACTGTCAACATTCAGCAAACTCGCATCTACATAATTTAAACAAAATTCAGAATATCTATATAAACATTTCACAAACCTTGCAGTTTTAATCAAATCCAGCTGTGGTATCTTGTAAAGTGTGCATCTGTAGCCGGCGTAAACGTATTGTGAGTGACAGTGCTCATGAAATTGCCAGATTACAGAGTGCCCTGTTACAGTGTTTACTTCCTTTTTATTCAGATATTCATATTTTTAAACAATGACTTTATTTGTGGGGGGAAAAAAAAAACTGCAATGGGATTGCAGATTCAAGATATTGCCATCTAAAGTATAGGGCCAAAGCATGTTTATTTTAAAGATTTTTTTTAAAATATAAGTTTATTAAATATATCTAATTTATTTAAAAAATATATATATATATATATATATATATAAATATATATATATATATATATATATATAACATTACATATATTTATTTATTACATATATATAGGCTTTATATCGGCCACTCTGCCCTCGACCACTAATAATTAAACAATAATATAAAACATTTCCATTTTGCATTCTGAAAACAAGCAAGTGTCCATTGACTTTCACAGACTTGGTAAGCAATCAAAATTTGTTTTTAGATTTAGAATGTAATGTTCATATTTTAACAATAATAACATTATTTACTAAAAGTTTAAGTTTTGGAGCCAATCACAATCATGTAAAGTCAGAGAGAGGTGCGAATCAGCAAGTTAGTCAGAAGAAATTGCTTAACGCATCTGAAAACCCACAAGGTATAGGTTTTTTAGGGCCCAAGCCCTGAAAGGGCGAAGGCCCTATTGTTTTCCTTGCGATTATTTTTCTTCACTATTATTATAATAATTATTATTTTACTACCTTTTGGGCACTTTTGGGGCCCTTAACGTGCTCGAAAACTCTTGAAACTTTGCACACGGGTCAGACCCGCGGCCATCAGAGCCGGGCTGAAGCTGGTACCCGGGCGTGGTAGGGCGGCTCGTCAGCGCCCCCTGGAACGGGGTCCGAACACTTGGTCCATAACTCAAACACGCTTGTATGTAATAATATGAAACTCGGTACACATGTTGATCTCATCGTTTCATCTATACCTCACACTCTTACTTTTTACCCCAGCCCAACAGGAAGTCGGCTATTGAGGTTTGTTTGTAAAACGCTCGCAATGGAATGTCAAATACTCCTCCTAGAGCTTTGATCCAAATTCGACGAAACTCGGTCAGCGTGAAGTCAAGACATTGAGGATGAAAGTTTGCGAGGGGATTTTTTATATCTCGAACGTTTTGTCCGTGGCGAGGAAACGAAATCATGGCGAGAAACGTGAAACAGGAAGTGTGTTATAACTTCAGCATACATTAACTGATCTTGATAAAACTTCAGCAGTGTGTTCGCTGTAAGAGGACGATCACATGGATGTGACTATTGTGAGTCAAAGTTATAGCGCCACCAACTGGCAGCAGGAAGTGTGTCACTTTCAAAATGCTTTGATATCACCCTTTTATTTTTACCCGATTTGCTTCAAACTTCATATGTATAATGTAAACATACGGCAGATGTAGACCTGTGAATGGATTCTTGATATCTTTGAAACTGTTGCCGTGGCGACGCATCAAACTTTACCCTTCTTTTAGGATGCTTTTAGGATGCTTTTGAGACCCTTAGCATGCTTCAAATTGCATGAAACTCGACAGACACATCACATTTATTAGCCAGTAGACATGTGCAAAGTTGCAGAAACGGGCGTGGTGAGGGCTCAGTAGCGCCACCTTTTGACAAAAGTGGGTGGTTAGTTTTTAACTAGAGTTACAAAAATTGGTATGTATATTGTACTCCTCGAGCCGGACAACTTTCTAATTGACACTTATTAGCTAGGACCCACAGAAACTCAGATATTTTTGTTTGAATATGGCCACTCTGAGCCTTTGGCTGGCTGGGTCTGTGTGTGTGTGTGTGTGTGTGTGCAGGGGGAGGGGGCTTAACCATTTCACTGCTGTGTGTATGACCTGCATAAAGAAAATACATTTCTCAAGCCTGATATTTTTTAAATAAGTTTTTATTTTTATTTTTTTATAAGTAAAGGCATATAACTAGTTTAATTGTAGTGAATTGACAATAGTTTTATATAATTAGTTTATTAATCAGATTAACTTGGTCAATAAACTTGGTCTGAAAATTTGGTCCATAAATCAAAACACACTTGCATGTAATAATATGAAACTTGGTACACATATAGATCTCATCGTTTCATATATACTTCACACTCTTACTTTTTACCCCAGCCCAACAGGAAGTTGGCTATTTAGGGTTGTGTTTAAAACACATGCAATGTAATTTAAATTATTGCTCCAAGAGCACTGAACCAAATTCGACGAAACTCGATCAGCGTGAAGTCAAGACATTAAGGATGAAAAAGTGCCACGGGATTTTTGATATCTCGAACGGTTTGGCCGTGGCGAGGAAACGAAATTATGGCGAGAAACATGGAACAGGATGTGTGTTATAACTTCAGCATACATTAACTGATCTTGATGAAACTTCAGCAGTGTTTTCGCTGTAAGAGACCGATCACATGGATGTGACTATTGTGAGTCAAAGTTATAGCGCCACCAACTGGCAGCAGGAAGTGTGTCACTTTCAAAATGCCGTGGCAACGAAACAAACTTTAACATTATTTTTTGATGCTTTTGGGACTCTTAGCTTGCTTGAAATTGCTTGAAACTCAACAGATACATCACATTTATTAGCCAATAGACATGTGCAACTATGGCAAAAGATTAAAGTAATGTCAAAAAAGTAAACACTAAAAGCCTCATATCTTCTAAAAATGTAATTATACATCATTTGTTTCTAAATTAAATTATACAAATATTATAACTTCCCCAATTTTTTCCCTTTTTTTTCTTTAAGAATTGTGTTTACGTTCAAAAACAGCCAGAATTGTTGTAAAATTCATAAAAAAATAATAATCTGAGTCATACGTAGTGCTATACTGCCCTCTTGTGTTCAATATCAGGTAGGCCTATTGTGTATATTCCCACCGGTTAATCAACGTGTGACTCCGCTGGGACTTGGGAGCTTTTAAATCGCTTACTTAAAACCGAAAGTCAAAATACGGATGTCCGCACAAGACATTAATGGTGTGGAGTAGAGCGAGCATTTTAAATAAATTCCTATTAAGTAGGATTGAACTAAACAGAAAGAATGTTCACTCTGTTCTGCTGGTTCCTCGCTGGTGGATCATATGATTACTTTGTCATAATCTATGACAAAAATGCTATTATAAACCATATTAATAATAGATAATACACATTGCTCTTATTTTTGAAAAATACATTCATGAAAACAAGATAACAAAAATCATTAAAAAAAAATAAGCCATGGCTGCTATAAAGCAAACATATAATTGAAAGGCAATTAATAATCTGTCATTACGTCACTGCATTATGATATTACGGCTCCAATACGGTGCAGCACAAAGCACTTATGTGCATCCCGAGCGGAGAATGATGTGCTTGAAGCCACATGAAGTTACAGCGCATTGAGTCCGTATTGAAAAGTTCAAAGCACAAAGGAAATACATATTTATGAACAGTGTATTATACATTATCTATCTATGCAATAGTTTATTGAGCCTTTTCTTTTAAAAGGTT
>NW_024121421.1:2794382-2887778 GCF_016745375.1 Pimephales promelas
TTTTTTCGGGTTTCTCACGTTATTTTTGCTCTTTTCCCGCTGTCTTCCCGTTTTAGTATCTTCCCGTAAAATATCCCGTTTTTTTACTATGATTGTGTGAGACGTTCGAGCTCGGCTGATTCGGCTTGAAGTCGTTTACCTCGGATGCGGCGCCGCGCGCGCTGGCCGGAGACACACTGGCTGTGTGGCGTGTCCGTTTTATTTCGCTCCCATGTTAACAGATTAGAGCTTGCACACTGCCTGCGTGACACGCGCTCTCCAGAAAACGCGTGCATGCTAGAAATAGAACTGACGCCTATTTTTTCAAGCGACATGCAAGCGTGTTGAAAGCGTTTCCAGGCAAAAAAAATAAATAAAAAATAGGAAACGATGTTTATATGTCATTTTGTACTCGAATAGCCTACATTTTACATTTTGATGTTTGAAAGTCAAGTTTTTTACATAAATTCAGATATCAATGTAATTTAAACAAATAATAATTATAATAATCGATTTATATTGCCATTAGTTTTGCCTATATATAATTTAAGGTCATATAACATATGAATAAAATATCTTCTTTTTTTTTCATTTGTTTCTTATGCCTTCTAACAATGTGATTACACGAAGAAGAAGAAAAAACTTTTGGAAAAAAAACGTTCTGGGCCTCAGGAGGATATAAAGATACGATAGGCTACAATAACAACAGAGTGTGTCTTCTGAGTGACGGTCCACCACCAGGCTAAATATAGGCTCTTTAAAACTACACAAAATGTGTAGGCTAAATGTAATTGAAATAAACAGACAGCCCACTTTCCTATTTTGTGGGTTTTGGAAAGATGTGATAACAGTTGAAATTGTTGTCGCAAAGGCAAGAGCAACACACCGCTAATCCAAATGTAGATTTTTTTTTTCTTTAAATGACACTAGTTTCTAGGCTAGTTATTAAACTTCTTAGACTTTTAAGGATTAGTGCTTTATTTTTAAAGTTTGTGGGTAAGAATCGTGTAAAAAAAAAAAAAAAAATCCCTTATTTTGGGGATGGATCCCGGGAAAACTCCCTTATTTTCAGTGTTCAATGTTGACAGCTATGTCTAAAGGTACACAACATCAAAAAAAACAAACAAAAAAAAACTGGAAAACTGTTTATATGTGTAATTTTGGAGTTTTAAGGGATTAAACTATTGACAACAGGGGGACTTTAAAAGTTGAAACATTCATGAAGTTCATGTTAATTAACTTGGCCACATTAACTGAATGCATAATAATTATAACACAGAACATGCTAAATATGCTGTTTTGGAATGGAGAGTTGCATGCCAAAATGCATATATTATTAACAGTAACTATTGATAATGTATGTTACATTACAAACTTATGTACGATATATTAGAAGCATATATTTTTTTATTTAATGCTTAAGTCTTAGCCCCAGTACCAATCTAAACTTAAAGGAGTAGTTCACTTTTGAAAAAACTTTTGCTGTTAAGGTTTTTGATGAAAACATTCCAGCATTTTTCTCCATATAATGTACTTCAGTGGGAACCAAATGGTTCAAGGTCCAAAAGACACTTTCTGTACAAACAGCAAACTGTTCAAAGGCCTTTAAACGATTCCAGATTATGAATAAGGGTCTTATCAAGCGAAACGATCACTCATTTAATAAATAAATAACAAAGTTTAAGTTTTATGAGCTCAAATGCTCGCCTTGCTCTGTTCTGTGACGCACGTTTGTCGGGTCATCTGGTTTATTCAACGAAAGAAACGAACAAATTGAACAAAAAAATCGGAAAAAGATTCATTCATTTTGACGAGTTCGAACAAGAGTCACAAACGTGCATCGCAGTACAGAGCAAGGCGAGCAATTGATCTTATAAAACTTAAACTTTGTGTTTTTTGTTTTTTTTTAAATGAGCGATCATTTCACTTGATAAGACCCTTATTTATCGTCGGGAATCGTTTAAAGCCCTTTGGACAGTTAGCAGTTTGAACTGATAGTGTCCTTTGGACCTTGAACCATTTGGTTCCTATTGAAGTCCATTAAATGGAGAAAAATGTGGAATGTTTTCATCAAAAATCTAAATTTCTTTTCGACTGCAGAAAGAAAGACATGGACATCTTGGATGACATGGGGGTGAGTAAATTATCAGCATAAATAAATATATATATATATATATATATATATATACACACACACACACACACACACACACACACACACACACACACACACACACAGACTAAAATGTCCACTAAAATTTGCATGAATTAAATACATTATATATGCATATATATGCGCATATATCAACTAAAATGTCCACTAAAATTTGCATGGATTAAAGACATTTAAGACAAATTAAATGAAGACTAAATTTAATGAATGCGACATTAATTAATGAATTTTGTGGAGCCCCTAGAGGAACATCTTGATGTTTCTTGATGCAAAAGCAATGAAATATACTTTTTCCACCAAAATGCCACTTTAGGGGCTCTGTAGAAATAGACAATTCAAAAAGGACAGTTTGTAAAGACAAAAACTGTAAGAACACTATGCTCTGTGGCTCCTCCATGTCTAGAGTACAGCTCTGACTCTATTTGCCTTTAATAATAACAGGAAGTAAAACAGGAGCAGAATAGTCCCCAATGTATACAATTACTGATGTCTCTACAAATGCTTCCAGGCATCGTCAAGTACATGAAGTTATAAGTATAAGTTATAAGTCACTTAAACACACATGTATAGCCTTTACCTGTCCACTTCATCCCTTGTAACAATGTCACCTTTTTTCAAAGCTTTAATGGCAAACATTTCTCCAGTGGTCTTGTACTCAGCAAGTAAAACCTGTTGAACAATTAAAGAAATGAGACAATGAAACTATCTCCTGCAGAAATCACAAACTAGTGATGTGTAGAGATAATCTACAATACATTACAAAATCAACAAATAGAAAAAGGTAATGTACTGTGAATTTATGGGACATTTGCAAATTTTACAGAGCTCGCCTTATTGCACATGTGAAAGCACAACATTTACCTTTCCAAAGTGGCCACGCCCCAGAACAGCTATACATTTGAAGTCTGTCAAACTGAATTGAACTTCCTCTTCTTCCCTACAAGCATGAACATACACTTTAAGCATTTGACTACAGTTAATGAATGCATGTTTATATGTAGCGATGATGTCACCAGGAAATGGGGTACATACTACCTTATTTCAGTTTTTCGTTGAATTGCAGTCAGTTCCAGGTCAGGCTGCTCATTTTCAACCAGACTGTCATAATCTGGTTTAGCTACTGTGTTGTTCAGGAAGTCAAAGGTCGCTAGGGCATCCTGTAGGCGAAAGGCACTTAAGAGTTAATCCAAACCTTTGCAAAAAAAAAAAAAAAATCCCCTCAAGGGACAGCTCTGCCAAAAATGAAGATTTTGTCATTGTTTACTCATCATCATTTTGTTCCAAACCCATGGCTGACTTTTGCCCATTAAAACACAGAACAGCATGATGGGCAGGATGTACACTTTTCTTTTCCTTACAGCAGGGGCAGTCAAGGCCATAAATGACAAAAAAACAAACAAAAAAAATATATATGCCATTTGATAGCTTTTTGCAAGAAAAAAAAAAGTCTTAATTCGCTTCATTCACATGACTTGGCATGCTATATTTAAATATACATGAAGGTCAAAGAGATTTGAGAGCTGAGGTGAAGATTATCAGTGAACGATATTGAGTTCAATTTCTTTTCCGAACCCAAAGTATTACTTAAAAGTAAAACTACATTAATGGTGATCACATTCACAATCACATTCGGTGATCATCATCTACTTTTATTGTATGGATAAGAGTGGTATCAACATTTAGCTGAAAATTTTCCTTTAATGTCCCACAGAACAAAAAGTCAGATTGGTTTGGATCGACATAAAGGTGAGTCTTTCACATATGTCAGTTTTGGGTAAACTATCCCTTTAATACAACCTCTCCTTTACCTGGACCTCTTTTCTATCTTGGATCTTATCCGTTGGTTCTGTTTCCTCTATCTCCACATCGATGGAGTGCCGTTTTGAGGGAGGGGTGGCAGCTTTATCAAAGTCTAATTTGGTCACAGTGGGGTCGCTGATGAAGAGAAGACAAAAGTTACCACTCATAGCAACAGTATCATTACAGAATGCATTCACTGGAATACAGACCAGGAAAGTTATGTCATCATCTCATTATCTAAATATTGAGCACCAATTATGTTTCCAGACAGATTAGTCATTGTTTATCAAAGACTGCAGAATAATTTGAGGGCTTTCCGCTACTGATGCTCTTTTAGGAAAATAGTCTGTGTGGATAAGATGGAATGAATTTGTACACATATGCACCTGGGTAGGGAGTGGGCGTCTGGGTGGCCGATGGGTGCCATTTCAGGGCTAAATGCTGAGCCCAGATCAGCCGCCTGAGGACTGAAGGAGTTATTGATTGACGGAATGGCTCTTCTCACCAACCTGCCCCAGGTGGCGATGTTAATGTTCATCTGAGGGGCACGCGGGAACGTTTTACCTATAAGAGGAACACGGTTTTTATGTGTGACATAAAGAAACTTCTAAACAGCAGACAACATTAGTTCCAAAAGTGCTCTACTTGTTGAGGTAATATTTTAAAGCATTGTAGACATGTTTT
This sequence comes from Pimephales promelas, assembly GCF_016745375.1. Next base: position 2,799,019 of record NW_024121421.1, read on the forward strand.
CTAGCAGGGTTTATACAGGGTGTGTTCACACTTGTTGGTTCTTCGGTCTGGACCAAAAAAGAAAATGATACATTTAGAACTGATTCGCTTCGTGTTCACTGGCATTTTTTAACACTAAACCTAAAGAAAAAATCATGTAATGCTCATTATATGTGCGTACAGTACATATGATGGTATTTTCAAGCTGAGAGCTCACAAAGAGCTTAGAAAATGTGTAAAGGAGTTGAAAGAGTCAGGAATTCCTCTGTTGCACACACAAAGATCTGCTGCAAGACGATGGCCTTTCCAATGCCTGTACTGTAATTGGCCAACATCACGACTATATCGAGAAAAACCAGGCATGCTTGAGCATTCTGTGCTTTTTAGTGTCGTATCTTGTGACATCACATCAGGCTTTCGGTTTGTTTAGATGTCTTTGGTCTGTGTTGTATTCATATTTCAGTCGAACAGAGTTCATTTGGAAGTGGACCAAGGCCCACCTTTTCAGGGGTCTCTAACAGAGCAATCGCACAAGTGTTTGTTTTAATCAAACCAAACCTGCTAAGTGTCAGCACCCCACGACACCTAATCTCAGCTACACTGAGACAACATAGCATGTATCCTTCAAAAAATTTTTTTTTTATTTATATATAAGTGTTCTACGGAGCCCCTCTAGTCCCACTGTGGTAAAAAAATTAATTATAACTATCTTGTGGCCTCAAGATAGTAACTCGTGGCCTCAAGATACTAACTCGTGGCCTCAAGATAGTAACTCGTGGCCTCAAGATAATAACTCGTGGCCACAAGATAGTAACTCGTGGCCTCAAGATAGTAACTCGTGGCCACGAGATACTAACTCGTGGCCTCAAGATACTAACTCGTGGCCTCAAGATAGTAACTCGTGGCCTCAAGATACTAACTCGTGGCCTCAAGATAGTAACTCGTGGCCACAAGATACTAACTCGTGGCCTCAAGATACTAACTCTATCTTGAGGCCACGAGTTACTATCTTGAGGCCACGAGTTACTATCTTGAGGCCACGAGTTACTATCTTGAGGCCACGAGTTACTATCTTGTGGCCACGAGTTAGTATCTTGTGGCCACGAGTTACTATCTTGTGGCCACGAGTTAGTATCTTGTGGCCACGAGTTACTATCTTGTGGCCACGAGTTACTATCTTGTGGCCACGAGTTACTATCTTGTGGCCACGAGTTAGTATCTTGTGGCCACGAGTTAGTATCTCGTGGCCTCAAGATACTAACTCTATCTTGAGGCCACGAGTTACTATCTTGAGGCCACGAGTTACTATCTTGAGGCCACGAGTTACTATCTTGAGGCCACGAGTTAGTATCTTGAGGCCACGAGTTAGTATCTTGTGGCCACGAGTTACTATCTTGTGGCCACGAGTTAGTATCTTGTGGCCACGAGTTACTATCTTGTGGCCACGAGTTACTATCTTGTGGCCACGAGTTAGTATCTTGTGGCCACGAGTTACTATCTTGTGGCCACGAGTTAGTATCTTGTGGCCACGAGTTACTATCTTGTGGCCACGAGTTAGTATCTTGTGGCCACGAGTTACTATCTTGTGGCCACGAGTTAGTATCTTGTGGCCACGAGTTACTATCTTGTGGCCACGAGTTAGTATCTTGTGGCCACGAGTTAGTATCTTGTGGCCACGAGTTAGTATCTTGTGGCCACGAGTTAGTATCTTGTGGCCACGAGTTAGTATCTTGTGGCCACGAGTTAGTATCTTGTGGCCACGAGTTAGTATCTTGTGGCCACGAGTTAGTATCTTGAGGCCACGAGTTAGTATCTTGAGGCCACGAGTTAGTATCTTGAGGCCACAAGATAGTTATAATAAATTTTTTTTTACCAAAGTGGGACTAGAGGGGCTCCGTAGTGTTCTAATAAATTTTCTATTGCAAAAGATTCATATGTCCAGAGTAGTTGAGGTTACATAAAAGTACAATTTGGTGTTGCTTACGAACAGTGTTATGCTAAGAGACAGTGAACAGCAGAAGAATCTGGAACTGTCTCTCATCTATGTACAATTGGATTTTTTTTAATTTATTTTTTATGAACACAAAACCAAACACTAAAATCTGAACAGCTGTCTGAGAACATGTAAACAAAGTTGTCACTCATTGGTTACCAGACTGAGAGTAACCAGGGTATTTCTGCTCATCTACAAGTGCCACAATATCAGACTTGTTCATGTAGCCCATCTTTAAATTTAAGTTTTTTATGCAGTGGACTAAACAGCTAACAGACCAAAATTCCGTTCCGAACATTTGTGTGTTGGCGTGAACTTGAGTCTCCCATGCAGAGCACCATTTGTGTGACACCTATAGTTCAAAATGTATCCTTATTGGATCCATGATGGATAAGTGCTTTCTTAGAAGGTAACTACCCATGTAGGCAGTAGACAGACAGTTCATGAGATTTTGGAACACAGCTTAAACCAGCTATTAACCTTTTTTGTAAATGCATGGTTTTGCATTCAAGCGAGATCAAAAAGAAGGTCAAAGTTCATTCTGACTTCACCGTGCAAACGCTTGTCCCGCAGCAGAGCAATATTGAACCACAGAACTGTGTTAAAAGTAGGCTGCTTAATCTAATCTGTTTGAGTGAACATGTCAACCATTCTCAACACTGAGGCATATTTGCCACTTCATAATCTTACCTTGCTGTTTGGAGAAGATTTTCTTTTGCCTTTGTAGTTTAGGTCGCCTCTCAATAACTGGGTTAAAAAATGTAACCTGTGTCCAAAGAGGGAGAGATCATCTCCAAAATATCCACAACAAGGCCATCAAATTTGTGTATTACATGTCTGTGTGTAGTGAAAAAAATTAATTACCTCAGCAAACAGTGTTCCTTGTGGTTCCAGGTAGAGGCACATGCCATGACGCTGGTTGTCCAGGAAGTCCTCTAGACGTAAAAACTTAACAGCACACAGTGAACGCCAGTCTCTCCAATACACAGCTATCTCCAGTTCACGAGACTACAGGCCAAACAGAAAAGAATTTAATTGATATCAAGTACATACACACTTACACAGTGTACAAACTTTTTTTTTTTGGAAAACTATAATGTATGACGGAATACCACAGCAAGTACTTGGGAGCACTTTGACTCCGCACAGTAATATTAGGGACTTTAAGCAACAGCCTCTGGTTGAACAGCAACGGCATTCTGTCGGTCTATTGCGCATGCATGACATTAACTGCTCCTTCGCGGTGTTCTACTGTAACTACCGTTCTACCGTCTACTACGGGAGAACAGCTGATTTGCCGTAGTCGTTACTACGTGACAGAATAAGAAAGTTAATGTTATGGTTTAGGTTGTGTGGCATTGTAATCGTTTCTGTATATCATTAAATGCCAAAATCAACCCTTCTCTTACTTTTTAAAATCGCTTTCTTTTTGTATTTAGTCTTATGATTAAATTATCCCCTATGCCATCCACTTTACTGTTGCTTAGTGATGTTTGCGCTCTTTAGCTACGGCAGTTAACTGTTTACTTCCAGCTGCCATTGCTGTTCTATCAACAGATGTTGCTTAAAGTCCCTATCATCACTCGTGAATAATCCTCTTCCCTCCCCTTCCTCTCAGGAGTGTTGATATTACTCCGCCGACTCCATATATATACATACATATATATATATATATACACATATATGCGCCGAGTCGAAGTGCTCCCACGCACTTGCTGTGGTATTCCACCCTACATTATAATTGTCAACTTTACAACTTTTTTATTTTGTGTCACCGTCCAAGGTCAAGTTACACTACTCGTGTAACTGTATTTAAATAGCGAAAATGTGGAGGTGTTTGGTTGCTTCTCTGCTTGGATATTAATGAATGAACTGGGCTAAGTTAAGTGCTACCAAAGTGCCTCGCGCGCCAGAGCGATTGAGAGCATGCACTGAGACGAGAGGTTTTCATCAAGTCGTTTTAGTTAAGGGAATAACAGTTTAAATCCTGTGATGAGAAGACCAACGCCTGTGAAGAGACAACTCAACGCCTGCGATATGTTATGGCGCTGTTTTATACAAACAATATTATATTTAATATTTATATATAAACAATATGAATGTAAGCCAGAGGAGAACTGGCCCCCGACTGAGCCTGGGTTCTCCCAAGGTTTTTTCTCCATCCAATCTGATGGAGTTTTGGTTCCTTGCCACTGTCGCCTTGCTTTTGGCTTGCTCAGTTGGGGTTATTTAGTGTTTAGCAATGTTGTTGATATGTGTTGTACTACTTTCATGTTATCACTGTGAAGCAGCTTTAATACAATCTGTATTGTGAAAAGCGCTATATAAATAAATGACTTGACTTTAAAAAAAAAGAAAAAAAAAAAGAAAATGATCCCTTTGACCCACCAAACCAGCATTTTAGAATGACTGAAAACTGAAGTAATGCCTGATTAAAAATTGCAATTGTTTTGCAACCATATAGGAATAAATTACATTTAAAAAAAGAAAAACGATATTTTAAATTGTCATATTTAAAAATGTTGCACAATATTTCCTATTTTTTTAAATGAAATAAATACAGCCTTGGTGCACAAGAGACTTACCAATTCTAATCTATTGAACGGTAGTGTACATGAATGCATTTAGGCTAAAACTACTAATGAAACTAGTTTGTGCATGGTTGCCAGGGCATTGCTATGAGGTTGCTAGAAAGTATGGGAGGTGAATCATTCATGTCCACAGTACAAACACTGAATTTTATTTTTAAGGGTCTTAACACCTCACTGTTTATGCTTTGAGCATGAATCTGTAGCATGAGCCGCAGTAACAGTGAAACTTAACCCAGGATGTACCACTTAGGAGTATCACTACAGTTCAAACCAAAAGTTTGACATTTGCAGGCCTTTTACAGGTCTTTTCAGAGTCTGTCTGCCATTGCACAACTACTGATTAGAGCCCTCTCGTGCCATGAGATTAAAAGATTATGCCGTCACACATTTTAAAAGCAAGTCAAAACACACAGAGACATGTTTAAGTTCTTTCCATAATCAATCCTCAAATATAAATTGAATACAATAACATAGCAAGTCGAAAGCCTCCAAATCAGTCTTACTTTTAACCAATTTCAATATCTTCCCTATGGAGTATTTTAATTTACACTTGTTTTGAGAGAAGTCGAGAAGAAACCTGTGCAATTCCATCAAAATAAAAATAAAAAGTGTCTAAAAAAAAATCAACCAGTTTGTTAATGCGGAGGAATGGAGATACATTATAAAGATGAACAAATAGGGAACTAATGTTGATTGTGAACATTAAAACATTAAAAGTAGGCTGAGGTTTGCTTATGCAACAGTGTGACTAAATATATTGCAGAAAGGGAACATTTATATATGTTAGAATTAAGAGATTCTGAGCGATGACTTCTGATCCGCCTTTTGAGAGTTTCCACAAGAACTGGGTCAAATCTGGGATTAACTTTTCCAAAGTTAATTGAGAGAGACTGGAATGGTGTGCATGTGTGCATATGTGCACTCGTGTGTTGAGGGGATTATGGGATAAGACTGTGGTTTGACAACTGACTTTTATACAATTTCTCATGCATTACCCGATCAAGTTCAAGTGTGAACTTCTGGTCCCAAGATTGATTGCTGACTGGCTTCCAATGGGTCTGTCCCACAACTGTGTTGTCCAGCTTCAGAACGGCACCGATTTCATCTGCCATAACAGCACAACATACCTCTTAAATTATTTGTCTTTAACAGAGGCATGAATATATTCACAAGAGATGTGTATATAATACATTGATTTAATGTGATTCGTAAAAAAAAAAAAAAAATGCACAAAATATAAAAAAAAATACTTGAAAGAAAACCATGGCTGCATTTATTTGACCAAAAATACAGTAAAAACATTAATACTGTGAAAGATTACAAAATTAAGATAATTGTTTTCTATTTTTACATCTTCTTAAATGTATTGTAATCCTGTAATTTTAAGGCTAAATTTTCAGCAAATTTTTACTCCAGTCTTCAGTGACACATGCCACACACTTTACTGTAATGTTTGATCAATTAAATGCATCAGATAAAAAGAAAATACTAGCCACAAAACTTCAGAATGGTAGTGTATTGACTTGCACACAAGTCAGAACAAGTCAAAAAGCTAAAAGTCATTTTGATAAGTCATTTTGATGGAGAGACAATGACTGCAGATGAAATTATGTCAAATTGCAGAGCCTTATTTTGTAGTTTGCTAAAAGCAAACTTTTGTGAATGTAGTGTAATTTACATTGGTTACTCAATTTGAAATGGTGAAGCCCAACGGCAATGCAAGTTCCTTAGGAATGATCTTAAATGGGAATGATCTTAAACACAAAGCTACTCAACTGGACAGATCATCGGATTTGGAGAGGGTTCGGGTACTGCCAGATTTGTTCTTGTTTCCTCGGCTCATAAAGGAGGAGCGTGCCTCACTGGGGCTCCAGCCGGGTAGAGGAACAGCTGCTGTCTTTGAGCGACCCGGGACGTTCTCCAGGAGGTCCTGACAGCCCATGAGCCTCACGTCTAATGTGCCTGCGGATTTAAACAGAAACCTTACACGGAGCCAAAAACGCTGCATGATCTTGAGATGTAAATCACCAAACACATCTATTCTGATTAACACAAGATAATAAGTGTGCAAACAATTACAAATGTCCATTTAAAGACACATGCAGTAGTTATGGAGCCTTATATGGAAAGCACTACATGGTACAAGTCTATAATGGTAACGTAAGCTCTCTCGTTCTCCTTTAGAGTGAAGGTCAAAGTTGTGTGTGATAAAGCCAAGGGTGGGGGAGGGGGCCAAGTGTGTGGACACTGTGCGAAAAGTCGAGTGTAGTTCCTACATGCCTATACCCACACAGCCGTTCCCCCTCTCAAATAGAGTTGAACGCACAGTACCATGTGTTGTGATAAAGGACTAAAGGGCCCATTCACACGTGGAGCGAATATTTGCAGAGAACAAGACTATAAATTGAAACAATGCATTCTAATGCAGACAAAAAAATTCAGTCGAATACAGGAGGATCCGTCGCCATCGTTAAAACCAAGCTAAAAAGGGACCAGTAAATAAAAACAGTACAGAAAACACCTTGAGTATCATGTGACTGTATGAATTTTGTTTTGTTACCGGTCAGAGCTGCAGGTTTGGCCACAGTGCTGTACTGGTTGCTGGTGGACATGATGCTTTGGCGTGGACTGAGAGGTGGGGAGGACACCATGGCTAACTCCTCCATAATCAGATTGCCCTTCGGGTGATTATTGGGCAATTCACTGAGTCTTTGCTCCAGAGAGAACTTCAGCAAGTCTAGTTTCTGACTGGACTCATTAAAGCGGGCTTGAGCCTGCAAGACAAAGTTAGACAGCGTTTAGAAATGCATTGAGACTTAAATACACAAATTTTAAATGCAGTCAACAAAACCTCCAAAGACCTTTGAAAGACAAACCGGATTTAGAACCCGTCACAAAGATAAACAGTTTTGTGTGCGTAACATTGGCAGTGTGAGTGGAAAACTGCATGGTAAATCTATGGGATAGAGTCTGGACATATGCCACAGTTGACTAGCTTGTGGATGTTCAGGATTCAAATTTCTCTGTGAAAATGAACCTGTACCATAAATTGTTGCAGATGCAGTTTGGTTTTTAAACTTTTTTTTAAAAAAAGAACATTTCTTTGTGTTAATTATTTGCTTTAATTCAAGTTATTATTGTGTATAGGAATGCACAATATATTGGTACCAAATCAGTTCTGGCTAAATACTAGTGATTTTGCTCTTTATCGGTAGGCCTATGGGTATATTTTGGATGTAATCACCCTATATTGGATATTTTGCAGTAAATACTACTTCATATGAACTCTAAAGTGCTGTTAATAACATAGAACATATACTTGTTAACGTAATGTGAATAAGCATTAAAAAACCTGTTCCCGAAATAAAAACTTAATGGTTTACATTTGAAGATGACGAAATTATGTAAATATTGGTATTGTAATATTATAGTTGTGCTATAAAATTGTTTGTTTGTTTAACGCCATGCCAGCAACCCCGGCTATATTTACATAGAGAAAGAGTAGAAAAAAAAAATACTATGATTTTTACCTTGCTCTGCCAGTTGAGCAAACGCAATAATCAATAACCTGAATAATAAACAGGTATATTAATCCCAAATGTACACAATTCAGTGGACATGGCTGGTATTCTGAATGACCACTATTATGCTATGCTAACATGACTTTTTTTTGTAGGGCTGTCTAGATCGTGACATTTTGTGTAGTATTCACCAAAAAAAAAAAAAAAAAAAAAAAGTACTGTCAGTTTCCTACCTATTAAAAGGTAAATTTGCAGAATATTATTCACACATGAGTGAAGCAAATTCATGACAGTTCTAAAAATATTTAACCATCCTGTGTAAAGTGAGAAAGGCTGTAAACATTTGGACCTTGAGGCAATGCATGCAATTACAAATATCTAGTTAAATGAATAACTGGATTAAATGAGTACAGAAATGAAGGTTTTATATAAGCACAAGAAAATGATCAATCAGTCTATAAAAACAATGATAGAAATGCACCCAACCTCTGAATGAGCTTTCTTCTCCGTCACCTTCCCTGTTCCAAGCAGTTTCATCACGTTTTTGGCACCCTCTGCCACAGCAGACTCTATCCGGAAGTGATGTCGTAACTCTTCTATCCTCAGGTCCAGGGGACTGATGATAGGCTTGCTTGAAGTTACTGCTAACATCAGATTTTTGACTTATTACCACACTTCTGCCCATTTAAAGTGGAAATCATAGATATAATTAGAGAGGATATCAGCTATACCACATACCATCATTGTTCTCATAGTTCATCTCGCTGGTCTGGCTGGCTTTAAGGATCTGCATTCTAATGAACTCTATCTTTGTCTTGCTGTCTTGAAGCATCTGCTGAGCTGCTGCGAGCAGTTTGCGGTCCTACAGATGTAGCCACAGCAGAAAAGTAAAACAAATGGATGAATTAAAGAGTTTATAAACCTTCAAATATGAATATAGAAAGGAGATATACGTCAATATGTCAAATAATCCCTGTTCACACAGATCAGGGAAAACAAACAAAAACAAAGTATTTTGCACACCTGGGGCCTGTTTCAATAAGGAGGTTCAACCAACTCTGAGTTAAAGCTTGAACTCTGAGTTGACTTACCCTGAGATGGGAAACTCTGAGTTTTCGGTTACAGAACAGCTGAAATGAGTTAGTTCAATCAACTCTGAGTTGACTGACTCTGAGTTAAGCGCGTGCACCACAACTATAAAAAGCCATTATCAATGGAGCACAGATATTATGAGTCACCATGGCAACAGCCAGACAAAAAAAGAGGTGTTGGGTGTAATTAATTACCAAGTAATCTAAATATTGTAATTTAATTAAAGGGATTACTCTTAATTCTTCTGTAATTTAAAATAAAATATGATGCAATTACATTAAATAGGCTACTGCATAAACTATAGACCAATTCAGTATAAAACAATAGTGGATTTAACATACATTTTTAAAAGGTATATTTTTTTTGTGTAACCTTCTCCCTCTACACACTTTGATCAATTCAAGAATAATTCATGCAATTGTATATTGTTAATTTGAAAGCATTAAAAGTGCAGTTTCTTGTCTCTCCTCCTTGTATTAATCAAGTGGTTGAGGTTGATATAGGATTTAGTAATATGTAGACCAATACTTTCTAGAGATAGTAATTGTTACATTAATCTAACTACACCATTGAAAATGTCATTTGTTGTTAATAATTCATAATCATAACTATTTTAGAGTAACTTACTGTTATAATATCAGAGGTGGAACTGGAAGAATGTTATTCAACCTAAAGTAGGCTTCTATTACTTTGATAAATTTTTACTTAAGTTAAAGTAAACATACCAGTCTAAGTAAAAAGTAGTTAATTTAAAACATGAGTAAAAGTTGTTGAGTAACTTGTTTAACAGCAGGGGTGGCATGGGGGAATCCCCCATGTGGGGAGAGTTTCACAGTATGAGAACCATCTCAGAAAATATCACGGTTTATGGTATTAAACAATTATTAAATATATAAACTGCATTATTAAATTACGGTTATTATCATCAGTTAAAATGACATTTAAATAAATTAAACATTTGTTCAATAAAACATAATCAACTTACTTCAATAATTGATTATGAATAAGATTAACATCTTATTTTTTTATAATTAATAACTTATTAAATTATGTTTGAAAAATAATTTAGTTCTATTATTTTTTTTTATGATTTAATAGAAATATATGATCAAAAACGGTGGTAATCAAATAAAAGTTTAGCAAACGTTTTAATCCTTTTATTTTTTGGTAAAGTGCTGCAAACCAGATTTAGTCAATTAAACCATGGACAAACAATATATATTCCTTAAAGAATGTGTAAATACATTTTAGTGTTGGTGTTTAAACAGCACTTACTCTTTAAAAAAGGGGAGGAGACCGCAAGAAACTCTGGGTTTACCGAAGAAAACCTGCTCCCGACCAGGTTAGGTTCACAGAGTAAGTTACCATGATAACTGACTCTGAGTATAAGTTACCTCTCTTTCAGAAACGGGCTTGACTTACTCTGCTTTCTCGGGTTTGATATAACCCCCTTTCTGAAACGGAAAACCCAGAGTTTCCCTCATTTCAGGGTTAACATACTCAGAGTTTTCACTTAACCTTCTTTCTGAAACAGGCCCCTGGCCAGTAGTTGGCAGTGTCAACACTACGTGCCTACAGACAGAACACATAATACGAATGCGCATGATGTCACAGTTTTCAAAAATTCACACTTTTGCAGTTTACACCGCAACGATAGCTTTATCAATTTCAAACATTTGCATTTTAAAACCCATTTTCAAAAGTTTGCATTTTGAGGCCTCCATAACATTGTTGTGTTCTCCATAATGTTGTCGTGTACATGAACAGCCAAAATGCATAAACAGTTCAGTTTTTAGTTGAAAACAGTGTCGTGTAAACTGCACCTCAGACCCCTTTTTGAGGCACCTTAGAAATTCCCCTTAAACATATTAATAAACAACTGCCAGTTTGTGTAACTAAAAAAATTGTTTTAATAAGAATCCTGAATGTCTGTATTATGTATTGACTGTTTAATAAAAAAAGGTATACGAGGCCAATGATGTACTGAGCATATATTCATAGTTGAAGCATGACCTCTCATACCTTATTCTTAATTCATATTTTTAGCATTTCTTACTTTTATGATTTTAAAGTTATTAAAGTAAAACCAACTAATGAAAACCTTGCCGTTTGTCTGAAGTGTCAAGGGATGTTTCCTTGTCACACCAAGCATTCAAATCTAGTGAATGTGAGTCAGGAGTCTCTATGGACTTAACTTCCTGTAAGTCTGACGTTACCTTAGAGGCCTTTCCTCCGGATGTCTAAAGCAGCTTGGAAACTGCATGCAGGACTCACCACTTCATTTTTGACTGACCAGACAAAACCCACATACCAGTTAACGTGTCTAATATTAGCTTAACTAATGGTGTGAGTTTGGGACAGGGTTACCCGTATGGCCCAGCATTAAAAGGCAGGGAGTTTTGTTTGCAATAGGGCTGTGACGGTAAGGCATTTCCTTCTTACTGTGGTGAAGAAAATAATATTGAAAAAGTAATACTGAATGTTTCAAATATAGCAAGGAGACATTTTAATTGCTTATTAATAAACCATTGTTTTTTTGTGTCAGTTGCAAAGGTGAAGTTGATGATGCCAACTCGCCATCACCACAGTAGTGCACGTGCATATATATTTTAATAATGAATTTGTAAAATAAAATAATAAAAAAAACAAAAAAATTATAATTAAATATATTTTTTTAATTATACAGTAAAGTGCCTACAGAGAAAAATGCACATGCCAAAGTCATAGTTATATTATATATAAACAATAGAACAAACAAACAGAACATATATGTATAGATCATGTCATATGTAGCATGGTAAATAAATAAACACAGTATATATTAATAAATGAATAAATACAATTAGCTGTCTGGCGTTGTGAATAGCGAACACATATTTAGCCGCTAGTGTAGCTGTATTATCATCTTCTCCGAGTAAGAAGGACATATTTTTCAGTGTCACTCAGATCAGAGAATGATGGGATCAAGGTTTTAAATCTGGGTAGAAAAGTTTCTCTAATATCGGTATATTTGGGACAGAAGAGCAGAAAATGTTCCTCATCCTCTATGTGCTGTAGATCACAGTGTCTACAAATCCTCTGCTCTCTCGGTCCATGTCTGTCTATGTCTACCTCTCTCTATCTCTAGATCATGGTCACTTAGTCTGCATTTGGAGAGGATTTGTCTTTCTTTAAAATGTTTAATAAATAGATAGCTGGGCAATTTAGTTGTTCTCTTAGGGTCGAGTAACATTGGAGCTTATTTTGGAGGTCAAAATGTGCTTTTAGTGATTTATCATGAGTGACTTTTAGATGTGTGTGGATTTCTTTAATAATAGTTTTGGGGCTGTAGCTGTGGTCAGTGGGGAGTTGGGTTTGATGGACGAGTTGAAGAGCGAGTGTGTATAGAGGATGAGGTTCTGCTGAGCTTTTCATTAGCTTCCCCCTCTCTCTCTGTTTCCCCTCTCTCTTACCCCTTTTCCACCAAAAAAAGAACTGGTTCGGAACTGGTGCTGGTTCAAAGTTCGTTCGGAGTTGGTTCAACTTGCGAACCGCTTCAGAACCTGTTTGTTTTTCCACTGACTAGAGCGCCCAGGGAATGACGTCGTTACGTCACTGTGTACGTCGCCACACGTTTTAGCTAGAAACGCTTTCAAGTAACATTACTTTGGGATTATCTCCAACTCGTGTACCAAGAAGGGTTTAAAAACAATTGAAATATGCAAGTCTTTTAATCTTTTCATTTGATATTTACTTTTCTGATAAGTTACGTACCCCTGTCTTGTCTTTTTTCTCTCCATTTATTTGTTCTATATTGTGATGTCTATATTTTCTTATTTGCTTATAATGTCTTCAATAAAAAAAAAAATACAAAAATAGAAACGCTTGCGCGAACTTCAAGCATAACAATTACAAAGGCGGACTCCATCGTGTTTCTGCAAATATTTCTCTTGGCTTTGCGATCTTTTATTATGGTCAGAAAAGATGTTTAGAACACATCTAAACCCACCCCAGCCCCCGACGTAAGCATGACGTGGTAAAAGAACGGTTCTAGTCCAGCAAAGAGTTGGTGCCGCTTTGGAACCAGTTCTCCTGGCCGAGAACCGGTTCTTTGGCTGTCGAAACACAAAGAACTGGTTGGCACGCAGCCACCGGCTCCGAACCGGCTCTCAAAATGTTTTGGTGGAAAAGGGGCTTCTGTCTACTCTAAAGAGACTGGATAGCTCTCGGTTCCTTAGCGTAGGAGGAGTGAACTAAAGCTTATTCTTTGCCCGAGCCCGAACTTGACCTGAACCGACCCCGACACTATCCTTGGGCCGCAAACTAGAAATGTCTATGAATAATACATAAAAAAACTAATAGATTTGTATTTATTTGTTTCAGAAAAGCAACAAGAACAACTAAAACAAAATATAAACCATTTACATGCCAGAGTTTCTATTCATAACATGTTCAATCACAGACATAAGTGTTGATTTCTTGAACGCAATGGCCAAGAATTTAAGATGGACTCCCTCACCGTTCAAACAGAGTTCTTGTTCAGTGCTGAATTCTGTATGCTGGCAAATCCTCTAATTATAACAAACAAAGTGTGGATATTCATTGTGCAGTCAGCTTGATTGATAATAGTGATGTGTGAGATTGCGTTGAACTGTTGCGGATTTGAATGAACGCAGTTTTTTCCATTGAACATGTGAGAGAGAAGTGCGATTTTCGAATAATTCACAGCGATCATCGAATATTATTTTTGCTTGAAATTCCCATGCCTAATATCCATAATATTTTCCTAGTTATTTACGGGATGATGCAATAGGCTTTTTCGTTTAGTTTTTGCTTAGAAAAAATATAATTATAAACATGGGCCAATAAACATTAACAATAATAACATGAAATAATATTTATTGCTATAACTTTGTTTTTTATTGTTTGCAACCCATTTTTTTGTACAATAAATTATTCCAAGTTTCAAGTTTGGACAAGTGTGTTTGTATCCAGGGACTGTTTGGACGAGTGCGTTTGTAGTTTTGTTTGCAGTCCAAACTTGTTTTTGTATCCAGGGACTTTTTACCCGAAAAAACAATGTCTTAAGAAATAGGAATCAAAGTTTAGCCCAACTCACCAGAACTAAGCAATGTTGGGGCAAGTTGAGCTCGGCCTGTTCTTTCTGCAGCTTTCTCTTCTTTTACCAACTCTGAGTGAAAGTCGTCACCAATGTTCTGTTTGAATAATGTCTATACCACATAATAATAGTGGCTATAAGCACTTGCAATTAAAATCTAAAATCAAACTGATTCTGTTATGCTTTTTTGTCTGTTATGCCTGCGTTTGTGTATTTAATTAAACATTATCTGTGTAAAAAAAAAAAAAAAAAGTGCAGTGATGATGGTGCTGACCTCAACACCGTGGTAGGCATCTCATTACTGCGGTATTGTGGTAATGCGGTTATCGCCACAGCCCTAGTTTGCAATTGTTTGATTTGTTGCCACAAGTGGTGCAAAATTGACTTAAAAGTTCTTAAACAGAGCATTCGTGGGCCAAGAGAATCGCTTAATCAGTGTGACTCAAATGAAGTCATGTTCCGCAGTGCTGAGCATGTTTTCGTGACAGCTTTTTGGAGGGTACTAAACTGCTCAAACATCTGGAAATGAGTCAGACTCCCTTGTTCTGTCTCCCTGTGTTTATCACTCCATATATTTCCCCCACAAAGACTGTGCTGATTTAACAACTCCTTTGTGAGTCCAAGATGATATTTTTAGCCATGGAGCCTCTTTAATTAACCGTTCTTGATAAAAGGGAGGAAAGGAGGGTCTGACACTCCAGACCAAAGCCAAACTAACCCATGGATTCTGCTGATACTACATATATGTAATGAGATGCACTACATGTACAGTAACCAACAGTGATTTCCTGAGGGGGAGGGTGGAGTAACATAACTGAACTGTTCTATTCCAGTTCTCCTTAATGTCAGCTGCACCCTAGGGGGTTACTACCATGACATTGGCATATGTGTATAAATGAGTCTGGTCTGGCTTCCTTTACCTCTTTTGGAAAAAGGAAAGGAGATTTCATCTAATTTTAGAGAACATGTTTGCTAACATCTGTTTTCATTTCTTGGGATGAATCTCTCACAAGATCTTTAAGAGATCAAACGGTTTATCTTCTCTGAGACTAAGAGCGAAGTACAGTTTTAGTGTAATTTAGACCTAAAGTGTATTTTTTTTACAGTACTATACAAAAGTCTTAGGCACGTTGGTATTTAAGAGTTATTTTTATCTTTTTAGCCATTAATTGTAATATTCGGTGCGATTTTTTTGTATGCACAAGTAGTATTGCAACAGCTGGTGTGCTCCACACGGAGATCTGATCTAGCCATCGTCGAGTTTGTCTGTGATTGCATGAAGAAACAGACTCTTGAAGAAACCTACATGCAAAGCTTCAGTACTGAGCAAAGTTTTAGGGACTCGTGTAAAAATACTCTAAAGTAAGGATGCTTTCAAAAATAATGTCATAAATAATCAATTTGATCAATTAACTTATATTAGCTAAATCAAATCAATATTTGGTGCGACCACCCTTTGCGTTATTCCCCTAGCTACGATTGCACATAGTTTATCAGGTAGCTTTGCAGGTAGGTAGCAACTCAAGTGTCTTGGATACATTGCCGCAGGTCTTCTGGATTTAGTCTGTCTCAGGTTTTACTGTTTCTAATCCCAGATGGAATTTGGTGATGTTGAGATCAGGTCTCCGTGAAGAGCATACGGGCTGCTGTCAGACTCCTTGTGCATACAAAAATCTCACTGGATTATTACAATTGATGGAAACATTTCCTACTGTGAAACACTGGCTTAAAACCAATTTTTCTTCTTTTGGTAAAAATACCAATGTGGCTGAGGTTACAAGTTTGCCACTTGAAGGTTGATTTAACTGAAAAATGTATACACAGTGGCTCCATCAGTACATTTCAAACAGCAAACACTGCAACATTGGCTCAATTAATGCAGTGAGTTTGTTGTAGGACTATTAACATTGAGGAATGTTCAGTAAACCCATTTAAAAGTGGGCATCATTTTTTTTACAAATACAAAACATCACATATTGGTCATTCTTTCCAGAGAATTTATGTCCATAAAAATGACTGTTCTTATCACAAGCAAATACATTAGACTACACAACCCACACACCACATATTCTCTAAACGCTGGCTACTACCTTGGAAGAGCCGTTGGAATACATCTGTATCATATTTTCCGCTCCCTGTTTCACTTTGAGCTCGATGTCGGCCTGTTTCTTCAGAGCGGCCAGTCGGCTATTGTTGGTGGACGTCCGGGCTTCACTCTTGGGGGTGTCTGGGGTTAGTGGGTACTCTGACATTGAACAAACACAAATCAATAAAGAGTTAATAAAGCACTAAAACAACAATACATACAGCATGTTTGAAATGTTATAGACATTACAGCAACTGCAAACACATGGTCAGGAAATGCAAACAAGATTAGCGAAACCACACTCGATCCTTCAGGGCAGGTAGAAAATGATAAATGCAGGACAGCTAGCATGAGCACAACATTTTATAACAATAGTAAGCCACGAACTACACAGAAAAACAAACAAAGTGTAGTTGAGGATGTTAAACATATATATATATATATATATATATATATATATATATATATATATTATTTTTTTTTGTTTAAAACCCTTTAAAGGGTAGTCTCATGCAGCCAAGCTTTTAAACGGCAAAAAGGTCCAGTTCACTTTATAGCTAAAGGGGTCGCACACCAGACGAGAAGCGCAGCGCCACGTCTTTAAAATTCTAACACATTATTCTCTATGAGTGTACACACACCGACAGCGCCATTCGGCATCTCTCCGCCGCGCCCAGCGATGGCTCAGGACCGTGTTCAAAATCCTGCTAAACCACAGAGCGCCATTTACATAGTTTTATATACAATTTAAATTATTTTTGTCTCGAATTGTTGCTGATGGATCCTGACTTCGCCCTATGCTTCAATATACATGTAGTTTTGCATTCATTTACAGAAATCAGCTGCTTGAATGACAATTAGTGATGTTATTGGATTTTTCAGGTGAGATTCTCAATTCATTCAGTTAACGGATGCTCTGAGGTAAAGTTTTCAGACTGCAGACTCGGCAACGATTGTATTTAATTGTACAGTACAATAATAACATAGAACAGACATTATCTTCATTTCATGTCATTAAACATTACAATATTAATGGCCATTCACTGATGAGAAAGTGTGCGTCCGGTGTGCGATACCTGGAGTTGTCCTAGACGCGACGCGGTGCTGCGCTTCTCGTCCGGTGTGCGACCCCCTTAATTGAACCAGGCATCTACTTTGTGAAATTAACTGATGGAATATACAGTTATGCTTATGGATATCTTGTTTAATTGCCTTAAAGGGTTAGTTCACTCAAAAATTAATCATTAATGCCTCATGTTGTTCCAAGCCCGAAAGGCAAATTTATTCTTTTCTGGTTCTGTTGTCAAACCGCGTTCAGTGATGATGATGTAAGGCGCTGCTGATGTGTTATTGGTGCGCCCGAGATTCATTTACAGTCTGAGGGAGATGCACGCTGTAAACAAAACAATCTTCGCAAACATGTCTAAGGATTTAAACACAGTGAAAGATGTCAAGGTCAGCCATATTTATTTGAAACTGAATACACGGACGCACCAGATGCACGTCAGCAGCGTCTTACGTAACCAGCGTCACTGCGGACTTATGAACGCAGATTGACAACAGAACCGAAAGACAATACAATGCTGAATAAAGTCGTAGTTTTTGTTATTTTTGGCATCGAAAATATATTTAACCCAACTGGTGCCACATGGACTACTTTGATGATGTATTTATTTCTTTTCTGGACAAGGACAGTATACCGTACATACATTTCAAAAGAAAAACAGAAAAAAAAGAGAAAACTCTGACTAAATCTAAAATATCTTAAACTGTGTGTGTTTTCCGAAAATGAACGGAGGTCTTAGGGGCGGAGGTCTTAGTACATAATTTTCATTTTTGGGTGAACTAATCCTTTAAAGGAATAGTTCACTTCAGAATGAAAAATTCCTGATAATTTACTCACTGCCATGTCATCTAAGATATTCATGTCTGTCTTTCTTCAGTTAAAAAGGAATTAAGGTATTTGAGGAAAACATTCCAGGATTTTTCTTCATATAATGGATTTCCAACAGTTATCAACAGGTTGAAGGTCCAAATTGTAGTTTCAATGCAGTTCAGCTGAGGAATAACTGCTTTCACGCCACCACAGGCGAGAGCGCCAAGGTGACCGGATGTCATTAATTTTCAATGTGAGCTGGTGACAAGCGGCTCCGCGCGTCTTGGGCGGTGTGGGCGTTGAGGAAAGTTGGAGTCAGGGCAACTTGGTACTAAGCTATGGTAATAAGCTATGGTGCGATTCGGCGACCACCAATCGGAATGCAAGTCCTTCGCTTGAGAGGACCCCAGAGACCACACAGGTTTATATTAGGGATGCCACAATTCTCAATATGATATTGAACCTTTGGTACGACATCCGCAGTTCAATACGTTGTGTTTTTATCTCAGTTTTGCGTTTAAATGATTTATGTATGTTTTATTCTTCTCCGAATTGACCGTTTTTTGTCTACGAGCTGACATGAGGAAACTCCTTCCTGCGAGTAAATATTCAATCACTATGCTCTAAAGTTAGGGGGACCGCAAAGGGCTTAACCATCATTCCACACTTTAACATGGCGAGCAGCGGTGAAGCGAGGCTACAGTAACGTTACAAGGAAGCGCCGTGAGTCTTTCAAATCCATGTTGTGGGGACATTTCGGTTTTGCTGTTGAGTATAATGGCGAGAAAGAAAAAAAACGGAAAAAAATGACTGTGTGCAAGCATTGTTTTACACGTGTAGCCTACTCAAACGGAAACACTTTACTGAAGTGCAAGTAGGCTAAGTTTATTTGAAATGGTCAATTTATGTTTACCAACTCCTTAACCTCTTACGGTTTCTATTGCCTAAGCATAGAAGCATAGGAAAAAACAAACAAACAAACAAAAAAAAAAAAAACAATGTTTTGCGTCAAGCCATCAGAACCGAACCGAAAACCTTGGTTAAAAAACCTGAGGTATGTATTTAACCGTTAAATGTATCGTTGCATCCCTAATTTATATACATTTACCACAAATGCTCGTCTTGCACTAGCTGTGATGTGCCACACATTACGTAATCACGTTGAAAGGTAACGCGTGACCAACCTAGTGTTTACAAATCAAGTGTGTAAAGACCAAGTCAAACGCCCTTTACAATAAATAAATAAAAGGTAAAACAATAATGTCTGATCATTTTGAAGTTGGGGAGAAAATTTGATGCGTTTCACCCTAACCTACATTTTACGCCTATGTCGGGTTACCGCCTGACCTTTCCAGTATGATTAAGCAATGTGTGAACATATGTATATGCAAAATGTTTGTTTTTTTCCAATTGTTTGGCTAGATGAGACCCTTATTCCTCAGCTGGGATCGTGTAGAGCCTTTTGAAGCGCAATTTGGACCTTCATAACGGTCTACTATATGGAGAAAAACACTGGAATGTTTTCCTCAAAAACCTTAATTTTTATTTTCGACTGAAGGAAGAAAGAAAGATATGAATATCTTGGATGATGTGGGGGTGAGTAAATTATCAGGAAATTTTCATTCTGAAGTGAACTAATCCTTTAAGCTAAACAAAGCACCTCACACTTTAGCGTTTAATCTGAGGAAGAAGAAAAGGAAAGGGCGATAAGAAGAGTTGTGACAACACAAACAATATTATTATAATAATCTTAGGGTATTTTATAAGATAAAGAACATTTTTCCTCCAAGCCAAAATTACAACTTGTTAAAACATGTAGCCAGATACTATGAGGGTGCTGGTTTTTGTTTAACTTTAGCATCTGATGACTTGTGTAATAAGCAAAAATGACAATGATATAATGACACCCAGTGAAGGACTTGTGCAGGCAGGAGAAATGCAAATGTTCTCTCATGTGACAGTGTGCAAGTTTCTCAAAGACTCTCTGTGAGAACAACTAGGCCATCATGGAAAGACTTGCACAAGATTGAGCAAACACAAACATGAACAGAAAACACCTTAGTAGAAAAACTGAGAACGGGGCAAAACTGGATAGTTAGTATTAAAGATTTTTCATCTTTAACTAAACAAGCAATACTAAAACTACTCAAATCCACGTATGATTGAAAACATGATTAAGTTAAAGGCAAATGGCTAATTGTGTCATTTTCTTCCTCTGAAACTCTCTCTCTCTCTCTTTCTCTCTCTCTCACACACACACACACACACACTGAGGTTCAGAATGATGAGATCATCCACTCATGTCCGGACAAGAACACTTAACCACAAATTATACACCTGCAAAGGTAAGGTGGAAGCCCTGTTTTTGACAGCTCTGTCGTGACAAAGACAAAAGCAAAACATTAATAAAATTAAAATTCAATTGGAACAACTTGAGGGTGAGTAAATACTGACAGAATTTTCATTTTTGGGTGAACTATTCCTATCAATCAATTCTGAATTTATATCTTGCAATTCTGACTTTATAAAAGCAATTGCAACTTTATATGAATCAATTCTGACTTAATATCTCGCAATTCTGAGAAATAAAGTCAGAATTGTGTGATAGTCACAATTACCTTTTTTCATTTTTCATTCTGTGGCCGAAACCTGCTTCCATAGAAATTAGCAATGAACACTAAAGCCAATACACCTTCTTAAACGTGAAAAACTAAACTCAAATTTGCCTGGGTAGAAACTAAAACATGCTTAATGCAACAGGTCTTGAGAGAAACTTAATCCATCAACATGTCAGCAAGTTATTGCAATCGGACTAAAAATCAAAGAAGGTAATAGTGGTTTTTAAAAGTATACAGTACAGGGATTTTCATGAAGCATTTGTAGAACGGACCAAGACAAGTCTCACATTTGCCATGGGTTTCCCCACTACTCAGTGCCAGGAAAAAGACACTTCCTGTCCTAATTCTACTCTAATCCCTCCATCACCCTCCCCCTCTTGAAGATGGACAGGTTGCTTTTACCAGACCAATAAAAACATACATTTAAACGTTTAGAAAATGCATTAACACACCACACCATAAACTTACATTGAATTGAAAAACCTAAAAAGATTCAACAAATGTTTTGGTTTGATCTGTTCAGTCACACCAAGAACAATATCTATAACGATAACTATAAACAAAGTTGTAAAAATCGTTCTAGACCGTTTTGTGTTTGAGCTCCCCCAAGTTGTGTTTTACTGTAACTTCGGAAGCACCAGACACGCGAGCAAAAGTGCCAATCTCATTGGTCTCTATGGCTCATAGTTTGAGACGCGTTGCATCAAACCCAAAAAACGAGCCCGAGGCAGTTTTTTTTAAAATGACGTTTTAACACGTGGCATATTTCACATAGGTTTGTACACTCACATTGGCGCCCTTTGTTTAGTCACTAGTAGGGTTGGGTATCGAGAATCGATTGGAATCGGGACTAACTTTTCGTTTTTCCCGGAATCGTTCAAAAGTTAAAATTTCGATTCCTAGTTTCGATATTCACAGTCCGCCGAGCAGAAGAAGAAACCGCTGAACAACACCAACGAAGAGGCGTCTACCGGAAGTGTTGGCATAACCGCGCGAGTCAAACATGAGTACCTTACGTCGGCGATCCAAAGTGTGGCTTCACTTTTCTAAAAATAACGAAATCTCGGCAAAATGCAAAATTTGTGACAAAAGGAGAATTTTGTGACAGAAGGAGTATTTCTTTCAGAAAGGATTATTTCCTTCAGAAAGACCGTTGGTTAGCAAGGTTAGCTAAACTTTTTTGACCCTGCCTCTTAAAAGAATCGGAATCGAGAATCGTTAGGAACCGGAATCGAAACAAGGAATCGGAATCAGAATCGTTCAAATTCAAACGATACCCAACCCTAGTCACTAGGCGCGCAAAATTTGTCCCGGTGTGAACAGGCCTTAACTGGGAGTTCACTCAGTCCACACCAAAACTGTAACAATAAGGATACAGAGAACCAATACTGCTGGAATCACTTTCATAGACGGACAATAAAAACAATCAAAATACTTCCTACTTTAAAGCATGTGATGCAATTATGTTCAGGGAACATAACTGAAGTGCACTTAGAAAAAATGACTGTCTACCGTTGGTCTAGACAGTAATATCATTGTGGCCTTAACCAAGAACAAGGACTATAGCTGGTGAGACAGTAACAAAAGCATGCATCTAAAGAGAAACTAAAGACATGATTCTAAATGCAACAGAAGTCCCCTGAAGCTATACTAAAAAAAAAATACAGCTTTATAATCATGAGTCTGCATTCATCATTTCAAGGCCACAAAGAGTCACACTATAATGTCAAACCACAACGCCATGAGCCAAATACAACACTTGCACACACAGAGATGCAAAGACAAACACTCTTGCCATACTGTTTCTTTGAATTAATTTATGGTTATTTTGGCAGGTCATATTATACTACTGCAGTATTATTATCAATAATAAAGTTCAAAGGGAAATAAAGACAGCCGCATAAATAAAGTGTTCTTTCAGTAACCGGCTGATGGTATAAATAAGAAACATAATTCAAAAGCAAGCTGTTTGTATAAGCAAAAAGGCAAATACAAAACCCTCTGTTTTGGATAATCCCTCAAACTCCTGACAAATCATTAACATTGGTCTTTGTTGTGATTTTTTTTTTTTTTGAGAGAGAGAATATTACAGGGTAGAGTAACATCTATGGATAACTAGTGTTTTGGAAACAAAGCCCTTCGTTGTACAACCACACGAGAGCAAAAAAAAGTGCTTTTGTTGTACCAAGGTACAGTGACAGTATTCAACAGTAATAACATGGCATTTGAATGCATGACATTATACTGATGACAATATTGATATAACATGTAATTTACATGCACCTCAGCAAGGTCCAGTGAGTGCTATGGTATTACCACAGCCCAAAACATGGTATTGGTACCATGTTAGATACATGGCCGTTTACACCTGGCCACTTCATGTGTTTTCTGTGACTGTGATCGGTTAGCTATCCGTGAAAAGACCAGGTGTAAAAGCCCCCGAAAAGCATTTGAGACGGATTTGAATCCGATCGCTCAAACCACTTCAGGAGGTGGTCTGGGCCGCATTCCAGATGAAACTGGACATGTGTAAATGCATCTGGTTGTTGAAACCACATATGTACATTTTACTACTCCCAAAAATGCTAAAAAAATAAATGTGTGAGCGTGTTATATGCCATATGTCACGTTATTTTAGTCAGATATGACGACGCTACTGTGAAACGCATCACCACAGATGAGCAGCTGAGCGCCTATAAAGCCAGCGCGCTGCAATCTATCACAAATCAAAGTGAAAGCAAGTCGCAGACGCTTAACACTACCATCTTCATTAAAAGTAAAGAAACTAAATGATCTTACCAGGGCTGTTGACGCTCTCTCTTATTGCCGTCTTTGATAATTTTGAAATTAGACAAGGATCAATAAAATTTAGTTCATATCCGTTGCTTTCGGTGACGTGCACTTTATTAAATCTGCATGTAGCTCGGGAATTGAAGATCGCATTTATATCCGTTTTGCAAAAACACACTTATGTGACCAGGTGTAAATGGAATCGTTTTGATAAATCAGATAGCTATCCGATCTGAGAAAACGCATGAAGTGGCCAGGTGTAAACAGCCCCTTAAAGACAATGCCAAACTAGTTTTGCAATCCACCGCACATGAGATTCAATAACATTTTGGGTAACACTTTACAATAAGGTCCATAACTAACATGAACTAACCATGAGCAATACATTTGTTACTGTATTTGTTCATCTTCATTGATATTAGTTAATACAAATAAAGCTGTTCATTGTTTGTTCACGTTAGTTCACAGATTTGAATTAAGTATTAGTAAATATTGAAATTAACATTTACAAAGATTAATAAATGCTGTATAAGTGCTGTTCATTATTAGTTCATGCTAGCTAATGGAGTTAACTAATGTTAACTAATGAACCTTATTGTTAGGTTAATTGTTAACTAATAAACCTCATGGTGTTACCGCATTTTGATTTAAACTTCAGTGGCCAACAACCGTGAAAGAGTTGGTAAGTTTGATTCATTTCCATTCGGTTTAAGTCAACTGACTTATTTTTCAATTAAAAATCTAACATGGAATTTATAAGATTTAGCACAAAAAAAAATAGGTAACGTCTACTGTTTATTACTATGGATTGCTATATTAGTACATACATGCAAAATTATTAAATATGGTTTCTCTTGATGTTCATTTAGTGAAAACATATTATTTTTAACTTGATGTGTACTATTCTTGTATTAGACATTACTACATGCATTAGACATGTTTAATCTATTTGGAACTAAAAGGAATTCCCCCTATTAACAAAAAAAAAACATGGGGATTACATTTAATATTGTTAAATGGCTTGAAAATATCAAGATAGATCAATCAGCCCTAGTAATATGATCCAAAAAACGTTTGGTAATTTTTTGTCAGTGATTAAAAACAAATAAACTGTACAAAAGCTAGAGACATGGATGGAGATGAGGAAGAGAAGTCAGACATACCTAAGACCTCCTCTGGGTCCTTCACCACTATATGTGCGTTCAGTTCCTGAAGCTCCTGATGCAGTTCCTCCACCTTCTTGTTGGACTTTTTAAGCATGTTGTCCACATAAGCCAGACTCTTCTTATCTGTGGTCACCTTCCTCAGGTTCTCGGCTCCTTCTTTGATCTTCAGCTCTTTGCGGATCTCTCGTTTTATCTGATCCTTGATCTCCTCCAACTTTTGTTGGACCATAGTGTCTGAGAGGTCCAGATTATGGCCGAGACCCAGACGTTCCGAAACCATCTGACCCCGAGTGTCACCCTGAGGAGCAGGAGAGAGAAAGAGATAGCAGAATTGTTTACAATTATCTGAAGCGTTCATAGAAATGGAATGCATCCTGGAATGTAGCATTCTCAAGATGCAACGTAATGGCAAGTCCTCAAAATAATAAGTTGTTTGCATTCTCTGAGTAATATCCTTCTATGCTGGAGTGCAGAAAGTTTAGAATTCACTTTCACATACACGGTGATGTGTATGATCCGGTTCAGGTTGTTATGCAATGGAATAAAGCACTAGCTAATCAGCTTGAGGAGGACCAGAGAGCTCCCAAGAACAATGAAACGCCTTCAGACAAGCACAAAGGTCAATGACAAACAAGAGTGTATATCAGAGCTAGCTATTCAATTAATTTGGAATTCGGGCCAGCTCATGAAAATGAGGCAAATTAAGGGGCTGGAGAATATTTAGTGATTTTGGTAACAAATAGAGCCCGACCGATAAAGGATTTTGAAGGCCGATACCGATACGAATATTTTTGGGTTTTAAAATCCGATATTCCGATATATCGGCCGATGTTTTATTTATTTATTTGAAACTGGACATGATAGTCACAAATTTTGTCATGCTTATTTGAGTTAAGACAACTGATGGGGACGTTCTTTTAATTCGTGACCAACTCAAAGAGTGTTGCCAACAGGAACGCTGTAGAGTGCCCTCTGGTGGACAAACTATACAACTCCAACACTCATGACATGGTTCAAGCGTGTTTCGTCCGTTTTTATTTTATTTTTTGAAATATTCATTTATCGGCCATTATAACTGCCGATACCGATAGTTTGGAAAAATGCCTAATATCGGCCGATAATATCGGTCTGCCGATATATCGGTCTGGCTCTAGTAACAAATAAAGAAATTACAACATACTGAAGTAATCAACATATTCTATTTTGTAAATGCAGAACAACATATGTCCAGCAATCAATTTAAATAGTACATTTGGTTTAATTTGTTGTTTAATCAAGTCTAATAGATGTTGTCAGTGGCGAGAAATTTCACGTGAATAAATACATAGCCTAGATCCGACTGTTTTAAGGGTGTATTTAAATGGTCCAGTGGCAGAACTTTAGACAAGCGTATCAGAGGTTCTGGTTTCTAATCTGCACTTGAACAGGTTTTTTTTTTTTTTTTTCTCATCAAAACCAATGATGTTTATCAGTGGTTGAATATCAGGAAGGGACACGGTGTGCATTTTGTTTTGTAATTTCACTGGAACAAATAGAGAGTTTTCACAATGGATTGAAGCGCGAGTACGAGTGAAGACTGTGAGCGTACCACAAGAGAACTCTGTATCCGTGCCACTGATCGCAGCAGCAATGAGCACTTTGAACACTTGACTTCAAAAAAACATCACATTTCAGCACTAGATCACCTCTTAATTAACAAACTAACAAAATAAATGCTCTGCTAGTTAAAGGAGTAGTTCACTTTTAAAAAAAACTTTTGCTGATAATTTACTCACCCCCATGTCATCCAAGATGTCCACGTCTTTCTTTCTTTAGTTGAAAAGAAATTAAGGTTTTTGATGAAAACATTCCAGGATTTTCTCCATATAATGGACTTCATTGGGAACCAAACGGTTCAAGGTTCAAATGGGAGTTTCAGTGCAGCTTCAAAGGGATTTAAACGACACCAGACGATATCTTATCTAGGACCCTTCTAGTCATGACTCGAAAAAAGATTTGTTCATTTTGATGAATGAGTGTGAACAGGAGAGTCACAAACGCTCATCACAGAAAAGAGCAAGGCGAGAATTTGTGCTTATAAAACTTAAACTTTTTTATTTATTTTTGAAAAGGCCGATCGTTTCGCTAGATAAGACCCCGTATTCATCGTCTGGCATCGTTTAAAGCCCTGTGAAGCTGCACTGAAACTGTCATTTGGACCTTGAACTGTTTGGTTCCCAATGAAGTGCATTATATGGAGAAAAATCCTGGAATGTTTTCATCAAAAACTTTAATTTCTTTTCGACTGAAAAAGAAAGACATGGCCATCTTGGATGACTTGGATGACATTTGATGAATTAAAATTTTTTTTTAAAAGTTAACTACTCCTTTAATTGGACATTTTTTTATTTATTTGTATTGGTACATTTGTGCCGTGAGATGTTTCAAAAGTGGTGGGGAGATGTCCCACCGGCAAATTACACCTAAAGGGTCGGTACAAGATCCCTCAGAGGCCAACTGAATAGACAACTAGATCACTTAGAGCACTTGCCTCAAGTACCTTATTGCTTTTATAAAATGATTACCACACAATGGAAATATTCAAGTAAAAAAAATATGTATTAGTGCTACTATCATGAAGTAAAATCACTAAAAGCCTTCCTTCTGCTAGGAAAAAAAAAAATAGCTAGAAACCGTGAACAGCAATAACGTTCCAATGTGTAAAATGCATGAAAGCTAAATAACAACAACATAGGAACTGCAGTGTCACAGTGATAAATAGAACCGTTGGGAGAAGCGGTCATAGCCGTGTTTTATCATGAACGAATCAGAATCAAGGATTGGAACTATTCGTTTAATAAAGAGTTTTATAGAATTCTAGTTTGGAGTTTGAGTTCGGAGTTGGTTTTATTCGATTTTGAAAACAATTTTATAATTTTTTGTACAAAATGTTTACATAACTCAAAAATGTAATGTGTTATTTAAACATCAAGGCAAAAATAACTTAATTTAACTATTGTCAAATGTTTAAATATAGGTTAGGCTATACACATTTCCTAATGATATAAGGGTTGCAACAATTAAAATAAATCAACAAAGAATTTGAATAATCGAGTTGTTGCATCTGCACACCTTGCAGTCACGTCGCTCTAAGGTAGTGACTAAAACATTTGGACGACAGAGCATCACAGTCCCGCCCGCAGCCCGAGAGAGCGTTGGTGCTGGAATGAAATTTCCCATTTATTCCTCCCATTGACATTTTGTAAAATCCATATCTAAAGAGTATTAGAGCATGTCTGAGGATAACCAGCTACGGCTGAACTCATAAGCATACAACATATCGTTTCGAGTGAAAACATGAAGAGAAAATGAAAAAAAGAAATGGGTTTACAGTGAAAAAGCCTTTTGAGTGACTTCCAAATCTGACGACGGCCACGTGAACTTTTTCCTCCAGTAAATTTTATATAGTGAATGTGCAGGGAAACTAATTTTCCTCGATTTACTGAAGCTTAACACATTTGCAGCTGCACATGCTAAAACATTGAGCATTCGGCTTGTTCATAGGCTGTGCTGCGGCAACTGGAAATCCAATGGTGCGGGCGCCTCTGAGGTGCGACCAATGAACTTAGCCTTACGTCATTACACAATCTTCAGTCTTCTTCACGTACCTTCGCAGGGTTTCAGACACGTTACACGACTTCAATGAATCAGATGCATCACTGTGGGATTGTTCAGGCTTGTGGGTAATGAAGCACTTATCCAATACATCGCAAATAAAAGGCATTTATCTTAAAACAAGGTTAGTGCCCCATGAACTTTTGGTGTTTATATGAGCATATACAATCGCTTAGTACAGGCTTAGCTGGTTTTAAGTCTACCATGTATGGTTACATTTTAATGGCTTATATCCCAACTGTCAATGGAGAAATTGTATTGAATTTTTACTTCCGGCACATGCATACAGAAAAAAAAAAAAAAAAGTGGAGGACACAGAGTGAGCTGCTGCAGGAAAGGAGCACAACCCAAGTTATTTAAAACATTTATAGTGCTTCAAACAAAAGCATAAGTGTTTAATACGGCGTCACTTTTTGGGCTTTGAGAGATGTGTAGCCTACTGTTTAATGCTTCTGAGATGAGTTGAGTTTTCCTTAAAGGGATAGTTCACTTTGAAATTAATTTTTGATAAGTTTTAGCTAACCTAAAGGGCATCCAAGATGTAGGTGTCTTTGCCACAGCATTTTCAATTTTGACATTTTTTGGTCAAACCGGTGTTGTCTTTCAGTCATATAATGGAGCCCACCTCAAAGAGCATGCACAGAGAAGTCAAAATTAAACATGATTTAATGACTCGTGAATGTAAGTACACACTGATGGCCTAAGAAACAAAACGAGCGGTTTGTGTGAGAAAACGAACAGTATTTATATCGTTTTTACCTCTTGTTAACAGCCGTCGAACTGATCTGAATCAGATGTCCCACTGAACCGAACAGTCTTCAACGTGACGCCGGAAGTGAGTGCGTGCATATGTACGTCACGCATTGTTTACACTGAGATTTCGGGAGCATTACCTTTCACTAAACATATTTTGATATATCGAAATCGTCTTCCATTGCGATTTCCCGTATATCTAAATATGTTTAGTGAAAGGTAAAACTTCCGAAATCTCCGTGTAAACAATGCGTGCATACGTACATACGCACGCGATCACTTCAGGCGTCACGTTGGAGACGGTTTAGTTGAACATCTGATTCAGATCAGTTCGACGGCTGTTAACAAGAGGTAAAAACTATATAAATACTGTTCGTTTTCTCACACAAACCACTCGTTTCGTGTCTTAGGCCATCAATGTGTACTTACATGTACAAGTCATTAAATCATGTTTAATTTTGAGGTGGGCTCCATAGACCTCCATTAAATGACTGACAGACAACACCGATTTGACCGAAAAATGTCAAAATTGAAAATACTGTGGAAATCTGTGGAAAAGGCAATCAATCAGCCTATAATACATTTTCTCATTTACTGTCAACATTCAGCAAACTCGCATCTACATAATTTAAACAAAATTCAGAATATCTATATAAACATTTCACAAACCTTGCAGTTTTAATCAAATCCAGCTGTGGTATCTTGTGAAGTGTGCATCTGTAGCCGGCGTAAACGTATTGTGAGTGACAGTCCGTACGCAGTGAGTGAATGCAAACAGAAGATCAGCTTCACAGGAGACACGATCAAAACATTGTAAATCCTTTATTTCAAAATATGCTGTTGCCCACTGTGTGATATTCATGTCATTTTCACTGTTTGAGTCACCTTGTCAAAAGTTAGTCAAAAAAGTTTGTTTTTTTTTATATGATTATCAGTGCTCATGAAATTGCCAGATTACAGAGTGCCCTGTTACAGTGTTTACTTCCTTTTTATTCAGATATTCATATTTTTAAACAATGACTTTATTTGTGGGGGGAAAAAAAAAACTGCAATGGGATTGCAGATTCAAGATATTGCCATCTAAAGTATAGGGCCAAAGCATGTTTATTTTAAAGATTTTTTTTAAAATATAAGTTTATTAAATATATCTAATTTATTAAAAAAAAAAATATATATATATATATATATATATATATAACATTACATATATTTATTTATTACATATATATAGGCTTTATATCGGCCACTCTGCCCTCTCAGATATCAGCATCGTTCGACCACTAATAATTAAACAATAATATAAAACATTTCCATTTTGCATTCTGAAAACAAGCAAGTGTCCATTGACTTTCACAGACTTGGTAAGCAATCAAAATTTGTTTTTAGATTTAGAATGTAATGTTCATATTTTAACAATAATAACATTATTTACTAAAAGTTTAAGTTTTGGAGCCAATCACAATCATGTAAAGTCAGAGAGAGGTGCGAATCAGCAAGTTAGTCAGAAGAAATTGCTTAAAGGGTTAGTTCACCCAAAAATGAAAATTAAGTCATTAATTACTCACCCCCATGCTGTACCAACCCCGTAAGACCTTCGTTCGTCTTCGGAACACAAATGAAGATATTTTTGATTAAATTTGAGAGCTGTATAACTACCACATTGGCTCCTAAAGGACTGCCTCTTGACGGCCCAGAAAGTCAATGAAGAAAATGTTTAAATATCCCAAGTGACTACCGTGGCTCAACTATATGTTTATCAAGCGACGCGAATACTTTTTGTGCGAAAAAACAAACAAAAATAACGAGTTTATTCGACTATTTCTTTTCTTCCTTGTAGGCCAGAACGAGACTTCCTTAGATTTCCACGACGCATGTGCGAGATTTGCGATCTGCTCACACCAGCTTACACCACTTCAGATCGCAATTCTCGCGCATGCGTCGTGGAAATCTAAGGAAGTCTCGTTCTGGCCTACAAGGAAGAAAAGAAATAGTCGAATAAACTCGTTATTTTTGTTTGTTTTTTCGCACAAAAAGTATTCGCGTCGCTTGATAAACATATAGTTGAGCCACGGTAGTCACTTGGGATATTTAAACATTTTCTTCATTGACTTTCTGGGCCGTCAAGAGGCAGTCCTTTAGGAGCCAATGTGGTAGTTATACAGCTCTCAAATTTAATCAAAAATATCTTTATTTGTGTTCCGAAGACGAACGAAGGTCTTACGGGGTTGGTACAGCATGGGGGTGAGTAATTAATGACTTAATTTTCATTTTTGGGTGAACTAACCCTTTAACGCATCTGAAAACCCACAAGGTGTATAGGTTTGTTTGTTTTTTTTTTTTTTCTAAGCAAGCTGCATGCTCATGAATCCTTTCATTAACCAAAGTGTAAACACAATGTAAATTAGAGCTGGGCAATATGGCCCAAAAAAAATGGATCACGATAATTTGTTTTTATATCAGTTGATATCGACACTTATCACGATAAATGTCAAATTCTTATTTCTTTCAAGTTTAAAGGCAGATTTTTGCTCCTAAGTGAAAATTGTATAAACCAGAGCGTTAATTATGGTTTTAAATACTCCTTATTGTCAGAACATATCATGACAAACACTTGCCAAACAGGTGAACATACATACATAATAATATGAGGTAGAACATTCAAAACATTTTTCATTAAAATAAATATTTGAATAGAAAAGTATTTCTTCAGCAGTTTGCAGTGCAGGCTGCAATATTAAAATTACATGTTTTGTCTCGAAATGCATATTTGACAGTGAGTTGTAAATCTGCATCCTAACTCAAGCTAATACTAAGCTAATGTTACATTTATGTTCATTAACAAAAACAGTAACATCTGTTTTTTTTTTTTTTTTATAAATGTAACGACCACATTTTTATTTGGTAAAATGTAATATTCTGACTGTTTGAATTTTATAAAAATTAACCATTGGTTATCCAGTATCATGCATTTAGATCAAGATGACCACAGATAAACCAGGCATAGCCTATTACTTAGCACCTCACTATTATGGCAAAATGTAACTTTATGGCTTCTGTGGTATTGAGTAGCCTGTCAGTTAAATACATTATTAAATACTGTACTAATATTCCATTAGTCATTTAATACATTGACTACTCTACATTAATAATATTATACAATTCAATATGTATATCCCACATTTCATGGTGCAGTTAGCCTAATATTACTAGGCTAACCTTACAGTAAATCCATGGTAGGCTAAATGGATTCAGTATCAATTCAGATTCTGACTGTATCGTTGCACGCAGTGTTTCTCTTTGTCAGCGGTGTTTCATCTGCCTTTAAACTGGTTTAAACTTGACATTTATGTTCTTCGCTGAACTCAAGCGCTTCTCACTGGATCTCGTGAGCGAGATGATCAGATTAACCGTGTCTGTGTGAGCTTGCGCTGCGCTGCCGTTTGGACTTTGAGCCGAGCGGATAAATCCGTGTGGCGCCCGTGGTTCAACTGAGTTTCGTTCCGCTTTTGCCGCATTTCATTATCAAACATTTATCAACCTCTTGATATCGTTTTATCGAGAAAAATTATATCGCGAAAATTATCGTTATCGTTTTATCGCCCAGCACTAATGTAAATAATAGATTCCTTGTACAATTAATGGGGACCTATTTTGCCTATTTTCAGATGTAATATAAGTCACAAGTGTCCCCAGAATGTGTCTGAAGTTTCATCTCAAAATACCCTATAATTTATTACACCATGTTGAAAATGAACATTTATGGCTAGGAGAAAAAACGTGTGGTTTTGTGTGCGTCTCTTAAATGCAAATGAGCTGCTGCACCCAGCCCAGTTTCCAGAAAAGGGGGGAACCTTTAAATCTCTGAAAAGAATGAAAAGGAGTCGGACACTGATAAAGGAGAGACCCCGGCAGAAGCAACAACTTTGAGAATAAACCAGGAAGTTTAGTTGAGTTTTCAGCTGCTTTGCGACGATAGATGAGCAACACACACGCACAAATACAGTTACAATGTTCGCTATGTACTATAACGAAACAAAATACACAAACATGTTGCATCATGTTCACTTATTAATTGTTATACAGGTGCTCGTGGCAAAGTGACAGAATGCCTACCGAACTAGAAATATGCTGCATGTAGAGAGAAAAGGAATTATTTTAATTATAGTTGTAATTTCGGTAAACACTACTGCCTAATGCAGTATTTAGAGTCCACCAGCAGTATTGGTCAGGGCCTAAGCCAGTGGTTCTCAAAGTGTGGGGCGCGGGAGATCAGCAGAAGTTGATGGAAAATAAAAAATTGAAAATAACATTTGCAACGCCATTCGAGTGTGTGTATACCAGTTAGCGCTCTGCCTTAATAAAGTGGCATTGAACTGCAATTACACCGAATCGTTCTTCTTCAGACTGTTGACTTGTCACCATTGGAACTTGGAACACAACATTGCAAAGTTGCTCGCTACAGAAAAGCACCTCTTTAGCGACCCGAATCACAAGATGTGATTGCGAACGCGCAAGCCACTCCGCTGCTGTGTGTGTTCTGGTGAGAAGACAAACAAGAAGCTGAGATTGTAATGTGAGGTGCTGTCCAAAGCAGTTTTATATATAATATTTAAATATTTTTGTTTATTTAAATTAAAAGTTAGGCTAATATTCTGTATTATTCTCTCTTACTGTTATATTAAAAATAATGACATTACAAAGTGAAACTATTGCAGGTGTTTTTCATTGCACGTTTTTAAGTTTAAACTTTTTGATTTATTAATTTTTAGATTTTTTATTGTGGGACAGATTTTTGAAAAGGTTTAAAGGGCGGAGTGACAAAAAGTTTGAGAACCACTGGCCTAAGCAACGGAACGTGACATAGAATGTGTGGTTGAGTAAACACTGCCGACATTTATATTCAGACACCATGTAACATTGAATTTTGCTTAACAGGTCCCTTTTAAGACTGATTTTTTTTTTTTTTTTGCAAGAGTACTGGGCTTGCACTTTAGAGATTGACATATTTAGTGATTATAAATGGAGGGGTCTCATCTTGCTTTTTATATCACCTATTCACAATCTGAATACAAGTTTAGTGTTTCATGCAGATAAGTACACTACAAAGTCTCTGGATTGAAAACTGTATTAAAAATGCGCGTTTGAATCAGAAACTGGAAATACTAGGGGTGTAACGGTACATGTATTCGTATTGAACCGTTTCGGTTCGAGGCTTCCGGTTCGGTACGCATACAAACCGAACGATTGCTTGGACCATTTTTCTTGCCGGCAAAATTCGTGCTGACGCGGCCAACACAACGTTGCGCAACATCCAAATGGCAAGGGTAATGACATTTTGCATTTAAATGTCTTTTTGGTCACTTTAATAGCCTACAGAAGGATAATCCAAATATAATTTCACTCACCGGGGGCCCGTTCTTCGTACGTCGCTAGCTCAGTTAGCTGGATTTGATTGTTGGCGATTTACGTACCGAACCGTGATTTTTGTGTACCGTTACACCCCTAGGAAATACAGTACAGAGAAACACGCCGGTTTTTGGTACCGGCGACTACTGAAATCTTGGTACTGTGATAGCTCTAATTTACAATGCCTTTATTAGCCATTTACAGTCTTTATGGTGGTTTGTTTGCATCCATCCAACACAACTAGAGATCATCAAACTGCTTTTGCAAGTTCAAAGCATACATCAAAACAAGTTCAACTGAAAATAGTTTTCCACCTCGGTTCACAGCCATCTCACTACAGCATGGCCTGCCTTGTATTCTCAAAGTTCACACAAACATGCCTGCGTGGTGAAAAAGAAGACCCCTCCTGAGAAAGATTTATAGAGAGACACAGCAAACATGGGGTTTGGCATTAAAAGCGTGTGTTATCAGCAGGGTGGGGTCAGTGCACACAGATCACTGACCGAGGAGCCCAACTGCTTCAAATCAACTAGATATGGCCACACAGAGCGAAAAACAAGTGTTGAGATTTAAACTAGAGGCTTTCTGAAAAAAGGGAAGTATAAAGTCTAGAAGGTCACAACAAGCTCTTAAGTGCAACAATCTATAAATTACCAAGCTATAGACCATATCTGGAAGAAATAATGTTAGTATCAGTACTGGGTAGTAGAAAAATGGACTCCTCATTCCATCATGATTCTTCTAGTGCTTCTAGTAAATCTATGTGGCATTGATTCAACAAAGTGCTGAAAGCATTCTTTAGAAATGTTGGCCCATATTGATAGGATAGCATCTTGCAGTTGATAGAGATTTGTGGGATGCACATCCAGGGCACTAAGCTCCCGTTCCACCACCACATCCCAAAAATGCTCTATTTGGTTGAGATCTGGTGACTGTGGGGGCCATTTTAGTACAGTGAACTCATTCTCATGTTCAAGAAACCAATTTGAAATGATTCAAGCTTTGTGACATGGTGCGTTATCCTGCTGGGGGGTCTTCTGCTGTTGTAGCCCATCCACCTCAAGATTGTGCATGTACTTCAAGGTGTACAAGTACAGTGTGTACAAGGGGTTGTGTAACGAGTGGTTATTTCAGTCAAAGTTGCTCTTCTATCAGCTTGACTCAGGCGGCCCATTCTTCTCTGACCTCTAGCATCAACAAGGATGTTTTTCCCTTTTCACACCATTTTTTGTAAACCCTAGAATTGGTTGTGCGTGAAAATCCCAGTAACTGAGCAGATTGTGAAATACTCAGACTGGCCCGTCTGGCACCAACAACCATGCAACACACAAAATTGCTTAGGAAGAGATGGATATTTGCTTCAAGAAGTGATAGGCTAAGGGCTCGTTCTTCGTACGTTGCTTAAAACATCCGAGATCAAATGAGACATCCAAGATAATATTTTCGTGCTAATCATGATCCGGCTAATTGGGTTCTTCAAACACTCCTGCCGGTTATGATTAGTATAGCTGGATTGAGTTATCTGAAATAACTGTGCGTTCTCGCGTTGGTATAAAAGGGGACATCTATTGATGGCAGAACCAGTGATCAGCAACGCTGCTATTGGCTGTTCAGCATGGCCAAAGAACACGCCCAGTTTTTTCTCCCAAGCAGAACAAGAGCTTTTAATGGAAAGTTATGCTGAATTTCAGTCTTTAATTAAAACGCCAGGGAACAACTCAGTGTGCAAAAGCCAGGAGAGAGCGCTGGCAAAAGTAGAAGACAAATTAAATGCGTTTGTGGTGGCCATGTTAGATGTTTTAATACTTTTTTATTATTATTTTATTTTCATAATTACTTTGTTCATTGTAATGTCAGAGTCACCACACTATAATGAACATGGTGAAAGTGAAGTACAATAATATTCTACCTAATGGTAATTTTTACTAGGCCTTATAGGCCTACTAGTCTCTTTTAAAAAGGCACTGTTAAATAAATGATTGTCTGTTGATAAAAGCAACCAGGAAAAAGGAGAAAAAAATGATCTTGGGTCTTAAATGGCTTGCAAATGGCAAAAAAAAAAAAAAAACTAAGAGCACGAGGTAAACTTTGTGAATGGCACGACAGAAAGCTTATCAAGTTCTCCGCATCTCCAATAGTGTAAAGGAAGCCTCTCGCAAATAATTTTAGGGCAATGCAAACATTTTGTGCTGTTGTTAAAGCCTGACATTGAATCGAACATTAATGTGCACTTCCAACAAAATAATAACATATAAACGACACCCTCACGGCGGTCGTTTTACGAGAAAAATAAATGAATCTCAGAAATTAGGCTAGCTACACTATCGCGCTGCGCTAAAGGACTTCCCGTATCAGCAGTTGCTATGACAGCAAGTCCAGGATGAGCGTCAAAGGACCAAACAATCCAAGATCATGGCAAATCGCCAACAATCAAATCCAGCTAACTGAGCTAGCGACGTACGAAGAACGGGCCCCCGGTGAGTGAAATTATATTTGTATTATCCTTCTGTAGGCTATTAAAGTGACCAAAAAGACATTAACTCCAGCGTCACCAAAATTTAACTATCAGTGTCACCAAACTGCTCCATCCCCAAAACGTTCATACGTATGGCGGTCAGAGTTTGTGTGCAGGTATACAAATTTCCCCATCAGATTTGTTTTTATAAATCACAATTTATGCGTCGAAAGTAGCTCTTTCAGGGCCTGTTTTGTGAGTACACAATGGTTATAAACGAGGCCCCTGGAATCCACTGAAGACAGCAGTGGTAGATGATCGCAAGATCTGCTCCATGGTCAATAAAAACCCATTCACAACATCCGGCCAAGTGAAGGAGACTCCAGGAGGGCAGACTGATCTCATGAAGTAGCGCGTGTATGACACGCCAATTCGTATTTCCATTTTTGGCGTGCTATCAAGACGCATAATCGCTTTTCAGCGTGTTTATGAACGCCGTTGACTTAAAGTTATTACTGTATATATAAATATATGACCTACCTCAACCCCGTCCCTAAACCTAACCGTCACTGGGATTAATGGCATTTATGAGTGTTCCCTTACCATCCTAGGAAAAAAAGAGATCGCTCCACAGATGTAGATCGACATTTTGCTTCGTTTCGCACGGGCATTTGACGGCGTGTACAGACACGCGGAATCACTCAGACATTAATGGCGTAGACATACACGCAGATAGCTCAAAATGCGTAGATAACATGTGTCATTGTCAAAGTCTACAATCAAGAAAAGACTTCACGAGAGCAAATACAGAGGGCTCACCACAAGGTGCAAACCATTCATAAGCATCAAGAATAGAAAGGCCAGATTAGATGTTTGGCAAAAAACAAAAACAAAAAAAACACAACATCTAGAAAGCCTGACCAGTTCTGGAAAAGCATTCTTTGGACAGATGAAACTAAGATCGACCTGTACCAAAATGACGGGAAGAAAAAAGTTTGAAGGCGGCTTGGAACAGCTCATGATCCAAAGCATACTACGTCTATGTAAAACATGGTGGGGGCAGTGTGAGGGTATGGGCATGCATGGCTTCCAGTGGCACTGGATCACTGGTGTTTATTGATGATGGGATAGAAGACAGAAGCAGCCGGATTCTGGAGTGTATAGGAATATACTGTCTGCCCAGATTAAGCCGAATGCAGCAAAGTTGATTGGATGGCGTTTCACGGTACAGATGGACAATGATCCAAAAAATACTGCAAAAGCAACCCAGGAGTATAAGGAAAAGAAGTGGAAATATTCTGCAATGGCCAAGCCAATCACCTGATCTCAACCCGATCGAGCATGCATGTCACTTGCTGAAGGCAAAATTAAAGGCCCACGAACAAACAACAACTGAAGACAGCTGCAGTTGAGGGCTGGCAAAACATCACAAAACAGGAAATCCAGCCTTTGGTGATGTCCATGGGTTCCAGAATTAAATTTCAGCCCCTGGAAATGGGGGGACTGTGTGTAAAAAAAAGAATTGTAGTTCCTAAAATGTTAATTTGCTATTTTTGTTCAACGCCTTGAATGAATCAATTTGAAGTGCAGACTTTCAGCTTTAATTCGTTTAATTTTATTCAGGTGGTATACAAAGGCAAAAGTATGGAAATTGTGCCCGTGTCCAAATATGTACCTAACTTTATATCATAACTCTGAGAAATTGAGGATGTTTCAGCCACACTAAGGCTTTTGGCCCTCATAACAACAAGTGCATTTTTAATTCACCTCCCTTTGAATCATCTTCAAGTGCCTCTTCATGACTAAGGCTGGAACGACACATTAACATCGATTGTGTCAATTACGCACTTTGTGTTCATCCCAGGTCAAGTTTAACAACAAAACTCTAGAGAAGATGCTAATGGCTAGTATGGCAGCTTTGCTTAATACGGTAGCATTCATACAGCATTTAGTTTTTTTTACGTGCAACAACCCCATTCTATAACCGAATTGACACTGCAAATTTGTAGGGCTGAGAACCGCATTCTCGACAAACCCATACTAATTGCCTGCATTGTCATATAATGTGAGAGCCACAGTGAACTGTATAATCATTAGGGATGCACCGATATGAATATTTTGGTCAATACTGATAATTCTTTATTTTTGAAAGCTGATAACCGATATTGGACGATTTTTTGAGAGCAAAAATAAAAGTCTCAACATTAAAGCCATGTCCCAGGCAAATAATTATGTTCTCATTATTGTTTTAAATGTAGCCTATATGACTAGGCCTGTCGCGATAGTCAATAAATCAATTAATCGCACAATAAAAAAAAAAAAATTAAAAATGAGCTCAATAATTTTTCCGGCTGGGATTATTTCCATTTGCATGCTTGTTTCTTTTCCTCGTATCTCTCTCTCTACCAAACAGACTGGCTCTCTCAGAGACTCTCGGTTCCTTAGCCTAGGAGGAGTGAACTAGAGCTTATTCTCTACCCGAGCCCAAACTTGACCCGACCCCGACACTATCCTTGGGCCAGGCCCTTGATCTAGAGACGTGCACTCCCAACACAATAGAGTGCGGCGTGGCATTAGACCTGATGGCCGAGTGCGAGCGGTAATGCACTCACTCTGTGTGTGCGGATTTCGGGAGAATAAACAGTTTTGCGACACAAATGTAAATGAAAAAAGAAAGGAAGAAAAAATAAATAAAAGGACATTGACCATGTCTATCAGTTGGATTTTTCTCCAGTAACAAAAGCCGCACCCTGTGAAAAGAACCTAGCCTGACTCCGTCAGACTTCATACTTCCGCTCTTATTCAGTTCGCTACTGTACTCAGTCTGAGACATTGAAATGTCTCTCAGTTTCTCTCCGGCCTGAAAACAAACAGAGGGCGGGTTGAGAGCAGTGACGTAGACACTAAGCACAGAGTTTAAGATTGTATTTTAGGTTAGGGAAATTGAAAACGGCCGCGGATATGGAGACTCGGGATACAATTCGCTCTGTTGTGGAGAATATTCCCACCATTTGCAAACTGAAGCCCGAACAAGAGAAGCGTTTGTTAAACAATTTGAAATGGAGGTGATGATGTGGCCCTTCTCCTTCTCCCGAAAAGTTTAATTTATCAACTATTACCCATCGCCAAAGGCCAGCAAGGTGGTAGTTGTGATTGTGTCCCCCATGGTTGCAATCATGGAGGATCAGGTTAAGGAGGCAGCAAAACTCAGTCAGTCATGTGGTTTTGGTTTTGCATCATGCATGCGTTTACAGAAGTTCGATGCGGCTGAGCTGGCGAATAACACGTCATCACCTAACGTTATGTGATTGGCTTACAGGTAACCAATGATTTTATACTCTAGACAAGCACCCCCACCACCCGCGAGAAAAAAACACTTTTCAATTATGCCATGCCAGACAAATCCACTCACAGGGAACACATTGGCCACATTGTATAACAAACTCCCATACAGCAAACAGCAGGTTGACACATGGCATGTGACACACTGAGGCAGAAAGACCTTCAGACCATTTCCCTGTACAAGATTTCAGACAAGTGAGAATGTGTGAGAAATTTTATGTCACTGACAATGGTTAAAGGGAGAGCTTCCTTGAAAAAAAAGTGCCTTTTACCTTTACATTTTTGCAAACCTAAAAAAATAATAAATAAAACACTGCAGGTTCCAGCTGAAATGAACACTAGTGGCAGTAAAAAAAAAAAAAAAAAAAAAAACACCAATATTTACTCTATTGCGATTGCAGAGGCAGATGATCTATTAATAAAGACTTTTTCTGTGATTTTTCTTTCTTGTAGTTATGACCTTAAAAGTCAAAACACTTTGGTCATAATAACACTTTTTCACACACCGTGTGCATGATTAGTTAACAATTACTTTGTTTTAAATATCAAATAACAAGCTCAAAATGTCTTTTTGTCTTCCAAATGTCAGTCTTTTCTTCTCATGTAGTAAAATTGCTCAGTAGCTCACCTGGTACTGCACTGCACTTGTGTTTAGTGTACAGTACATTAGTAGTTTTATTATAACCGGGTAAATTATTAACCTTTTAAACTAGACACTTCATATTCAGTATGTATGTACAAAAAATGGGCCTATCTAAGCAGAATCTCAGAAACGGCTGTTCCTCAGTGCGGTCAGAGTTGAGAAACAGAGAGAAAGGCTGAAACTTATACAGAAGATTCATTCTCTCTCTTTGACATTCAGAGTTCCTCTCTATGAGAAAATTACAATGATTTTAATCCATCTAAAATTTTGCACCCTTGGTGAGCAAGAGCCTTCTTTTAAAAACATACAAAATAAAAATTGCTTTAGAGTTTGGTTCACTGATTAAGTGTTATTGCCTGACCTACTAATTATTTTGAATTGCGTTCAGGTTAATATTGCTGTCTATTACTATTATTGTTATATTAGTGCATAACTACAAATTATGAAGTATAAATAATAAACAAATGAAAAGACAGAATAATAAAATAGCAATTAAAAACTGTTTATATTATAAAAGATATTTAAAAAAAATAAATATGCATTTCATATATTGTTATTTTACACTATCACAAGGTTTTAGTGTCCATGTGTTCAGATTTACTTTGTGATTATGTAAACTTTACAGAAATTCAAAAACCAAGTTAAAAACCAGAAGAAAGAAGATATCCAACACGTGAAGGACCTTCACAGAACTTTCCTGGAACTCCATGACATCATCAGTGACTGGCCAGTTCTTTGAGACTCCAACCACCCACTGAAGGGAGAGCCATGAATGAGCTCAGAGCCAATGAGAATCATTATTTCAGTTTTATCCCAAAGGAGCTCATCCTATTATGGTTTTACCATGACCCCGGGACCAACAGCAGTGAAAAGAATAAAGAATCTCCTCTAACCCACCACCGCGTCTGCTCCATTACCTTTACCACAGCAGTTAACTCTCACTCATAGCAAACACGTCGGAAGACCTTGTGCTCCAGCACGGATCACTCAGGATGCGCCTTGCTTTTTAGAACTAGATTAGAATAAAAGTGAATATGGTGTTATGTCAGAAGAATTGCCAAGTAAAAATGAGGCTTAAAGGACAGACGGACTTTATTAAATAGCAAAACAATTATTTGCTCGTTCTACACGGTTCTTAAATGGCTAATTGATGGATGAGATGCATGTTTGCCAACTAGTG
Source organism: Pimephales promelas (assembly GCF_016745375.1). The sequence goes on from NW_024121421.1 coordinate 2,841,262, forward strand.
GTTAAATTTCCAATTTTAATATTAAAGGGATACTTCACCACTGGAAAGATGAATGTGTATTTAAAATGGGTCATTTATGTAGAAGAAATTATTTTTGAATTTGGAACTTTCTAAACTGAGAAAAGCCGGAAAATGTATTTTTGGCATGAGGATGAAAGACAAAAACTCCCAGAATGCACTTGCTTCGCAGCCCAAGGAGGCCACGCCTACCGGTAACAGAGCGCAGTAGTTAAACAACAAGTCTAGGCTACTAGTGAGTCTCCGTGATGAGTCTTACCCGGGATTTCGAGATGGCACAAAATTTCCAGGATCCGGCTTTTCTGTTCTACAGTCGCCATTCATTAGGTTTACTGTGGCGAGCAGGACGAGACTGAGGGCCACGGCGCGAGGCCGGTGCAAGATTACTGATGAGCGACACCTGTGAGACGCACCGGTCTCATATCTCTCACGGAGGAGCGGGAATTTTCTTAGCAATGTTAAAACCCACATCAGCTGATCATATGAAGCTGAATCCCAGTGAAAAGAAGTAAAACTTCTTTCCCCTCACTGCTCTTCTCCTCCGTTTCTGCTGCTTTCAGCTGGCTCTGAACTAAAACGCGCTGTGGAAACGCGTTGGCCTAGTACTTTGTCCCTCTTTGCCATTATAGTTTTTCAAGATTGTGGAACTACATGAAAGCCTCAATGGACCTACCTATCCCATCTATATAAAGATAATAAATTCTTCGTTTAGGAGGATAAGTCAGATAATTGGCGGAGGTATTTGTACACCACTGAGGACATATTTATGAACAAAAATATTGATTTTAAATAATAAAATACATAAAAAAGTACTCATTGTCCCTTTAAAAATAAACTGAATGATATACAGCTTTATTATGGATGCAATTAAGATACAAGTTTTACACACACCACATTTATATTTTTTTATAAGCAATCTGTAAGAAATGAATTGCCATCAATGTTGAGATGCAATATTATCAACAACTGAAAGCTATATGATACAAACAAACAACTAGTCCTCAAATTCTGTCAAGTAATGTTAAGTTTACTGATAAATTGATAGTCAGATGAAACAAAACAAACATAAACCCTGTAACTTGATTGCTCTAACCTTTATCAAAACAGAAGTCCATTTCATGTACTTCTTTATTGTAACTTCCTATAGCATTTGCATTCTGCAAACTGTTACCTAAAGCTAGGCTATGTGTTTGCAATTGATTGCAATTGGGCAGTACATTGTCGACTACTACTCGACTAAATGCAGCCAGAGCACAACTGATTGAAACCAAAACCAAAAGGTACTACAAAACAATGAGATGTCATGGCCAAACACATTCATCTGACATTTCGTACATGGCCCAACCGCTTAAAAAAAAATGTAATACCATTGTAGTGTCAAAAAGTGTGCAGCTTGTTTTTTGTTGGCTGGTAAGCTGATCAATCAATACTGAAATACATTTTAAATAGGCTAAATGTGTGTGTGTGTGTGTGTGTGTGTGTGTGTGTGTGTGTGTATTATAAATTAATAGCATTTTCTAATATCCTCTTCCCACAGCTCTTCAAAAAACTTCCCAGCCAAAGACTGTGGTATTTCTGAGCTAATGCCTCTCTCTCTCTCCTTCAGGTGATTTGTCTCCAGATAAGGGCCATGCCAAAGAGGATACCTGTCCCACACTCCAGCCAAAACCAACCCACCAGAGTACCTCTGAACATTCAAACTAAGAGTATCAGTTAACCTGCTGGGGTTCAGTTTTGTCTCACTGCAATTAGATGGAGACAACCCAAACACAGCAATCAAACTATTCCCTCTCAAATCAATATAAAATTATTATATTAAATATCATATTTACACAGGGGGCAAAAAAAAAAATCAGCCATAGACTGCTGTAAAAGGAAAAAAAAACTGTCATAAAAAAAAAAAGATTGTCATTTCATGAAATGACTGGACTATTGGAAGCAGAATTTGAGGTAGCATTGTTTTGACCCTAAGATTCCAGCAGCTTGTTGACCGGGTTGTCCACCTACTGTAGGTTGTGATCCTCAGACATAGAATTAATTTTTAATTTTTATATGACAACCTTTTACAGCAGCAGCCCATGTCTGCTAAACCCCCTTTGCCCCTGGGTAATTAGCAAGTGCCTGATTTACACTTTCTAATTAACTGTTATTCATTTTTGCATTTTAGTCTATCTTCTATATATTCTATCTAAACAATGTCTCATTACAATGGCAGCTGCTGTATAATAAATCGCATACTAAACGAATAAATGTAAAGGGTTTAGGCTAGCTAATTAGTCAACAAGCCAAAGCAGCACAACATGGCATTATATGTAATGAAACATGTCTTGCAAGAAGAAAAACAGATCCATATCAGGCACAAACTTTGGTTAGATGACATATCTGGATTAAAACACTTTTTGTATAATACAAAATATTAATTTACATCTGACCTTCCATTTGGAAAAGGCCAGTTTTTTTACTTTTCCTCATTCCCAACAAAATCAAACATGGCATAATGTTCAGGGGCCCGTTTCAATAAGGAGGTTCAACCAACTCTGAGTTAAAGCTTGAACTCAGAGTTGACTTACCCTGAGATGGGAAACTCTGAGTTTTCGGTTTCAGAACAGCTGAAATGAGTTAGTTCAATCAACTCTGAGTTGACTGACTCTGAGTTAAGCGCGTGCACCACAACTATAAAAAGCCATTATCAATGGAGCGCAGATATTATGAGTCACCATGGCAACAGCCAGACAAAAAGAGGTGTCGTGTGTGATTAATTACCAAGTAATCTAAATATTGTACTTTAATTAAAGGGATTACTCTTAATTCTTCTGTAATTTAAAATAAAATATGATGCAATTAAATTAAATAGGCTACTGCATAAACTATAGACCAATTCAGTATAAAACAATAGCATACATTTTAACATACATTTTTAAAAGGTATATTTTTTATGTAACCTTCTCCCTCTACACACTTTGATCAATTCAAGAATAATTCATGCAATATTGTTAATTTGAAAGCATTAAAACTGCCGTTTCTTGTCTCTCCTCCTTGTAGGCCTATTGTTCAAGTGGTTGAGGTTGATATAGGATTTAGCAATTAGTAATATGTAGACCAATACTTTCTAGAGAGAGTAGCCTAATTATTACATTAATCTAACTACACCGTTGAAGATGTCATTTGTAGTTAATAATTCATAACTATTTTAGAGTAACTTACTGTAGAGGTGAAACTGGAAGAATGTTATTCAACCTAAAGTAGGTTACTATTACTTTGATAAATTTTTACTTAAGTAAAAGTAAAAATACCAGTCTAAAAATCAACTCAAGTAAAAAGTAGTTAATTTAAAACATGACTAAAAGTTGCTGAGTAACTTGTTTAACAGCGGGGGTGGGGTGGGGGACTCCCCCATGTGGGGAGAGTTTCACAGTATGAGAACCGTCACAGAAAATATCACGGTTTATGGTATTAAACAATTATTAAATATATAAACTGCATTCTTAAATTATGGTTATTATTATCATCAGTTAAAATGACAGTTAAATAAATTAAACATTTGTTCAATAAAACATCTAATCAACTAACTTCAATAATTGATTATGAATAAGATTAACATCTTATTTTTTATCATTAATAACTTATTAAATTATGAGTTCTATTAAATGTTCTTTATTCCAATTTTTTTTAATGATTTAATAGAAATATATTATCAAAAACGGTGGTAATCAAATAAAAGTTTAGCAAACGTTTTAAATCCTTTTATTTTTTTGGCAAAGTGCTGCAAAACAGATTTAGTCAATTAAACCATGGACAAACAATATATATTCCTTAAAGAATGTGTAAATACATTTTAATATTATTGTTGGTGTTTAAACAGCACTTCCTCTTTAAAAAAGGGTAGGAGACTGCAATAAACTCTGGGTTTACTGAAGAAAACCTGCTGCCGACCAGGTTAGGTTCACAGAGTAAGTTACCATGGTAACTGACTCTGAGTACAAGTTACCTCTCTTTCAGAAACGGGCTTGACTTACTCTGCTTTCTCAGGTTTAACTTACCTCCCTTTCTGAAACGGAAAACCCAGAGTTTCCCTCATTTCAGGGTTAACATACTCAGAGTTTTCACTTAACCTCCTTTCTGAAACAGGCCCCAGTTCTGCTCTTGAAGTCAGTTTTATTTTACTACTACATTTTCTAGAAGTAACTTCCATCATTTTTAGAAACGCGTTTCATAAAAAGCAGGCAAACAAACAAGTGACATTGCCTCACTGTATTCAGAAGTGTTTCAGGGAGTTGCCAGGGTGGAATCATTCAGGATATGTTACTAATAATAGATTTTACTCCAGATTTTTCCCTCACGACACAGACACGAAACGAAAGAGTGGTTCTCTTACGAGAGGTTCTCTCGTATTGCGTAAGCTAGCTTACGCTACGGGAAAGATTCATCTTTGCTGAGAAGTTGAAGCCAAAAAATTATTCCATAATTTTGTAATCATTGTCAACGCAGTCTCTTCTGAGGCAGACCATGAGCGGGCTAGCTAGCGGCTCATTGGTTCGCTCAGAGAGAATGCACGAACCTATGGGAGAGCGGCGCTGAGTCCGCGGCCAATGAGCGGACGGCGCTCGCTTACTGCGTCACAGCCCGCCAAAAGGGGCGTGGCTACAGTGTATAAAGGTCGCTCTCCCAGCTCGTTCGTTGATTCTTGTTCATTCAGCGAGCTACACGCATCCGCTGTTCTGGGAAGAAGCCGCCGTCGTTGAGAAGGCACCGTCTAGCGAGCTCCGGAGTCTGAGGAAGCCGGCCGTCTGCCACCTTCAGCCGCCCAGCAAGCTAGCGCCATCCGACGCGTATCCTTTCTTATTATTCCTGCTAAAAGAGCACGAGCGTCTTTTTAAAGATGCCTCGTAATTCCTGCGGCTCTTGCCGCTCTCCGCTCGAGGATGGAGACCGCCACCCCATCTGCGCTCTCTGCCTCGGAGTGGAACACGCAGAACTCGCCCTCGCCAACGGAGGATGCGACCACTGCGAGGACCTGCCGCTGTCAACCCTGCGGGCTCGACTACAGGCGGTCAAAACCGCTCCAGCGCCGCCTCTAACTTCGCCGCGGAAGAAGAAACGCCGCTCCCAGAGGCCGCCGGAGCCCTCTGCGGATCCATGTGGGCCGCCGCCGCCGCCCACCGACCGCTCTCCCTCTCCGCCCCTGCCGGACTTACAGTTGCCGCCGAGTGGCCGCTCTGTCGCCTCCGAGGACACCGCGGATGAGAAGGACTCTTGTTCGCTGCACGCTTCGGACAGCGAGGATTGGTCGTCGATCGGCTCATCGACTAGAGAGTCTGCGGGGACCCGCGCCGGCATCGAGGAGGAACTAACGCGCCTCCTTTCTCAGGCCGTTAGCCGCCTGGGTCTCGAGTGGTCTCCTCCCCCTGAGCAACCACCGAACCGCATGGATGGAAAGTTCCTGCACCGGCGCCCGCCCCCGCTTGCAGCCGGGCTGCACCCTTCCTGCCTGAGCTTCACAGCGAGCTCACGAAGTCCTGGAATGCTCCTCTCTCGGCTCGTAATCGCTCTGATGTGTCCGCTTCGCTGCGCTCAGTGGACGGAGCTGCCGAGAAGGGTTATACTGCTATGCCGCCCGTCGAGGACTCGGTCGCCGCTCATCTCTGCCCGCCCTCTGCTAGATGGCGGTCTGCTCATACGCTTCCCTCAAAAGCGTGCAGAGCGACCTCCAACTTTCATGCCCGCGCCTATTCCGCCGCCGGTCAGGCCGCTTCAGCGCTGCATTCGATGTCTGTCCTCCAGGTGCTCCAGAGCGACATCTTGTGTGAAATGGCGAGCAGCGGGAGGCAACCGCTCGTCCTTTCGGATCTAAGAAGCGCTACGGATCTTTCCCTTCGCGCCACTAAAGCCGCCGCACAAGCTCTAGGGAGATGCATGGCCGCCCTCTGTGTCGCCGAGAGACACTTATGGCTCACGCTGACCGACATGGGAGAGTCAGAACGTGCCGCGTTCCTCAACGCGCCTATTTCCCCCACCGGGCTCTTCGGATCCGCCGTCACGGGCATCGTTGACCGCTTCTCCGAAGTTCAAAAAGCGACTCAGGCCATGAACTTGTTCCTGCCCCGCCGCTCGAGTTCTTCGACGGGCCGTTCTCACGAGCCGCCTGCCAGAACCACACAGCAGCGCCCGCCTCAGCAAGCTCAGCAGCCCCAGCGTAGACAGGGCGGCCGCCCTCGCTCTCGCTCAGACAGCCGCCGCAGACAGCCTCCGCCCCGGGGGCCTCGACCCAAGATCACGCTGAAGCCTGATCAACAGAAGTCTGCCTAGCACAGCTGAGAAAAAGACGGTTTTCTCCCGCTGCGGCCGGACCGCCGTCAAAGCTTCGCCCACTGTTAGTCCCCGTCTCACCGCTGACTACAGTAGTGTTTACCGCCACAAACAAGCCGGTTTCCCTGCCCGCTTGCGAGCGACTAAAAGCCGTTTTCACGGCTACCCAGAGAGTTCACAAAAGAGCATAAAAGCCTCAAGTGTAAAAAACGTGCCCACAACCATGTGCTCACGTACACACACAAGCACTTTATGCCCAGGGTCTCTCGCAGAGCCCATTCTCACGGAGCGTGCACTTTCCGCTCCAGCAGCAGAGAACATAAGCACGCCCACGAGCCCGTGCGCGTGTCCCCCCTCTGCCCGCTCTGTCTCAAGGCCCTTAAACTCCTCTCTGAGTGTAAGTCCCGTTGCCTTCCACATTATAAGCGAGCCCACACCCAGTGTCCAGCCCGCAATGTGCAGCAATCAGGGCGAAATCGCCATTCAACCACTAGCCGTATGCTACAAAGCGTGGGAAGCCATCCCCGGCATCTCCCCGTGGGTTTTAAGCATAATAAAGAATGGTTATCGATTACAGTTTCGTCGCCGCCCGCCACGCTCGCGCGTGCGGCTCGAATCCACTGTCAGCCCGGCTGCTATGAACACGCTTCGCTTAGAAATAGCCAAGCTACTGCAGAAGGGCGCTATAGAGAGAGTCCCGCCATCTATGACCGAGTCGGGGTTTACGGCCGTTATTTTCTGGTCCCCAAGAAAGACGGCGGCCTCAGGCCGATCTTAGATCTCAGGGCTTTGAACAAAGCGCTCATGAAGAGACCGTTCAAAATGCTCACAGTCAGGAAACTCCTCGCGCACGTCCGCCAGGGGGACTGGTTCATCTCTCTAGACCTGAAAGACGCCTATTTTCAGATCCAGATAAACCCTCATCACAGGCCATTCCTACGTTTCGCCTTCGAGGGCCAAGTTTACCAGTATGCCGTTCTCCCGTTCGGCCTATCCTTAGCACCCCGTACGTTCACGAAGTGCATGGATACAGCGCTCGCCCCCCTGCGAAGTCAGGGGCTGCGCATACTGAATTATCTGGACGACTGGCTGATTCTAGCAGATTCCCAGACGGAGCTGCTGTCGCACCGCACAGTTCTCCTCAACCATCTGGAAGCGCTGGGACTCTCTGTCAACTGGACAAAGAGCTCTCTCCAGCCCAGTCAAACTATTTCGTTCCTCGGAATAGATTTGAACTCTATCACGATGACGGCTCGCTTATCCACACAGCGCGCGCGCCGTGTTCAGCGCCTAGCCGCCTCGTTTCAGATGGGTACCCTTACATCCCTGAAATCGCTTCAGAGGATGCTGGGTCATATGGCTTCAGCCTCCGCTGCGCTACAGCTGGGTCTCCTGCACATGCGCCCCCTTCAATTCTGGTTAAAGAGCCGCGTATCCCACCACGAGTGGACGACGGGCCGCCAGATGATCAGGATTACTCAGACTTGTATCACTGCACTGCAGCCATGGGCAGCAAGCGAGTGGTTTCAGAGGGGCGTTACTATGGGAACATTCTCTCGCCGGAAAGTCATCTCGACAGACGCATCCAACTCGGGTTGGGGAGCGGTTTGCGAGGGCTCACCGGCCGCCGGCCAGTGGTCGAGCCACGAGAGTTCCTTACACATAAACTGTCTGGAAATGATCGCGGTCGAGAACGCGCTGCTGTGCTTCCTCCCGCGCATAAACGGTCACCACGTCCTGATTCGCTCCGACAATATGGCCGTGGTATCATACATCAACCGTCAGGGCGGCGTCAGATCCAAGAATCTCTTTCATCTGACACGCCGCATCCTATTGTGGTCCCAGAGTCACCTGCTTTCGCTCAGAGCGACGCACGTGCCGGGCCATCTGAACGACGGTCCAGACAGGCTGTCCAGGAACCTGGTCTCCCCCGGAGAATGGTCCCTGCACACTCAAACAGTCCAAACACTGTGGCGCCTATTCGGCAGAGCGGAGATAGATCTTTTCGCGTCAGAAGAGAACGCTCACTGCCCAATATTCTTTTCAAAGAGCGAGGACGCGCTAGCCCAGGATTGGCCCCGCCGCCCGCTCTATGCTTTTCCCCCGATTTCTCTGCTACCGCAGGTCATTCAGAGAATCAGGGACTCACGCCACTCGGTGCTCCTCATAGCCCCGCGCTGGGAGAATCAGATTTGGTTCCCGGAGCTAACGCGGCTGTCACAGACAGCCCCGTGGCCCATTCCAATCAGAGCAGATCTCCTCACTCAAGCCCGCGGCTCGATCTGGCATCCCCATCCACAGCGCTGGGCGCTTCATGCATGGGTGACCAACGACTACGCGTCGAATTGCCAGAAGGGGTTTTGAACACGATCAAACACGCCAGAGCGGATTCTACCAGAAAGCTCTATGCTGCAAAATGGTCTGTGTTCTCCAAATGGTGCACCGACAAGAATTTGGACCCACGGACGTGCGAGGTTTCGTCTTTGCTAGTGTTCCTTCAGGAGATGCTGGATAAGGGCAGGTCCCCATCCACTCTTAAGGTTTACGTGGCAGCCGTCGCGGCGTTCGCTGAACCCCGGCGCGCCCAGTCTCTGGGCAAAGACGAGCTTATCATCCGCTTCCTCAGGGGAGCCAGAAGGATGAACCCCCCTCGCCCCCCTACGGTGCCGGTCTGGGATCTTTCTATAGTTCTAGAAGCTCTGAAAGCCCCACCGTTTGAACCACTTGAGTCCGTGGAGCTAAAATACCTCTCGTTAAAAACCGTTCTTCTGACGGCTCTCGCTTCAGTAAAACGTGTGGGGGACATTCACGCGCTGTCTTCGAGCGCCGCGTGCCTAGAGTTTGGACCGAGTGACTCCATAGTCATTCTAAAGCCTAGACACGGTTATGTTCCAAAAGCGATTGGTACCCCTTTCAGGGCGCAAGTGATCTCTCTATCGGCGCTGCCGGCATCCGATAGCGAACGTGACGCTCACCGCCTCTGCCCGGTTCGGGCTATCAGAGTGTACACTACACGCGTGGCCGCGTTCAGACGCTCGGAGCAGCTGTTTGTGTCGTTCGGTGGCCGCACCAAGGGACTAGCCGCCTCGAAACAGACCCTATCCAGGTGGATAGTAGACGCGATTGCCTCTGCTTATGCCGCTAAAGACCTGCCTTGCCCTCTGGGCATCAGGGCTCATTCCACCAGAGGCATGGCCTCATCGTGGGCATGGTCCTGCGGGATTTCCATCCACGACATTTGTGTGGCTGCGGGATGGGCTTCCCCCTCCACCTTTGTCAGATTTTACAACTTGGAAGTTCCAGCCTTACAGGCTAAAATTCTGGCTGTCTAGTACTCACAGCCCTCCTATAGAAGCCGCACTATCGGGAGTTCCATCACAACCGTTTCACCCCTTGTGTTCCCCTATGTGCTTATGCATTAGCCTTCACATCACGGCCCGCCTTCGCCGGCCGCCTTGGGCGTTTTTGCACTAGATAGTAACGGCCGCTATCTGGCCGCCGTATTATCTTCATCCACTTATAGATTCCCCCGGTGTTCCCCTGGGATGCTTAGTGGTTACTTAGCGCGCACGGCGTTGACCAGGTGTTCCCGTAGCGTAAGCTAGCTTACGCAATACGAGAGAACCTCTCGTAAGAGAACGAATCGGTTACCTAACGTAACCTCGGTTCTCTCTAGATGAGGGAACGAGTATTGCGTTCCCGGCCGTGCTTGCGCCACCAGCGTTTCGCTTCATGCTACAGAATCAACGAACGAGCTGGGAGAGCGACCTTTATACACTGTAGCCACGCCCCTTTTGGCGGGCTGTGACGCAGTAAGCGAGCGCCGTCCGCTCATTGGCCGCGGACTCAGCGCCGCTCTCCCATAGGTTCGTGCATTCTCTCTGAGCGAACCAATGAGCCGCTAGCTAGCCCGCTCATGGTCTGCCTCAGAAGAGACTGCGTTGACAATGATTACAAAATTATGGAATAATTTTTTGGCTTCAACTTCTCAGCAAAGATGAATCTTTCCCGTAGCGTAAGCTAGCTTACGCAATACTCGTTCCCTCATCTAGAGAGAACCGAGGTTACGTTAGGTAACCGATTCGTTTCTGCTCCACAGTGATTTATTTTTGTGTGTATTTAGCCAAATGATTTTTAATTCCTGAAAACACCTCTTATGGGATTTGAAGGACCAAAATGGCACTGTATTAGTCAATTTTAGACATTATGCACGAAGAAAACGCCTTTGCTTTTCAAACAGTCAACACAGCAAATAACGTTACTGTATGCAGTCGAAAAAAGTAAGTTAAATTAACGTTAGCATCATTTATTTAAAGCTACATATGCGAAGTTCGAACCAGCACAAATAAGTAGGCTACAAAATAGTAAGCTGCTGTTCTGAATGAAACTGGAGTAATGTATGTATTTGCAATCAAACGGATAGTTTAACTAGTTAGCCTATGGCCTGGGATTAAAGCAACAGTTGGTCTCAGTGTCAATATTTCTAGGCCACATTTAACCCTTTCAGACACAGTTAAGTCACTATCTAATCCTTAAGATAGGTGTTGAAATGTTAAAGTAGAAAACAGATGAAAACATGGATGCGGATATCAAGTGTGTTGATGTTGAAGCGCGCGGTTAGTAAATAAAATATAATTCTCTCACCTGCACGGAATCGGCCGCCATCTTGCCTCTTAATAACTTTGAATCAAACTCAAAGCAAGCAAAAAGGAGGAATGTCTGTATGAAGTTAAACCTCTCCACGTCTCTCCAAGTTAGCTCGTATTTCTGCCTGATACTGAAGAAAACACATCGGATCCACGACTTGAGCTATTCCATAGCGCAGCCGGTAAACTTCCCAATTCCCATGACGCTGCCGAAATATCCTTGTTTGATATACGAAAAACGCAATTAGGTAAAAGCTTTAAAAGTTACAAGAAATCGATGAAATAGTTTCCCGTGACAGATCCACGAATAGCGACGTGGACATGCGAGTGTTTTGAATGCGTGTATTGTTGAACACGCTCCTCTCCCCTGCTCTCCCAGCTGGAGTCAAATCCTACACTTCCAGTCATGTGATCAGAAACTCGCAAGCATTTTCCCATGAGTGCCCATGCACACTGCCAAATATAGAGTTTAAATAATTCTTGTATATTTACTAGAGCGTCGTATCAGATTACATCAGAGCTTTAATGTTTGATAATTACAAAAACACACAAGCCTACTGGGGCAAAATTCCAAATTTGTGGAATTACATTTTTACACAAGGCTGATACTAGGTGGGGCTATGTGTATTCTGTAGGCTTTAACCTGTCAGAAATGTAGAAATATGTTTTAGTTAACAGGCTATTGTTTATCTATTATAAGTCAAGCACAACATATTTGTAGTGCTTAATAATAATATAATACATATTACATTGTATTATATTGTTAGAATAATTTAATATAGCCCATATAATAAAAATAACGCTTAAGTATTACATTTACATGTGAATTGATAGCCTATTTATCATCCTATTTCTTATGTCTTTTATAAAAGGCAAAACAACCGTTTTTAACCAATCCCAAGCACAAAAATAGTATGTAAATCATTTGGTTTGACAGCTGCATAGTGAAATAAGAGCAAAGAATATAATACACCCATTGTAAGGACTGCAAGCTCGCGAATTCATCTTCTCACATTTCTTTAGCTTTCCCTATCCTCTAGCCTATATTAATGAACCCAACAATATTTAATGTTTTTAGCTCTGTAAAATAGCTCTGTACATTGTTCATAAATCTGTTCAGCCTTCTTTTCCACATCTTTGGTTTGAATTCGGTTACCATGAGGAGTCATATCCTGTTTGAAATCTCTGTAACCACCATTGGCTTTCTGACTTGAGCTTCCAAAGAGCTAAAGAGCTGGAAACTTCCTGTGGTAACAATTGGGCTTCCTGTGTTAGACCATGTGTTTCTCTATCACATATGATAATCTGCTGTTGCTTTTATATTAGGTTACACCAATAAGCTCAGTAAAGGGGTTTAGACATCAGACTAAAGCATGAAATGGCAATAGCATCCCAGTTCCTCATTTAGAATGACAGTATACTATGGATTTCTAAAAACCTCATGTTGTACCTACCGCATGAGGAATCATTACCTTAAAAGCATATTGCCTTAAAACAAAATAAATTTGTTATAAGGAGCTTTTAACAGCTGTGCGGGGATGAGGACATTACCATAAAAGCATAATGTTCTGTGCGTTCACAAGGGAAAACCAGTAAAACCTGTCTCTGTGGTAATAATAGCAATTGATTATTTTTTTTATATATAACTATGTTGCAATGGGAGCAGGTTGGCTTTGTGTCATGACTGAGTAATGAGTCATGACTAGAAGGCAAGCAATTGATGTGTCATTTGTGAAGGAGGGATTCACTTGTGTCAAACCTGAAAGAGACAGTACAATAGGGTTAATATTCAACACAGAGCTGATAGTAAGGGGACATTGAAGAACCATGGAATTTAGTATCATTAAAAAATTAAATGATATTGGTCATTCCCAGTAGTCGTTTGACACACTGTATTAATTACAGTTGTATACTGTATTAATTACAGTTGTTACAGTTATTAATTACAGTTGTGAATACTGTATTAAGTGTTGGGAACAGCAGTACTTCTGGTACAACATTCCCATTAGAGGTCTAAATAAAACACTTGCGCTATTATCATATCGCCATCTAGTGGTAAATTGTAATATAACAACTACAATATGAGACACACTGGTTTAGTTTTGCCTTTTTAATTTACAAGTAAATGTGTCTTCTTCGTTTTATTTGTATTATTCTTCGCATTATTATGATCATGAATGAAGAATGAAATTCTTAAATCTTATTAATTAGTGTGGCATACTATTTTATTATATAACATATTTTAACAAATCAATATCCACAAACAAATATTCATGATATTTATGAAATAAGTCATGATATTTATACATCAACGACAACAACAACAAAACGTTTAGTCTTGAATTAGCCTATGTTTTACATCTTTGGTAGGGACTTAATATTTCTATCTGGATATTCCCATGTGTTTTGCGCCATCGTGTGGTAAATTGTAAACCTAATCTTGCAACTAAGAAATTCTGCAGAACACAAAAGAAGATGCGAACGTTGGAAACCAAACGGTTTTGGTGACCATTGACTTAAATTGTATGGGTTTTCTTTTGGTTGAACTATCCCTTAATCTATGTGTGGGCAGATCACACAAACATAAAGAACACCATATGTGTGACAATATCTGTGACATAAAGAACACAATTTTGTAGATCTGTAAACGTAAGCAATGAGACATTGATTGTATGCTTCCTCGATTTTTCTCCTCTCTACTTTAATGACAACAGTTTTCAGGATCAGTTCAAATGAAAACCATAAAAAGTTGCTTGAAATAAAATGGAAAATGAATGTTTGTCATGCTTTTTTAATGAACCATATACAATTATCGTTACAGTCCTGATAACAAGTTACAGGCTAGACAATTATGGTCACAGTTACAATAACTTTTAAGAGACCTCTCTAGTGACTCTCTACAGTTATTTACGGTAGAATGTTGATGAAATTAATAATGTTCCAGTTTAGAGTATTTCTTTTTAATTATTTCCTGTTTACACCAGAAGGAGTGCTGTCAGATTTTCTTCATTCCTGATAAAAATTCAGTGAAGAAAACATCAACCAGAGTTTAATGTTTATATAATTTTACTTTTTTCATTGGTGAAACAGAAGCACAATCATAATAGATAATACAATTTCCCTGTAAGATTCAGACTAGAACAAACCCTACTGAATACAAACATAAAAAAGGTTTTCCTGCACAATTAACTGAAACAAAGCTGTTCCAACTGATGTACACTCAGTGTACAATGTATAGAATGATGACGGTATGTGTACCTAACAATTAAAGCCATTTATCTTGGTCAATTACACTATGCAGGAAGGCAGAGCATGAGGTGTATGCGTGTTCTCTCGGATCACATCACATTTGGTTGTTTTTCATGTAGAGTTTGCATGCTTTTTGCATATATAAGTGGCTTTCTGCAAACACAACATGTGAAATAGATCTGTTTTTATGCTTCTAAACTTTTGAACTCACACCATGTTACCAGTATATTGGGATGTAATATATATACAGTATACACTTACCTAAAGGATTATTAGGAACACCATACTAATACTGTGTTTGACCACCTTTCACCTTCAGAACTGCCTTAATTTTACGTGGCATTGATTCAACATGGTGCTGAAAGCATTTTTTTTTTTTTTTAGAAGTGTTGGTCCATATTGATGATAGCATCTTGCAGTTGATGGGAATTTGTGGGATGCACATCCCTCTAAAAAAAAAGGTTCTTCAGCGGTTCTTCAGGGGTTCTTTGCGGTGGTCATGGTGATATAGCACCACTACCATTTAAAAAACCTGTTAAGCCCAGTTTGGTTCTTCAGCGGTTCTTCTGTGGTTCTTCAGTGGTTCTCTGGGGTGGTTAAGGTGCTCTATTGCACCTCTTATAGGGGAACCACTATCTTTATCAAATGGTGCTATGGTTCTACATAGCACCATTTGATAAAGATAGTGGTTCCCCTATGATTACAAGCTAATGAACCACTTTTATATATAGCACCATTTTTGTTTAGACCAGGGCACGAAGCATCCGTTCCTCCACATCCCAACTATGCTATTGGGTTGAAGTCTGGTGACTGTGGGTGCCATTTTAGTAAAGTGAACTCATTGTCATATTGTCATGCTCAAGAAACCAATTTGAAATGATTCAAGCTTTGTGACATGGTGCATTATCCTGCTGGAAGTAGCCAGGATGGGTACATGGTGGCCATAAAGGGATGGACATGGTCAGAAACAATGCTCAGGTAGGCCGTGGCATTTAAACAAGGCCCAACTGGTACTAAGGGGCCTAAATGTGCCAAGTAAACATCCCCCGCACCATTACACTATCACCACCACCACCACCAGCCTGCACAGTGGTAACAAGGCATGTTAAATCCATGTGCCAAATTCTGACCTACCATCTGAATGTCTCAACAGGAATCGAGATTCATCAGACCAGACAACATATTTCCAGTTACAACTGGAAATTGCTTAAATCACCTTTCTTTCCCATTCTGACATTCAGTTTGGAGTTCAGGAGATTGCCTTGACCAGGACCACGCCCCTAAATGCATTGAATCAACTGCCATGTGATTGGTTGATTAGATAATTGCATTGATGAGAAATTGAACAGGTGTTCTTTTAGGTATATATATATATATATATATATATATATATATATATATATATAAAGTGATTCTGGTGCATCTGGCAAAATAACCACCAATAAGAAAAAAAAGCAATTCACACCCCAGCAGGTGTTGACCATTCATGCAGAGGTTTTCATTACCTTTTTCCCAGCTCATTTATCCATAGCTTATCGCAGATATCCATTTGTATGCACATTCAAACAGTTTGCCATTTTCAATCCTTAATCTCCTATGCATGTGCAATGAGGGATCAACTTTAAAACATGACAGCTGTCAATGTCAGGGTTAAAGGAGGCAGCACCTAATTGAATCTCCATATTAACCAGAGCAAATAACAAATGTAAATAATTGCCCGTGTCACCTCAGATGCTCATAAATAAAATAAGCAAACTTTAGCTTCCAAGATAAAGCCCCTTGTTCATGTTTCTTTTTACCTGTAAATTGAGATTTTTTTTCGTATTTGAATTTTGGGTTAATAACATGATTAAAATACGAAAAATTATTATCTGATAACAGCAACTTTTAACTACAGAAAGGAGCATTCAATATACATCAGTCACTTTACAATGCGTTTATAAGCTTACAAAGAAACAACTAAGAGATGTGTCAGTGTTGATATTTTTGTTATAGAAAGTCGAAAATGTCAGGACACACACAGACATTTATAATGTTTTGTGGCTAATTTATAGGAGCAGTTATGAGTTAAATGGATATTTCACTTATAATAATTCTGCCATTCACTCTCATGTCATTCCAAACCTTTATATATTTATGTGTTCTGTTGAAGAATGCTGTTTAAAAAAAATAAATAAATAAAAAAATAGTTGTAGTTCTTTTTGACAAATTAATACTTGAAAAAAATTAAATAAAAACGTCGAGCTAAGAGTCATGGTGCGACCAACAGTGATATCAGAAAGAGAACCCCTGCATGCCCTCCCAAGTGGCAATAAATCTTGTGTCTAATTATGTCTAATTATTTGACTTTTTTACAACAAGGGAAGGTTATTTCAGTTTCTAAAATGTCGTGTAATGCCATTTCCCAGACATGGGATGACATGGGAAACATTTCATGTTTGTAAAACCCCAAAACAACATCAAAAAGCTTAAACCACATTACATTTTTAAAGTCATTCAATTTAAATGTTTCTTAAAAAGTATTTCAAAACCATATGAATCCAACACAAATACATTTAGCACACATGTTTTGAACTAGACTGTTCTTTATAGTGCACACTCTTGTTTGTCACTGACCCATCAGCTTTTCAATAGGATGAATTATTTCCTTGGGTGGGCTGACTAAGCTATTGTTCTTATGATCTTGTTTCATTCCAGTTTTGTATTTGTTATATTTGAAATGGTTGAGAACACAATGTGTAATCACAGATTTCTCTTCCATTTCCTTTTGCAGACTGAAGCAGATGGCAGTAGTTATGTTTATCAAGCACAGTACAGGCCAGTGTAGGAACAAGGATGTTGTGACATTCATGAGTTCTAGCTTACAAATCCGCCACCTGAGCCATGACGCACAGAACACACCTCATGTTTATACACACTGAGTCAACTCAGACCACCAAAAAATGCATCAAATATTTAGACTAAGGCGGATCTGTTTCAATGCATTCAGCTGCCAAAGGAATTAATGCATTTTTATGTTTTCCATGCCAAGGCAAAGCTCTGAAAGGCCTCTCTCTCTCTCTCTCTCTCTTTTTTTGTTCTGTTTAATTTTGCCTCAATGGATGCACATTCATTATATAATAAAAATACAACTCCCTCTTCACCCTTATGGTTTCATGCTTTAGACATTCTTTCCATTCCAAAATAATAGATTTGTAGACTACTATTAAAATCACACATGCACACCCACACACATGCACAAATACAGTGAAACCAAAAATTATGCAGACACCAGATTTAAATTTTTCATATTTTTTTACTAGTGGGTTTAGGACTATAGTTAACATGTATAGTGACTATAGACGTAAATAGACTATTAGTGAGGATAGCAAAATAAAGTAAACTGTGACACTTCATACAATTCTTCACCAGTGAACTTTAAAAAAAAATATAGGATTTTTTCACACAAATTATTCACACTTTGACTTGACCACGTTATGTATAAGTGTTTTTTTCTTGAATTGCTAATGAGACATTTTTACACCACAGACTTAACAATATTAGGCATATCTAATTGTGTATTTAAATTTAACAGCTATTCAACCTATGTGAGACAGTCAAACAGAAGGATGGCCAAAAGTGAAATATCAACTGATTTGTTAACTCTGAGTTCTTGTCATATTTTATAACCACTTTCTAAACTATAGCAACTAAACTATTATAATGTGAGAAATGTTGAAGGTGTCTGAATAAATTTTGGTTTGACTGTTTAAATACATAAAACGTTTACTTCATTGCCAAATTAATCTCTAGAGGGCGATATTGTACAACGAGTCACTCCAACTGGTTGAAATTTTTATGTTGCTAAGAGAGAATTTTGGGACATATGAGAACAAAGAATATAATGGTACCCATATTTTTAAAATCTTTCATAATTTCCAGCAACTTTCCCAGACTCACCAAACAAACAACAAACAAACATGTTCTTCTTTAGAGACACAAAGTAGGTTAATCCTGCATGTAGTCCAATAGAAAGTGAGAAGATCTGCTAGACATCCAAGGGGTTCACTGTTGCACCCCGAATGATGTCCGTTCTCACACAAGCCATATGGTACACACACACACACACACACACACACCCTTGCCTCCAATGGCAGCTCGGTATGGCGCTCGCTGGCTAACATCTTGCAGGACACATAATTAATTTGCCCCGGCGTCTGCCATTTATTTTCCAACCTACATTTTGTTAATTGGACAGAGGAGGTTAAAATCAAATGATGTCTCCGGCTATGCAAGAGCCTGCTAATTGTGCAGAATTTGCAAGTAAGGCTACGGCGCTGCCTGACTTGCGGGAATATTAAGTCATGAGTGATCTTTGCTGGGTGCTTGAGGGAGACTGTTGTCATTAAATAAGGGAATGTGTCATTCATACATGTGCTTTGTGTGCAGATGAACCTCACAGATGTTCATAGCCTTTATTAATATACTAATGAGTGGAGGGATTATGGTGCTAATGATGTCAAAGGTGTTAATGCCACAATGGACAGACTTGAGGTCAGCTATGCTTGAAGAAATAACAGCACAGAGAGGCCTGGGGTCATACCGTTACTGACACCAAGATTGTATCTGCAGACAGCTATAAGCCCTGATTTACTTAAGCCATGAGTTACTTTCATATATATATATACACACATACACAAGGGCCTGATGAAGACCTGATGGTCGAAACGTCGGAATAAACACTTTTCTGGAGCATGTAAAGCATCACAAAGCATCTATTTAAAGCATCACATTGCATACTGTAATGTAAAACACTGTATTTGATGCCATCTGTCTCCCTTCTTATGATGCATCTTTAATCAATGTTATACAGTCATTGACTGTTTCCTCTACCTTGCACTCTGTCCTGCTCTATGCCCCCCCCCCCCACACACACACACACTCTCTCATGTTGTGTTTTCCATGTTTAAAGACTTTCCAGACATAATAATTTTTATACTGTACAAACTGTATATTCTATACCCTTACACTAACCCCATAATATAGAGTTTATCAGGACACACAGACGAATGACGTCCACCCGATCTCACGACCAAGTCGTACGAATTCGACGAATGATTAAAAAGTGGCTAATTCGTAACAATTCATACGACCTCACTCGTACGAATTAATACGATTTTGCTAAATCGTACATATTTTACGAATTGGCCAATTCGTATGAATTCATACGAATGACCTACCCCTTACCCCGCCCCTAAACTTAACCATCACGTGGGTTTAGACAAATCGTACGAATTAGTACGAGTGAGGTCGTACGAATTAGTACGAATTAGACACTTTTTAATCATGCGTCGAATTCGTACGAATTGGTCGTGAGATAGTGTTGCCCATTCTCACACAAGCCATATGGTGCACGCGCAAACACACACGCACACACAATACTCAAATGAGTTGTTCACATGTATGCAATTATAGTCAGCAGAATGTTTAAAAGGGACCATCAAAAAAAGTATTAACATAAAATCTTACTGCCCCTTTTGAATGTTATTGTGTGTCCAAAAGTTTAACAACTTTAACTCACTACATACAGTATTCAGACAGGAGATTTTTACTTGTTGGACTTTTTATTTCTTAAAACACTGACTGTTCAGAGGTAAATTGAATAGCCATTTATTCTTTAGAAATAATCTTTTCCTGAATTAAACACTTACTGACTGTTTAGCAATTTTCAACAATTCATTTCCCTTAGTATTTTTTTTATCTCTAAAGCACAAAAGAAAGAGCTGAATGACATTACAATATTACTTAGAATGTCTTTTATTTAACTGGAGGTTCATTTCCTTCTGAACCTCTGTGTTTTAAAAGGGAATTGGGTGTAATTGTCACATCGATATCTTTATTAATATCTCAAGGAACTGATGTGGGCTTATTGAACATCTGAAACGCTTTTAAATATTTTGTCATAGCAAATTGCAGATTTACGATCAGTGGGAGGAAGAAACAGAGTGAAAGTGATTTTGTTTTTCTTCTGAAGTCTAATTCCTCTATATCTGACTCATGGAGCTGCTCTGAATGTGTGTTCTGTGTTAATCACATTGAATGTGTGTTTAAGCACTTGGGCGAATGGCAACTGAGAACTCGCACATTGAGAGTGCTCTCATCGCCCATCTGTTGTTTTTTTCATTTGTTGTCTTTTTGATTATGGGGTGGAGAGAGGGGGGTATCTATCTGATACTAAATGCATAACTCAACCTTATTGCTACGGCAATTACCAACTAACCATTAACGATAATTTCAGCACTTAATCACAAAAAATGGCGCTAATAGAAAATGATGATGGATAAAAATGACGTTAGAATAGAAATGTCCTTGTAAAGCGAGGTAATTAATAATAAATACATAAAAAATAGGGCAATGGACAACGACCAAGAAAAGGACATTACGCTTCTACTTTCACATACAGCAGATTCAAGTTGAGTCCAATTCATTCATCAACATTACGTTTATTTTCACAGTTATGTATTTAATCAAGCTAATTGACTATCAAAGACAAACTAAATTAGGATATTAAAAAAAGACAATACATGACTCTGCTTGCTTTTCATTCCTGGTAAACATGGCAGTATGTGTCAGCTTCTTGACCAAGTGAGGGAGGGCGAGAAACACTTGTCGAGTCATATTTCCTTTATCATTCACACAGGAGGTATGTGTAGCCTATGGCTTCATGCAGTGTTTACTCATCAAATTAATTGGCAGGGATAGCAGAACCTGATTTTACCAAGTGCAACATCTTTGCTGATCCTGGAAAAACATTGCAATCAACCAGTTAGAATTGAGGGACGTTTACAGTTTATGTCAAGTTTTGGCCTACAACCAGAGAACCAGGGTTTGCTTCTATATCAGTAATTCACACCATTTCCCACTGAATAGGCATAACCGATGGGTAGGGTTAGGTTTACAGTTATATGGATTTGGTTAGGATTAGATTTCAGACAGGAATGTTGTTCCAGGATCAACAAAATATGTAGGCCTACTAAAATGTTTTGCTAACTTTTCCATTTTTAATGGTCTCTAAACATTTTTATTTTTTATTTTATTGGTTTTGCTAAAGGTAAGGGAACATTCTATTTTATAATTTTGCAAACATTACGGAAAAATTTCAGAATGTTCGGAATAGCCTACAAACTGGCCTTTGATTAAAAAAAAAAAGAAAGAAAAAGAAAACAGTTTTTTTTTAGGAAAACATGTTCCATGATATTTTTATGCAAAGGTTTTGAGAACATTATTAAATACCATATAATTTTGAAAGAATGTTCAATTCTCTCCATGATTTGCAATAGGCTACGGCCCTGTGGCGTGCAACCACTTTTAAATCAATAAGTGTGGTAATAACATCTTTAATGCCAAAAAACATCACCAACTGTAATCCAGTTTCTAATAACCTAAATTAGTTTCCATTTCACACTCACTAACTCATTTAAAGAATCAGCCTCGAGTTGCGGACAATATCTATTTGCGCTAACCCCCACATACTGTAGCCTAAACAGAAAAAAAAAAAGCCTCGGGGTTCCTCATTTGTTTCTAAGGTAGGCTACACCACGGCTAATTTAAGCGAGAGGTGCGCTCGAGGTGGAATACAAAACTGGAAAGGGCCTAATGAGGCTTTAAACCACGGACCGGTACGCGAGGGGTTAACGACATTACAAATTACGGCAGCGGAAAGTTGGTCGTGTTCCTCCGGGCGGCGGCACCGCCAGACAGCGCGAGCGCAGCAGCTGCGCGCGGAGGGGCGGCTCGCGCGCAGGGCAGAGTGCCCAGCGCAACGGTCCCCGGCGTTGTTAATCACGCGCTTCCCGCCCTCTCTCTCCTCGCTGTGCTGATTTGCAAGAGCAGATTAATCAGAGCGCGGGGGCCTTGATGAAATTTTGCTGTTATTGTGCCCAATTTTAGCAACATCTTTTATTATCTTCATTATTCATTTATGGGGGAGGGGTGTGCTGCATGGGGATGATGGTTTGGTGAGGGGGGACCAGTGTCAATTATGCAAATGACATTTTCGTGTTTTTTCTGCAGATTACTTTATTTGCCCGACATTGTTTGTGTGAATTTAATTATTAAATATTATTACACTCACGTTTCAGTAAATTTTCTGAGGCTTGGTTTCAACTTGATTTCTCCTCCAGCTGCTCTTCTCTTCGATCTGTGCCAAAATCAAAGTGGCTCGGCTACAATAGGGCCAAATAAACTCCCCTCTATTTAATAAGGATGAAGTTATTCCCTTGTTCTCATCTGCGAGCTCAAAGCAATGATGGCGAGGAAACGGACTGCATATTCATTTTAATGAGCATTAATTGAATTTAAGTTTGCTCAGAATTGACTGCAATTAGGTGCTGTCTTAATGACAAATTAATCTTTCTCTCTGTTATTCAGTGGAATTTGTTTTGCAAAGGCTTTCTGTGGCAGCAACAGAAGGGCACCCCACAAAGAATACCAATTTAAGCTAGATCCTAAAGATGATAGTGAAATTAAAGCTTTTTAGTTAGTAAAATCAGATTAAATAGCATGTGCACTAACTAGAGATTTAGATTTTTTTTTTTTGCCCATAAGGACACATTGACAGACTGTAGATTTAAATACTATCAACTTTGATAACACTATATATATTTATTTTTAAATTTCAAATTTAACCTACATTTTACAGTTTGAAAATGTATGAAATCCAAAGGTCATGGGTGGGGTGTTGCTTTGCCTCATTTCTGTTCTTAGTCAGCTTGAGAGAGAAAGAGAGAGAGAGAGAGAGGGGGGGGGGGGGGGGGGGGAGGGGGATATATGCAGTCATCTGATTGGATCACTATACCAGCTTCTAAAAATGGAGGTTGGTAGGTTGGTACATGCTGATTGACATTCAGAGCAGCAGACGGAAGTTAGTGAAAGAGACTTGTTCCCAGATTTGGTGGCATTTTGGCGAGGGAAAATAATATCCAATGCTTTTGCTTTTGTATATCATTTTAATATTTTCATTTTTTTGTAGGGTTAGGGTTGGGTTTCATTGCCCAAAAGACTAATAGTGAAAAGGTTTTTCAGATTATTAAAATGTCCTTGACACAACTGTTTAAAATGTTCTTTGGGGAACCCAAAATGGTTATTTTATAGTAACACTCTGAAAAAAAGAAGAAAAAAAAAAAAAAAACCTTTTTCAACTAAGAGTGCAAACTTCGCTTGATCATTCATGTGTTTGGATCTTGTAAAATCAATATTTCTGGTTACTCTTGAGGGCATTGTATGTGCAAATGTGTGTGTGAGATACAAATTCCACTGCTGATGCTTCTGGCGTCAATTCTCAATTCTGGTTACATGCATGTTTGCTTTAGGAAAGGGTGAGGGCCCGTGGGAGCCTGCCACATGGACTTAGTAAGGGGGTGTCGGGATAAGGGTAGGGGGTGGTGCAAATGATGTGTCCTAGGGCACCCTCTTCCTATTCCTCTTTATCCGATTACTCATTAACATTAGCCCATCTTGTGGCACGCTGTTATTTCTGATGCAGCGGGGGGACATACTTGCATACTTCCTTTTCCCAAGTTGTGTAGCTGCTTGTCCTGACCCAGTAGAGCCTGCCCTCACTGCCACGGCCTTGTCTTTGGCTGCGAGGAACAGCTGTCTACACTAACGAGGCCATTGCGTCGCAATGAACAAAACAACACGGTATACGAGTGAGCAAGACCGCCACTTGGACTCCACGAGGCCCCGGGACACATAAACAATGTCTTAATGAGAATGTGTGCCATTACAGTAATTAACACAGCTCAACGTCAAGCCACTGTCAGATCTTTAGACTTTCAGGAAGGTTTTGTGTTACACACAAGCAAAGAGAGTTGAACTTCAACAGAGAGGCCTTTTCTTGAACCTCCTGCTTGACTGACGCTATGCCCTCTCCTGTGGATTCATAGAATGGACAATTAATGTTTTCTAATGAAACAGAGCCTGGGATGGGAGTGTTATTTGAACATGTTGTATTAAACACTTCTAATTATTTGACATGTATATGTGGGCTGATAATATCCAGCTATATTTGTTTAATTAGCATTGTGCCAGGAGTAATGAAAGCTATGAATCATAGGTTAAGTACATGTGTATGTTAAACCACAGCAGTACAAACTTAAAATTACACCAGTGTTTTCACAGTAATTCCTCTTACATTGATTGGTGCCAGCAAAAGTTACCAAGGGAGGAAAACAGTTTAAAAAAGTAAAAAGTAAGTGCAGAATAAGTTGCCTGGGTGTGAAGCATCAGCTAAATCATTTTCTTTGGCATTTTCTTTGTCTTTCTTAAAACTTTTTAAAATAAAAATTTACTTGAGATGTAACATTGCATATGGATATTAAATCTTAATTTGTGTTATATATATATATATATAAAAAACACAAATTAAGAATGTCTGTTAATATATATATATATTAACAGACATTTTTAAATGCACACAACACATCAAATATGGTCAATGGAAGTTCAAAAGTGCTTGCTTAATGCAATTCATGGGGATTATATTTACTTACATTTCATAAACATTTTTTGTTATGTTTTGAGATTAATAAATGTCTTATGTATTTAGAACAACACAAGAGTCAGTGAATTATAACATAATTATTTTTGGCCGAGCCATCCCTTATTAAGAAAAGGGATAATATAATATGAATAGGTAATATTACTAAATAATAACAAAATAACAATCTTAATTGTAACTAGAATGTACATTTCCAGAGGAAAATGTGAAGTGGTGCTTGCAGTGGCAAAACTCACCACCCGGTTGCTAGGGTGTTCTGGGTGGTTTCTAGTTGGTTGTCAGGGTATTCTAGGTAGTTGCTATGCGGTTGCTATGCAGTTGCTAGGGTATTATGGGTGGTTGCCAAGGTGTTCTGGGTGGTTGCTAAGGTGTTGCTAGGTGGTTGCTAGGGTGTTCTGGGTGGTTGCTAGGGTGTTGCTAGGCGGTTGCTAGGGTGTTCTGGTGGTTGCTAGGGTGTTGCTAGGCGGTTGCTAGGGTGTTCTGGGTGGTTGCTAGGGTGTTGCTAAGGTGTTCTGGAAGGTTGCTAGGCGGTTGCTAGGGTGTTGCTCGGTGGTTGCTAAGGTGTTGCTAGGTGGTTGCTAGGGTGTTGCTAGGGTTTTCTGGGTGGTTGCTAGGGTGTTGCTAGGTGGTTGCTAGGGTGTTCTGGGTGGTTGCTAGGGTGTTGCTAGGTGGTTGCTAGGGTGTTGCTAAGGTGTTCTGGATGGTTGCTAGGCGGTTGCTAGGGTGTTATGGGTGGTTGCTAAGGTGTTGCTAGGTGGTTGCTATGGTGTTTGGGGTGGTTGCTAGGGTGTTGCTAGGTTGTTGCTAAGGTGTTCTGGGTGGTTGCTATGGTGTTGTTAGGTTGTTGCTAGGGTATTCTGGGTAGTTGCTATGATATTACTAGGTGGTTGGTAGTGTTCACATATGGTTATTATAGAGTTTTTATATTGTTCATGGCATGATTTAGCACTTAGCTAATCAATATTAGCATGTAGCTATTAACTGTTAGCATGTGTAGCATTTAGCAAGTCCTGTTTGCTAGCATGAGTAAAAAGAGCCAACCAGCATCTCTATACAATGTTTTGATGCAGAGATATAGGTCTTACAAAATGGTTGCTAGGGTACTCTGTTTGGTTGCTAGGGAGTGGCTTGGCAGCTGCCAATCATGAAGCTCCAAAGTCAATGTGAATGTTTAAACCAACCCCCATCTCTATACGATGTTTTGAGGCAGAGATATAGGTCTTGCAAAACGGTTGCTAGGGTACTCTGTTTGGTTGCTAGGGAGTGGCATGGCAGCTGCCAATCATGAAGCTCCAAAGTCAATGTGAATGTATAAACCAACCCCCATCTCTATACGATGTTTTGATGCAGAGATATAGGTCTTGCAAAATGGTTGCTGGGTACTCTGTTTGGTTGCTAGGGAGTGGCTTGGCAGCTGCCAATCATGAATCTCCAAAGGCTGCTTGTCAGTATGAATGATATAATACAACTCCCATGCCTCTATGACATTCAGAATGGAAGATATCCCTCTTTGGATTTTGGTTGCTAAGGTGCTCTACAATGGTTGCTAGGGCATTGCCAGTAAGTGTTGAGGTGATTCAGGATTGGCTGTTTGCTGGCCCAAGTCAAACGAGCCCACCCTCATGTTTCTATGACACTTCTATCCGGAGATATCTAACAATATCAGGAAGGCTATTCCAGAGTTTAGGAGCTAAATGTGAGAATGCCCTCCCTCCCTTAGTGGACTTAGATATCCTAGGAATGACCAGAGGCCTCGAATTTAGTGATCTTAAAGAACGCGATGGATTGTAGGGCGATAGAAGGTCCATTAAATACACAGGAACTAAACCATTTAGAGCTTTATAGGTCAGTAATAATACTTTGTAATTGATATGGAACTTAATAGGTAACCAGTGTAGAGATGATAAAATCGGTGTTATTTGATCATATTTTCTTGACCTAGTAAGTACTCTAGCAGCTGAATTTTGCACTAACTGTAGCTTTTTTATTGAGGATGTAGGACAACCAGCTAATAAAGCATTACAGTAATCTAGTTTCGAGGTCATGAATGCAGGAACTAACTTTTCTGCATCAGAAACAGATAGCATGTTACGTAGCTTAGCAATGTTTCTAAGGTGGAAAAAGGCTGTTCTTGTAGTTGCGGTCTAGTATAACACCCAGGTCTTTTACTGTAGTGGATAAAGTAACAGGACATCCTTCTAAATTAAAGTTGTGTTGTAAGAGGTTTTGTGGGTAGTTTTTTGGACCAATAAGTATTACCTCCATTTTATCTGCATTTAACAGCAGAAAATGACACGTCATCCAGCATTTTATATCATCAAAACACTCTGTCAACTTAGATGAGTTAGTGTTTTCATCTGGTCGTGATGAAATATATAATTGAGTGTCATCAGCATAACAGTGGAAATTAATTCCATGTTTTCTTATAATATTAACAAGTGGCATCATATATATTGAGAATAGCAGAGGGCCTAACACCGATCCTTGCGGCACTCCATAGTCTACTGACGTTATCTTAGATTTTTTCCCATTTAAACAGACAAAATGGTAACAGTCTGATAAGGACAACCTAAACCAGCTTAATGCCTGTCCCTGAACACGGCAAGGAGAGAACGTAGCTGCCGTAGCTGCGGAGATCCACGAGAAGGGCCCGGCGCAAGTCCATAGCATAGCAAGTCCATGCAAGACCGGGGACCTGGCCCCGGAGAGGGGACCGAGCACACACCTCGGACGGAAACAGGAAGCAGTGCAGTGCAGTTTTGTAGTTAATCCAAGAGTATTTTATGATCTATAGTGTTGAACGCAGCTCTAAGATCGAGCAGAACTAGTATTGAGATACACCCTTGGTTAGAAGCTAAAAGTAAATCATTTCAATAGTGCAGTTTCTGTGCTATGATGTGGTCTGAATCCTGACTGAAATTTTTCATAAATATAATTTTCTTGCAAGACAGAGCACAATTGAGCGGACAAAACTTTTTTTCTAGTATTTTAGACATACATGGAAAATTTTAAATGGGTCTGTAATTTGTGGTTATTTGGATCTAATTGCGGTTTCTTAATGAGAGGTTTTTATTACTGCCAGCTTGAATATTCTTGGAACATGACCTAAAAATAAAAACGATTTAATAATATTGAGCAGAGGCTCTTCCACTACAGGTAACAGTTCTTTCAGTAGTTTAGTGGGTTTTGGATCTAATAAACATGTTGTCGGTTTAGATGCAATGATAAGTTTATTTAGCTCTTCCTGTCCTATAGTTGTAAAGCGATGTGGTTGTTCTAGAGGGGCCATAATTGAGGCTGAATCACAAGACACCATAGAGGATTGTACATTTAATTGTGTTTCGGATGCTTTCTATTTTCGCAGTGAAGAAATTCATAAAATCATTACTAGTATACTGAATATTTTTCTCTGGTGATGTCTGTTTATTTGTTAGTCTAGCCATGTTGTTAAATAAAAACTTTGGATTATTTTGGTTATTTTCTATTAGTTTGTGGAGATGCTCAGCCCTGGCTGCTTTTAGAACTTTTTTATAATGTGATATACTGTCTTTCCACGCGATTCTAAAGACCTCTAAATTAGTGTGTTTCCATTTATGGTCTAAGTTACGAGTTTCTCTTTAGATAACATGAGTAGCACTGTTGTATCATGGTGCTTTAGTTTTCTCTCTGACCTTTTTTAATATAATTGGTGCAACAATTTCTAATGTATTAGAGAAAATGGTGTAGTTTATCTGTTTGTTTGGGTTCACTGAGCAGCTGAGTGTGTGTATCTAGTGTATGATTTAGATGATGAGTGGGACCACTGACGTTTTGCTTGACCCCAAAGGAATTTAATAAATCTGTAAATGCTGCCCCTAACGCATCATGTTATCTACATATATATTAAAATCTCCAACAATTGACTTAATGCACAGCTGCACTACTTCCTGAACTTAAGCCAGCTCCCTTGTTTCCTGTCTGCCATTATTGGCCAAATTGATTAGTTCAGGTGTACCTGACCTCAGTAGTCACAGCAACAATAATCAGACACACCTGAATTAATCAAGCTTGGCCAATAATGGCAGACAGGAAACAAGGGAGCTGGCTCAAGTTCAGGAGATAGTGCAGCTGTGTATAAAGTCAATTATTGCTTTATCAACATTATCCAATAGATCTGAGAGAAAGTCTGCAAACTCTTTTAGGAAATCAGCATAGGTCCCTGGAGGTCTATATACAGTAGCCAAGGCTAGAGATAATAGGGATTTCTTTCTTACATCTAAGAGCGTAACATTTAGCACAACTACTTCAAACTAATTAAAACTTTCAGAGTAACATTTAGAATATCTCTATATATTGTTGCAACACTGCCGCCACGACCGATCAGACGGTGCTTATGCTTATAACTCATGAGCCATGTTTTTCAGACGAGTATTATATTGCTTTTATACAACTACACACAATTTAAACACTATATTGCAGGTCTATTTTTGCTTATGAAGACATTTCCAAAGATGTCAAACCCTGATCATTCGGGCAGGATCTTATAATCCTGGTATCCCGGTAAAATAAACGATTAATGAAAGCCTTAGCATAAGTTCTGCCAGGAAGACTTAATTACCACGTCACTTGTTACCTTCAGGTTTTCCAATCACATTCTTATTCTTGTCGTATAAAAGATCGGTACTTACACATGTTTGAGTTAGCAGATTCCTACGCGACAACAACCTCCACACTTCCCACCACCACCAGGATGGTCCCGTCTATACTTCCCTGGGGGGTCGGCTGCGCCCCTGCCTTCGTCTTCAGGCAGGAAATGCTGATCCGCTACCCTCGGATTACGATCTATGGATGGGGCTTACGCCACAGAACTTTGCAAATAATTGCCTGCTGGGCTGCCAATAAATGGATGCTTTGTTACATCATTTTATCTCCAGAGTCTTTCTGGTAGAAATAAAATAAATAAATAATGAATCAATGTGTTTGGTTCAAATTGGTTGAATGAATGATTCAATCACTTACTTATAAAGTCAGTCACTTGTTTGCCAACTAGTGGCATAATGAATGTATGTCTTTCTGACATGCTTGTGCTCACAAACACACACAGCTACTGGAATACAAACTTAGAGCGCTCGATTTATGATCTTCCCCTTCTCTCAGAGCATTTGTGTATTCTGGGGTGTTTCTAATTAGCAATGAATTATGGGGCTTAGTGGTGGAATAAAGTGTGTATTTGTATAGGAAGGGGAAAATTAGAACTAGTGTGATTGAGATTCAATACAGTGGCCTGGATAGTTTTCCACCCTCCTTTTTTTGTTCTACATTGCTATAATTACAGTATCCTGACTTTGATATGTGGTGAATTTGATTATGAGTCCCTTGAAGAACAGATGTGTAGTGCATTAAGCAATCAAGGCTGTAAAAATTCAGTGAATATGAACTGAAACCATAACAGGTGCACCTGGTAAAGAAAAATGGTAGTTAGATTAAAAATATTGATGAAAAGGATTGGGGGAAAAGTGTTACCCTCCAACTTAGTGTCTTTAATAACTTTGTTGGTTCAATGGAGACATTGCAATTCTGAAGTCATAGTGCTTATGTACAGGAGCCTGGTATTAATGAATCATTGCAGGGCTGTATTATGTTTAATTAGCTGCTTTATATAATAAGGTGTTCATTTCTAATGAAGGGAATTCACTGTGAGTGGCACATCTGCAAGAATAACTCATGCAATCAGAAGTGCTCGGACCCATGCAACTGCAAATGAGACTCGCTTATACCCCGAAATGAATTACATCTCTGTGCTTTCTCAAAAAGTCCATTAATTAACTCTCCTGACATCAAGGTCTTTTTCTTAATTTCATGTACCATTAGCATAATAAACACAATTTGAGTTAGCACAATGCGATCAGTTTAATTGATGCTATTTATTTTACTCTATTATTTAAAGGTCTGGTAATAGGAGAGAAACATAAATTTAGTCATATGGCCCCTTTATGAGGTATTCCCTTCAGAGCCCTGTATCATTACAGATGTTTGGTCACAGCTTGGTCACATACATTTGGCCAGTGTTAGTTGACTTCATTAATTCGCATAGTGGTAAGGCTATAATTTCAGAACATATAGGGAAGTGTAAACTTACTTCTGTACTCTGGCTTTCACATTCATTACAAATGGACATTCACTCCCACCAGTGAAATATCATGCCTAATGTTTTTTTTTTTTTTTTTGTAAAAGGGGAATACATACAAGAATATATTCAAATACAATTTATAATGACTTGAATATGTCACTTCAGTGATTAGAATGTTTTATTTTTTTTATTTTTTTATGAATTTAAAGGATTAGTTCACCTCAAAATTAAAAAAAAAATCCTGATAATTTAATCACCCAAATGCCATCCAAGATACTCATGTCTTTCTTCAGTGGAAAATTATAAGTTTTTGAGGAAAACATTTAAGGATTTTTCTCCACACAATGGACTTCAAGCACAACCAACATTTTGAAGTCCAAATCAATGCAGTTTCAAAGGGAAGTGCTTCAAAGGGATCTGCACATTCCCAGCTGAGGCATGGGGTCTTATCTAGCGAAACAATCGTTCATTTTCTAAAAAAATAATAATAAATAAATAAACATTTACATACTTTTTAACCACAATTGTTCGTCTTGTGCTGGTCTGCGATGTGCTAGGGATTATGTCATCACATTGGAAACGTCACACGTCACGTCATCTATCTAAGGCCTCGTCCACACTACTGTGTTTTTGTTTAAAACTGGAGACCATTTGCTACGTTTGCACCCCCTGTCCAGACTAAAAACTGAAAGAATGAAGACCCAAAATGGAGAAGTTTAGAAACGCTGCAGCTCCGTTTTGAATCTCCGGAGGGCATTTTAGTGAAGACGGAACAAAACGGAGGAGTTTAGAAACGATGCAGAGGCTAACGCTCAGCTCTATGATTGGGTGTCATCAGTCATGACGTATTCTTCCCTGATTCGTCAGCCACTGTTTACACCGGGACGCGCATGCCCAGTGTTGGTGAATGGTCACGTTATCCACATTTCAGTCGTTTTAATGAGGACGGAGATTAATTCTAAAACGCACATAAAACGCTGGTGTTGACGGAGATCGTATTCGTTTTGATTTTCCTTTTTTAAACGAAAACGTAGTAGTGTGGACGGGGCCTAAGTTATTTGTCTGTACTCCAGTTCAAAAAGGCAGGGAAGGGCGAAACATTCCATCTCATTTTCTCATTTTTCTCCTCCAACCTCAAAATCGTCTGACATCTTAATTAGGGCCCAAGCCCTGAAAGGGCGAAGGCCCTATTGTTTTCCTAAGGATTATTTATTAGGGCCCAAGCCCTGAAAGGGCGAAGGCCCTATTGTTTTCCTTCCGATTATTTTTAGGGCCCAAGCCCTGAAAGGGCGAAGGCCCTATTGTTTTCCTAACGATTATTATTATTATTATTAGGGCCCAAGCCCTGAAAGGGCGAAGGCCCTATTGTTTTCCTAAGGATTATTAGGGCCCAAGCCCTGAAAGGGCGAAGGCCCTATTGTTTTCCTTCCGATTATTTTTTTTTTTTTTTTTTTCTTTTATTTTTCTAACGACTATTCGGGCACTTTTGGGGCCCTTAACATGCTCGAAAACTCTTGAAACTTTGCACACGGGTCAGAACCCGCGGCCATCAGAGCCGGGCTGAAGCTGGTACCCGGGCGTGGCAGGGGCGCTCGACAGCGCCCCCTGGAACGGGGTCCGAACACTTGGTCCATAAATCAAACACGCTTGCATGTAATAATATGAAACTCGGTACACATGTTGATCTCATCGTTTCATCTATACCTCGCGCTTTTACTTTTTACCCCAGCCCAACAGGAAGTCGGCTATTTAGGGTTGTTCGTAAAACACTCGCAATGGAATTTTTAATACTCCTCCTAGAGCTTTGATCCAAATTCGACGAACCTCGGTCAGCGTGAAGTCAAGACATTGAGGATGAAAGTTTGCGAGGGGATTTTTGATATCTGGAACGGTTTGGCCGTGGCGAGGAAACAAAATTATGGCGAGAAACGTGAAACAGGAAGTGTATCATAACTTCAGCACACATCAACCGATCTTGATGAAACTTCAGCAGTGTGTTCGCTGTAAGAGGACGATCACATGGATGTGACTATTGCGAGTCAAAGTTATAGCGCCACCAACTGGTAGCAGGAAGTGTGTCATTTTCAAAATGCTTTGATATCACCCTTTATTTTTTACCCGATTTGCTTCAAACGTCATCTGTATAATGTAAACATACGGCAGATGTAGACCTGTGAATGGATTCTTGATATCTTTGAAACTGTTGCCGTGGCAACGCATCAAACTTTACCATTCTTTTAGGATGCTTTTGAGACTCTTAGCATGCTTCAAATTGCATGAAACTCGACAGACACATCACATTTATTAGCCAGTAGACATGTGCAACGTTTCAGAAACGGGTGTGGTGAGGGCTCAGTAGCGCCACCTTTTGACAAAAGTGGGGTTGTTAGTTTTATCTACAGTTACAAAAATCAGTATGTATATTGTACTCCTCGAGCCGGACAACTTTCTAATTGACACTTATTAGCTAGGACCCACAGAAAGTCAGATATGTTTGTTTGAATGTAGAGAAAATCTCAGAATTTTGCCAGTCTCTCAGTGTCTCTCTGTGTGAGTGAGAGGAGGGGCGCCTGTCAGGTTAATTTTAACCCTTTATTTGCTGTGTGCAACTTCTCTGGCATTTTCGGGGGCCTTAACATCCTCTAAAACTCTTGAAACTTTGCACACGGGTCAGAACCCATGGCCATCAGGGCCGGGCTGAAGCTGGTAACCGGGCGTGGCAGGGCGGCTCGACAGCGCCCCCTGGACTGGGATTCGAAAATTTGTCCATAAATCAAACACACTTGCATGAATTAATATGAAACTCGGTACAATTAAAGATCACATCAGGCCAAACAACTTTCGTGCTCTAAGTTTTAAGAAGGAAGTTGGGAATTATGGGTTGTTTGAATAATTCTCCTAGGAGAAATACATCAAATTACAACGCATGTGTTTACCAATCACAACCAAACTCGGTGTGCATGAAGTCAAGACATTGAGGATGCTCAATTCCGGACGGATTTTTGATATCTCGAACGGTCTGGCCGTGA
The DNA here is from genome assembly GCF_016745375.1 of Pimephales promelas. Next base: position 2,875,159 of record NW_024121421.1, read on the forward strand.
CGAGGAAATGAATTTTATGACTAAAAAAGGACACATAAAGTGTGTTATAACTTTGCTCATTTTACCTACAGTTACAAAACTTTCCACGTATATTGTTCTCGTCAAGCCGATCAACTTTCCAATTTAAAGTCATTCGCTCTGAGCAACAGAAAGTCAGATATTGTAGTTTGAATGGATTTATTTCCCCTGCGATTCACTCTCTCTCTCTCTCTCTCTCTCTCTCTCTCTGTGTGTGTGGGTGTGTGTGTCTGTGTGGGGAGGGGAGGGCTGTTGTCTGTGTTTGTGTGTGTGTGTGTGTGTGCATGTGCGTGTGTGTGTGGGGGGAGGGGAGGGCTGTTGTCTGTGTTTATGTATGTTTGAACCACACACTGTGGCTGGCTGCGATTTTTCCTATAAGTCCTTGTCTTTTTGCATAACAATTTTGTATTTTTTTTTAATGACAAAATAGGCATATAACCCCCATCTTTTAAATGTATAGTTTGCTTTAAATAAAAGTAAGATTGTATTTGTAATTGAAGCTGAATGAATTTAAAATTCTTGTGCTATATTTCAATATATTTGTTTTCCTTCAGATTTTAAAACACTAACTTCATTATTTTCTGAATTACAAATATTTGTTTCTGTATAAAATAATACTCTGACTAAAAACACATTTGATGTTTCTTTTTGTATTTTTATTTACATGTATTTATGTATGTGTGTGTGTGTGTGTGTGTGTGTGTGTGTATAAAGTGCAGGTTTTTTGAGATAAAGTAGAATTTCTATAACTATGTGTTGAACTGATAAATCACTCTTTTTTTTTTTCTTTTTTTTAACCTTTATTTATCCAGGTAAAATGTTTGAGAACCACTTCTCATTTACAAACATGACCTGGCCAAGAGGCTACAGGAAAAAATAAGAACATAATGTACAGCTGTACATAGTCAAACACATAACACTTAGAACAAGCAGCTAAATAAAAATAAAAAAGACAACAAAGAGGAAAAAGAAAACGAATAGAGTGCTTAAATAAGTGTGTAAATATGGTTCATGATTGTCAGCAGGAACAAGAGTCAACTATGTAATTTTCGAGGTTTTGCTTAAAGGTGGAGATTGGGATCAGAGATGTAAGTTTCAGGGTATTTTGTAGTATGTTCCAGTCGTGTACTGATGCAAAGCGGAAGGCATTATGTCCAAAGGTAGTAGAAGTAGGGGGGATACTAAATTTAATCAAATTACTTGATCTTGTGTGATAGGTGTTATAAGCGGCATGAAATAGGGATGACAAATAGAGAGGTGCCTTGCCCAGAATTGTCTTATATATGAAGAGAAACCAATGATGGAGCCGCCGGGTATGAAGGGAGGGCCAACCCACCAGTTTATACAGGTCGCAGTGATGAGTGTGATAGGGTGCATTAGTGGCAAAACGGATGGCTGAATGATGGATTGTGTCAAGTTTTTTTAGAGCTGTGTTTGGTGCCACTCTTGTGTGTGTTAAACACAATCTACTTAATACAGACAACCTCATTATAAAGATAAATAACAAATCCAAAAAAAATATATGATTATAATCTATGACAAAAAAAGCCATTACAAACTATATTAGTGGTAAATACACATTGCTCTTTGTATTGTTGTAAAATACATTCATGAAAAACAAGATAACAAAAATCAAAAAGATAAATTATTTTAGATAGAGCCATGGCTGCTATAAAATTGAGACAACATGTTTTAAATGTATAGCAGAGATGTTAAATGAGGCAGCAACATACAAACTTTCTAGAACAACATGGACCTGAATAGCTGGTTTTTATGGAGGACAGTGAATAGGAAGAGGGTGCAAATCAAACAGCTCATTCTCAGACTACACAGCAAACAGCTTAAGTTTTTAGTGCTTTGTTTGAGGTTTTTAGTGCTCTGTCCTATCTTTTATCAACACATAATAGATAGAACTGAACAAGAAAGGCAATTAATAATCTGTCATTGCATTATGATATGAAAGGCTCAGTACAGTGTGGCACAAAACGCTTATGCGCATCCCGAGTGGAGAATGATGCGCTTAAAGCCACATGGAGTTACAGCGCACAGCGCATCGAGTCCGCATTGATGCAAGCTCTACAATACACTTCTTTTCGACAGTCAAAGTGGGGGTTACGTTTTTGCACGTCATACAGAATAACCCTAAAGGCACCAAGGTGGCGGTGCCACCGGCTTTATATTAAATATAAATATAGCTGTGAGCAGCGATAAAGGGCCAAAGCCGGCGGTACCACCATCCCGGTGCCTTTAGGTAACTAAAGGCATCAGGGTTGCGGTGCCACCGGCTTGGGCCCGCAATCGCTGCTCGCAGCTATATTTTATTATTATTATTTTGTAACCTTTTGGGCACTTTTGGGGCCCTTAACATGCTCGAAAACTCTTGAAACTTTGCACACGGGTCAGAACCCGCGGCCATCAGGGCCGGGCTGAAGCTGGTACCCGGGCGTGGCAGGGGGGCTCGACAGCGCCCCCTGGAACGGGGTCCGAACACTTGGTCCATAAATCAAACACGCTTGCATGTAATAATATGAAACTCGGTACACATGTTGATCTCATCGTTTCATCTATACCTCGCGCTTTTACTTTTTACCCCAGCCCAACAGGAAGTCGGCTATTTAGGGTTGTTCGTAAAACACTCGCAATGGAATTTTTAATACTCCTCCTAGAGCTTTGATCCAAATTCGACGAATCTCGGTCAGCGTGAAGTCAAGACATTGAGGATGAAAGTTTGCGAGGGGATTTTTGATATCTCGAACGGTTTGGCCGTGGCGAGGAAACAAAATTATGGCGAGAAACGTGAAACAGGAAGTGTATCATAACTTCAGCACACATCAACCGATCTTGATGAAACTTCAGCAGTGTGTTCGCTGTAAGAGGACGATCACATGGATGTGACTATTGTGAGTCAAAGTTATAGCGCCACCAACTGGCAGCAGGAAGTGTGTCATTTTCAAAATGCTTTGAAATCACCCTCTAATTTTAACTCGATTTGCTTCAAACTTCATCTGTATAATGCAAATACATGGCAGATGAAGACCTGTAAATGGATTCTTGATATCTTTGAAACTGTTGCCGTGGCAACGCATCAAACTTTACCATTCTTTTAGGATGCTTTTGAGACTCTTAGCATGCTTCAAATTGCATGAAACTCGACAGACACATCACATTTATTAGCCAGTAGACATGTGCAACGTTTCAGAAACAGGTGTGGTGAGGGCTCAGTAGCGCCACCTTTTGACAAAAGTGGGGTTGTTAGTTTTATCTACAGTTACAAAAATCAGTATGTATATTGTACTCCTCGAGCCGGACAACTTTCTAATTGACACTTATTAGCTAGGACCCACAGAAAGTCAGATATGTTTGTTTGAATGTAGAGAAAATCTCAGAATTTTGCCAGTCTCTCAGTGTCTCTCTGTGTGAGTGAGAGGAGGGGCGCCTGTCAGGTTAATTTTAACCCTTTATTTGCTGTGTGCAACTTCTCTGGCATTTTCGGGGGCCTTAACATCCTCTAAAACTCTTGAAACTTTGCACACGGGTCAGAACCCATGGCCATCAGGGCCGGGCTGAAGCTGGTAACCGGGCGTGGCAGGCGGCTCGACAGCGCCCCCTGGACTGGGATTCGAAAATTTGTCCATAAATCAAACACACTTGCATGAATTAATATGAAACTCGGTACAATTAAAGATCACATCAGGCCAAACAACTTTCGTGCTCTAAGTTTTAAGAAGGAAGTTGGGAATTATGGGTTGTTTGAATAATTCTCCTAGGAGAAATACATCAAATTACAACGCATGTGTTTACCAATCACAACCAAACTCGGTGTGCATGAAGTCAAGACATTGAGGATGCTCAATTCCGGACGGATTTTTGATATCTCGAACGGTCTGGCCGTGACGAGGAAATGAATTTTATGACTAAAAAAGGACACATAAAGTGTGTTATAACTTTGCTCATTTTACCTACAGTTACAAAACTTTCCACGTATATTGTTCTCGTCAAGCCGATCAACTTTCCAATTTAAAGTCATTCGCTCTGAGCAACAGAAAGTCAGATATTGTAGTTTGAATGGATTTATTTCCCCTGCGATTCACTCTCTCTCTCTCTCTCTCTCTCTCTCTCTCTCTCTCTCTCTCTCTGTGGGTGTGTGTGTCTGTGTGGGGAGGGGAGGGTTGTCTGTGTTTGTGTGTGTGTGTGTGTGTGTGTGCATGTGTGTGTGTGTGTGGGGGAGGGAGGGCTGTTGTCTGTGTTTATGTATGTTTGAACCACACAGTGTGGCTGGCTGCGATTTTTCCTATAAGTCCTTGTCTCTAAGTCCTTTTCTTTTTGCATAACAATTTTGTATTTTTTTTAAATGACAAAATAGGCATATAACCCCCATCTTTTAAATGTATAGTTTGCTTTAAATAAAAGTAAGATTGTATTTGTAATTGAAGCTGAATGAATTTAAAATTCTTGTGCTATATTTCAATGTATTTGTTTTCCTTAAGATTTTAAAACACTAACTTCATTCTTTTCTGAATTACAAATATTTGTTTCTGTATAAAATAATACTCTGACTAAAAACACATTTGATGTTTCTTTTTGTATTTTTATTTATATTGTATTTATGTATGTGTGTGTGTGTGTGTGTGTATAAAGTGCAGGTTTTTTTAGATAAAGTAGAATTTCTATAACTATGTGTTGAACTGATAAATCACTCTTGTGTGTGTTAAACACAATCTACTTAATACAGACAACTTCATTATAAAGATAAATAACAAATCCAAAAAAAAATATGAGATTATAATCTATGACAAAAAAAGCCATTACAAACTACATTAGTGGTAAATACACATTGCTCTTTGTATTGTTGTAAAATACATTCATGAAAAACAAGATAACAAAAATCAAAAAGATAAATTATTTTAGATAGAGCCATGGCTGCTATAAAATTGAGACAACATGTTTTAAATGTATAGCAGAGATGTTAAATGAGGCAGCAACATACAAACTTTCTAGAACAACATGGACCTGAATAGCTGGTTTTTATGGAGGACAGTGAATAGGAAGAGGGTGCAAATCAAACAGCTCATTCTCAGACTACACAGCAAACAGCTTAAGTTTTTAGTGCTTTGTTTGAGGTTTTTAGTGCTCTGTCCTATCTTTTATCAACACATAATAGATAGAACTGAACAAGAAAGGCAATTAATAATCTGTCATTGCATTATGATATGAAAGGCTCAGTACAGTGTGGCACAAAACGCTTATGCGCATCCCGAGTGGAGAATGACGCGCTTAAAGCCATATGGAGTTACAGCGCACAGCGCATCGAGTCCGCATTGATGCAAGCTCTACAATACACTTCTTTTCGACAGTCAAAGTGGGGGTTACGTTTTTGCACGTCATACAGAATAACCCTAAAGGCACCAAGGTGGCGGTGCCACCGGCTTTATATTAAATATAAATATAGCTGTGAGCAGCGATAAAGGGCCAAAGCCGGCGGTACCACCATCCCGGTGCCTTTAGGTAACTAAAGGCATAGGGGTTGCGGTGCCACCGGCTTGGGCCCGCAATCGCTGCTCGCAGCTATATTTATTATTTATACGACTATTTGGGCACTTTTGGGGCCCTTAACATGCTCAAAAACTCTTGAAACTTTGCACACGGGTCAGAATCCGCGGCCATCAGGGCCGGGCTGAAGATGGTACCCGGGCGTGGCAGGGGGGCTAGACAGCGCCCCCTGGAACGGGGTCCGAAAACTTGGTCCATAACTCAAACACGCTTGCATGTAATAATATGAAACTCGGTACACATGTTGATCTCATCGTTCATATATACCTCAAACTATTACTTTTTACCCCAGCCCAACAGGAAGTCGGTTATTTAGGGTTGTTCATAAAACACTCGCAATGGAATTTGAAGTACTCCTCCTAGAGAATTCAAACACACGGCACGAAACTCGGTCAGCATGAAGTCAAGGCATTGAGGATGAAAGTTTGCGAGGGGATTTTTGATATCTCGAACGGTTTGGCCGTGGCGAGGAAACGAACTTATGGCGATAATCGTGAAACAGGAAGTGTGTCAGAACTTCAGCATACATTAACTGATCTTGATGAAACTTCAGCAGTTTGTTTGCTGTAAGAGGACAATCACATGGATGTGAATATTGTGAGTCAAAGTTATAGCGCCACCAACTGGCAGCAGGAAGTGTGTCACTTTCAAAATGCTTTGAAATCACCCTCTTATTTTTACCCGATTTGCTTCAAACTTAATCTGTATAATGTAAATACATAGCAGATGAAGACCTGTGAATGGATTCTTGATATCTTTGATACTGTTGCCGTGGCAACGCATCAAACTTTAAAATTCTTTTTTTTTGATGATTTTGAGACTCTTAGCGGCTTTTGGGGCCCTTAACGGGTTTGAAAATTCTTGAAACTTTGCACACAGGTCAGATCCCACAGCCATCAGAGCCGGGCTGAAGATGGTACCTGGGTGTGGCAGGGGGGCTAGACAGCGCCCCCTGGAACGGGGTCCGAACACTTGGTCCATAACTCAAACACGCTTGCATGTAATAATATGAAACTCGGTACACATGTTGATCTCATCGTTCATATATACCTCAAACTATTACTTTTTACCCCAGCCCAACAGGAAGTCGGCTATTGAGGTTTGTTTGTAAAACGCTCGCAATGGAATGTGCAATACTCCTCCTAGAGAATTCAAACACACGGCACGAAACTCGGTCAGCATGAAGTCAAGGCATTGAGGATGAAAGTTTGCGAGGGGATTTTTGATATCTCGAACGGTTTGGCCGTGGCGAGGAAACGAAATGATGGCGAGAAACGTGAAACAGGAAGTGTGTTATAACTTCAGCATACATTAACTGATCTTGATGAAACTTCAGCAGTGTGTTCGCTGTAAGAGGACGATCACATGGATGTGACTATTGTGAGTCAAAGTTATAGCGCCACCAACTGGCAGCAGGAAGTGTGTCACTTTCAAAATGCTTTGAAATCACCCTTTTATTTTTACCCGATTTGCTTCAAACTTAATCTGTATAATGTAAATATACGGCAGATGTAGACCTGTGAATGGATTCTTGATATCTTTTAAACTGTTGCCGTGGCAACGCATCAAACTTTACCATTCTTTTAGGATGCTTTTGAGACCCTTAGCATGCTTCAAATCGCATGAAACTCGACAGACACATCACATTTATTAGCCAGTAGACATGTGCAAAGTTTCAGAAACGGGCGTGGTGAGGGCTCAGTAGCACCACCTTTTGACAAAAGTGGGGTTGTTAGTTTTAACTAGAGTACAAAAATCGGTATGTATATTGTACTCCTCGAGCCGGACAACTTTCTAATTGACACTCATTAGCTAGGACCCACAGAAAGTCAGATATCTTTGTTTGAATGTAGAGAAAATCTTAGAATTTTGCCAGTCTCTCAGTGTCTCTCTGTGTGAGTGAGAGGAGGGGCGCCTGTCAGGTTAATTTTAACCCTTTATTTGCTGTGTGCGACTTCTCTGGCATTTTCGGGGGCCTTAACATCTCTAAAACTCTTGAAACTTTGCACACGGGTCAGAACCCATGGCCATCAGGGCAGGCTGAAGCTGGTCATCGGGCGTGGCAGGGCGGCTCGACAGCGCCCCCTGGACTGGGATTCGAACATTTGTCCATAAATCAAACACACTTGCGTGAATTAATATGAAACTCGGTACAATTATAGATCACATCAGGCCAAACAACTTTCGTGCTCTAAGTTTTACGACAATTAAAATGGAAGTTGAGAATTATGGTTGTTTGAATAGTTGTCCTAGGAGAAATACATCAAATTACAACGCATGTGTTTACCAATCACAACCAAACTCGGTGTGCAAGAAGTCAAGACATTGAGGATGAAAGTTTGTGAGGGGATTTTTGATATCTCAAACGGTTTGGCCGTGGCGAGGAAACAAAATTATGGCGAGAAACGTGAAACAGGAAGTGTGTTATAACTTCAGCATACATTAACATATCTTGATGAAACTTCATCAGTGTGTTCGCTGTAAGAGGACGATCACATGGATGTGACTATTTCGAGTCAAAGTTATAGCGCCACCAACTGGCAGCAGGAAGTGTGTCACCTTCAAAATGCTTTGAAATCAACCTCTTATTTTTACCCGATTTGCTTCAAACTTCATCTGTATAATGTAAATACATGGCAGATGAAGACCTGTGAATGGATTCTTGATATCTTTGATACTGTTGCCGTGGCAACGCATCAAACTTTAAAATTCTTTTTTTTTTTGATGATTTTGAGACTCTTAATGGCTTTTGAGGCCCTTAACGGGTTTGAAAACTCTTGAAACTTTGCACACAGGTCATATCCCACAGCCATCAGGCCCGGGCTGAAGATGGTACCTAGGCGTGGCAGGGGGGCTAGACAGCGCCCCCTGGAACGGGGTCCGAAAACTTGGTCCATAAATCAAACACGCTTGCATGTAATAATATGAATGAAAACTTCATCTGTATAATGTAAACAGATGAAAAACTTCATCTGTATAATGATGAAAAACAGATGAAAAACTTCATCTGTATAATGTAAACATACGGTAGATGTAGACCTGTGAATGGATTCTTGATATCTTTTAAACTGTTGCCGTGGCAAAGCTTCAAACTTTGAAATTATTTTAGGATGCTTTTGAGACTCTTAGCATGCTTGAAATTGCATGAAACTCAACAGACACATCACATTTATTAGCCAGTAGACATGTGCAAAGTTTCAGAAACGGGCATGGTGCAGGGACTAAATAGCGCCACCTTTTGACAAAAGTGGGGTTGTTATTTTTATCTACAGTTACAAAAATCGTTATATACATTGTACTCCTCAAGCCAGACAACTTTCTAATTGACACTCATTAGCTAGGACCCACAGAAAGTCAGATATCTTTGTTTGAATGTAGAGAAAATCTTAGAATTTTGCCAGTCTCTCAGTGTCTCTCTGTGTGAGTGAGAGGAGGGGCGCCTGTCAGGTTAATTTTAACCCTTTATTTGCTGTGTGCGACTTCTCTGGCATTTTCGGGGGCCTTAACATCCTCTAAAAACTCTTGAAACTTTGCACACGGCGTCAGAACCCATGGCCATCAGGGCCAGGCTGAAGCTGGTCATCGGGCGTGGCAGGCGGCTCGACAGCGCCCCCTGGACTGGGATTCGAACATTTGTCCATAAATCAAACACACTTGCGTGAATTAATATGAAACTCGGTACAATTATAGATCACATCAGGCCAAACAACTTTCGTGCTCTAAGTTTTACGACAATTAAAATGGAAGTTGAGAATTATGGTTGTTTGAATAGTTGTCCTAGGAGAAATACATCAAATTACAACGCATGTGTTTACCAATCACAACCAAACTCGGTGTGCAGAAGTCAAGACATTGAGGATGAAAGTTTGTGAGGGGATTTTTGATATCTCAAACGGTTTGGCCGTGGCGAGGAAACAAAAATTATGGCGAGAAACGTGAAACAGGAAGTGTGTTATAACTTCAGCATACATTAACATATCTTGATGAAACTTCATCAGTGTGTTCGCTGTAAGAGGACGATCACATGGATGTGACTATTTCGAGTCAAAGTTATAGCGCCACCAACTGGCAGCAGGAAGTGTGTCACCTTCAAAATGCTTTGAAATCAACCTCTTATTTTTACCCGATTTGCTTCAAACTTCATCTGTATAATGTAAATACATGGCAGATGAAGACCTGTGAATGGATTCTTGATATCTTTGATACTGTTGCCGTGGCAACGCATCAAAACTTTAAAATTCTTTTTTTTTTGATGATTTTGAGACTCTTAATGGCTTTTGAGGCCCTTAACGGGTTTGAAAACTCTTGAAACTTTGCACACAGGTCATATCCCACAGCCATCAGGCCCGGGCTGAAGATGGTACCTAGGCGTGGCAGGGGGGCTAGACAGCGCCCCCTGGAACGGGTCCGAAACTTGGTCCATAAATCAAACACGCTTGCATGTAATAATATGAATGAAAAACTTCATCTGTATAATGTAAACAGATGAAAAAACTTCATCTGTATAATGATGAAAAACAGATGAAAAACTTCATCTGTATAATGTAAACATACGGTAGATGTAGACCTGTGAATGGATTCTTGATATCTTTTAAACTGTTGCCGTGGCAAAGCTTCAAACTTTGAAATTATTTTAGGATGCTTTTGAGACTCTAGCATGCTTGAAATTGCATGAAACTCAACAGACACATCACATTTATTAGCCAGTAGACATGTGCAAAGTTTCAGAAACGGGCATGGTGCAGGACTAAATAGCGCCACCTTTTGACAAAAGTGGGGTTGTTATTTTTATCTACAGTTACAAAAATCGTTATATACATTGTACTCCTCAAGCCAGACAACTTTCTAATTCATAGTCATTAGCTCAGACCAAGAGGAAGTCAGATATTTTGGTTTGAATATGGTGAGACTCTCTCTGAGCCTACGTCCGTGTATGGCAAGCCCTTTTAACATTTAAAAGCTAAGTTTGCCTATCCGTAAATTAACATTGTAGATATCAACAATGTCTTTCTGTCTAGTCGTAATTACATTTTGGATAGTTTGTATTATCATTTAAGATATCTGTAACATAATTGTTGACTAGTCAAAATGACAGACTATGGCAAGCCGTTTTAACATTTAATCATGAAAGGGCCAAAGCCTTCGGCACCGCCACCCCGGATGCCTTTAGGTAACTAAAGGAGCCAGGGGTTGCGGTGCAACCGGCTTGGGCCCGCCATCGCTGCTCGCAGCTATATTTTATTTTTTTTTTTTTTCTTTATTTTTTCTAACGACTATTCGGGCACTTTTGGGGCCTTAACATGCCTCGAAACTCTTGAAACTTTGCACACGGGTCAGAACCCGCGGCCATCAGAGCCGAGCTGAAGCTGGTACCCGGGCGTGCAGGGCGGCTCGTCAGCGCCCCTGGAACGGGGTCCGAACACTTGGTCCATAACTCAAACACGCTTGTATGTAATAATATGAAACTCGGTACACATGTTGCTCTCATCGTTTCATCTATACCTCACACTCTTACTTTTTAGCCCAGCCCAACAGGAAGTCGGCTATTGAGGTTTGTTTGTAAAAACGCTCGCAATGGAATGTTAAATACTCCTCCTAGAGCTTTGATCCAAATTCGACGAAACTCAGTCAGCGTGAAGTCAAGACATTGAGGATGAAAGTTTGCGAGGGGATTTTTTGATATCTCGAACGGTTTGTCCGTGGCGAGGAACGAAAACTATGGCGAGAAACGTGAAACAGGAAGTGTGTCATAACTTCAGCATACATCAACGATCTTGATGAAACTTCAGCAGTGTTGTTTCGCTGTAAAGGACGATCACATGGATGTGACTATTGTGAGTCAAAGGTATAGCGCCACCAACTGGCAGCAGAGAGTGGTGTCATTTTCAAAATGCTTTGAAAATCACCCTCTAATTTTTACTCGATTTGCTTCAAACTTAATCTGTATAATGCAAATACATAGCAGATGAAGACCTGTGAATGGATTCTTGATATCTTTGAAACTGTTGCCGTGGCAACGCATCAAACTTTACCATTCTTTTTAGGATGCTTTTTGAGACTCTTAGCATGCTTTAAATTGCATGAAACTCGACAGACACATCACATTTATTAGCCAGTAGACATGTGCAAAAGTTTCAGAAAACGGGCGTGGTGAGGGCTCAGTAGCGCCACCTTTTGACAAAAGTGGGGTTGTTAGTTTTATCTACAGTTACAAAAAATCGGTATGTTATTGTACTCCTCGAGCCGGACAACTTTCTAATTGACACTCATTAGCTAGGACCCACAGAAAGTCAGATATGTTTGTTTGAATGTAGAGAAAATCTCAGAATTTTGCCAGTGTCTCAGTGTCTCTCTGTGTGAGTGAAGGAGGGGCGCCTGTCAGGTAATTTTAACCCTTTATTTGCTGTGTGCGACTTCTCTGGCATTTTCGGGGGCCTTAACATCCTCGAAAACTCTTGAAACTTTGCACACGGGTCAGAACCCATGGCCATCAGGGCCGGGCTGAAGCTGGTAACCGGCGTGGCAGGGCGGCTCGACAGCGCCCCCTGGACTGGGATTCGAACATTTGTCCATAAATCAAACACACTTGCATGAATTAATATGAAACTCGGTACAATTATAGATCACATCAGCCAAACAACTTTCGTGCTCTAAGTTTTATGGACAGTTCAAATGGAAGTTATTTATGAATTATGAATTATGGTTGTTTGAATAATTGTCCTAGGAGAAATACATCAAATTCACAATGCATGTGTTTACCAATCACAACCAAACTCGGTTGTGCATGAAGTCAAGACATTGAGGATGCTCAATTCCGGACGGATTTTTGATATCTCGAACGGTCTGGCCGTGGCGAGGAAATGAATTTATGACTAAAAAAGGACACATAAAGTGTGTTATAACTTTGCTCAATTTTACCTACAGTTACAAAACTTACCACGTATATTGTTCTCGTCAAGCGATCAACTTTCCAATTTAAAGTCATTCGCTCTGAGCAACAGAAAGTCAGATATTGTAGTTTGAATGGGTGATTTATTTCCCCTGCGATTCTC